>JACAXG010000037.1:614588-1166000 GCA_018881555.1 Amblyornis subalaris
GATTATAAATCTAGTGTTTCCMTTTTTGGTTTACTCTCAGAGTGATTTGGCATTCTTTAAAGTCCTAACTCTGTGGTTGAGACCATCTCATTACTGTTTGCATAGTCTTTCTTTGGAAATTTCAGTTGATTTGCCAATATAAAGATTGAGCAATAGTAGTAGTAGTACAATTCATCCAGCATAATAGGCTCTCTTATATAAGGAAATCACAACATACAATGTTATTCCAGCCATGACAATATTGAAGACAATTTTAATTTTATTTCACAATAGAGGCAACACAGCTGTAAATCTGACTACAACTATTTGCTTATCTCTTCAACTAACTTCTGAAGGATTTTCACTACTGAAGTTTAAAGGTGCTTTATTGCTATTGAAAGCAATGCAGGTAGCAATAGAAATGGATCCTCTCTCAGGGATGGCACACCTTCCCCTGTGTTCTATGCAGTGGGCTGGGCTCGTCCTTCATGTATAGTTTTCTGTCAGCTAATGTTATCCATTATTGATTTGGATTAACTTGTTGGGGTCAAGCTAATACATACCTGTTTAAAGCAAGTTTTGAATGAAATGGACGAAAAGTAAAACTACCTTTGAGTTTTCAAGACCTGACTGTTTCTAAGTATAACAGAGGAATGCTGTGAGCTGGGAGGTCTGAACTCAATTGCAACTACTGCCACAAACATTATTGGTTTTATAGAACTTGTATTTGCATTTAGATGCAGGTGTTTGACAGATCCTCATTAAGTCTGTTAACTCTTTCTTTGGAAGATGTCAGTTTGGGGTCAGGATTGCTTGCAGTTCTGGTGTGGTGGTTTTTGTTTGGTTTTTTTGTTTTGAATTACCACCTTTCTTTTTAATATTTTCAGTATAGGAAAATAAACTGGTTCAGGAAATGGAATTATAACGTTGTAATAGCTTTGCTATCTGTCCAAAGGGGATTATTGTCTTTCTTGACTGTAGCTGTCTTTAGTGACAGCTTGTTTGTGGTTATTTGGTCCTCGAAGTGGAAACTCTTTGACAAATCTATAGGGAATACTGTGTTGCAAAGATGTGCATCAATGAGTACATGTTTCTTAAAACAGGTATCTACGACTGTCTTTTTGTTTGTGACTTTTTTTAACCCAGGTTAATTCCAGGCTGTTGTTACAGTACAAGAAGATTAGGCTGTAATGTGGGTGAGACAGGTTGCCCCACTCTGTAGTGTATAAAATTCGGAGTGCCAGAATGCGGGGAAGTGTAGCAAGACTCATTTAGAAAACAGGATGGATTTTAAATAAAGTTCAGTTTTAGGTAAAAGGTCAGTCTCTAGTTCCTTTTTTTATTTGTAGCAGTTCATCCGTATACCCTACTGTGCATATTGTATGTGTAAGGTAATCTCATTTTTTAATCTACTATAACTGCCCTTTTGATTCTTGAAAATCCTTTTGGGTATTTTGCATTCCGATATCGATCCCTGTCTGTCTGACTGCTTCAGCTGGGTAATCATTTTTCTTGTTTATCCCTAATCCTTTTGATATTTCCTTCCTGCCACTGTATAACAGTACAGTATGCCTATTGTTTGGAATGTATCTCAATGATGACTGTAAGACTGTACAGTAAAACAGACTGTGTTTTAGCCTAGATGTCACAAAAATGGTTTACAGTTAAACAAAAATGCAAAGCTTAACATGTGCCTTCAAAGCATGTATGCCAACTGTAGTGCATTGCTTCACTTAGTTAAGCAAAATGTTCATCTTTATGAACCATATTCTATTCTGAACTGCTCCGAAAAATGAAATATGAAGCTTGCTATTTCAAAGTGCTTCTTATTCTGTATTCTTTGTAGGGACTTAACAGAAAAAAAAAGAATGTATTCCCTCTCTCTCTGTATATATACATATGTGTATGTTTATACATATGCATATGTATTAAAAACTTGATTTTAAAGAAGCAACTGTAGCACAGTTTAAATATCTCTATGGAAGCATTTGGACCTGAGTCTCTGATACCTCTCTTCAGCCATCTCCTCCAATAAAACATTTTGCCCTCGTTTCTATGGTGACTGAGAAACAGCATCACACGAAGTTTTGACAAAATGATAAAAATCCCTCCCTGAAATGGTTTCCTGGGGAAGCATGGATCTGTTCTGTTTCACCTGAAGAATGAGAAGACCCTCCCATCCCCGTCGGGGCTTTTCTTCTCTATTTCTCCCACACTAAATTATACCTTAAGATCCTTTCACTGTAGTAACCAATGCTTTAACTGTTCTGCTTTTCTCATTAAATAAACTTGGCATGTAATTTCTCTGCRTGTCAAAGCAGAGCATGCAAACATAATGAAGGAAAAGAATTTGATACAGAGGTGAAAGCAAAGTGCTTAATTTTTCTTAAGGAGCCATTTTTATTTCTGTACTACTTTGGTATTAACAAAGATGGGGAAGCAGGGTTGGTTAGGGGCTTGGTTAGGTTTTGCTACAACTGTTCTACTTTAACAAAAGAAACGAAAACCCCCTGAGATCTAGACTTCATATATTCGGTGACTGTCTTAATAAAAACATTTCTAACTAGTACCCAGTTTGCATATTGCATAAACTTTTCAGGAAGGTAAAAAATCTGCCTTCTCTCAAAGAAAGCATTGATTGCAACATAAGGGCTTCAGTAACTTGCCATTATACCTCCACTTCCCCATAATAGCTTTGTGCAGTCATGGGGAATATAATTTTAAAAATACATAGTAGCTTTTGATATGGAGAAACTTCGTGAAAATTCTGGGTTTATGGCTGTTGCTTTATGACAGACTTTCCAAAGTTAACGGAAAGAAAAAAAAAACAAATCCATGTTTTGATTTCTTCTTATTAGTCTATCTTTTGAAGATTGTTCTGCTCCCCCTCATGCATTTTATAACAAGTGTGTTGGGGTTGCAATGCAAGGTCAGTTTGAATATTGTTATGCCTCAGCCTCTGAGATGCTCAACTTTTGTGTGCACTTCTGAGATGAAAATGAGAAATTTTTTTGAGACATCTTGACTTTTTAAGTGAATGATCCCTGTTTAACAGTAAGGCACACAGTACATTGTAACTTATTCAGCTATTATTTTTCAATTATATGTTGTAACTTAGGTTATTCTTGGCAATTGTAGGATGTCTTCTCTCGTGCTCAATAACAGCAGATTCTTTTTGCAGGCTATTAGCAAATAACAGCAAGTAAGCCTGAACCTTCAGACCTACAGAAAGTAAAGTTTGTCTTGAAATGCAAAACTGATACCAGCAGTAATTTATATCTACAAACAACATTGTCACTGGTAAACTGAAGAACTTTATATTAAATGATCTGTAGAGCTGCCTTTTAGAGTAGGGATTAGGTTTGTTTCCAAGGATAGGAGTCTTATTTGGAGTTCATCAAAATGTTAGTTTTCCTGTCTGGATTGTGTTCAGTTTATTAATGATGTTATATTTCCAGATATATTTCTGAATTTCTTAAGAAAGTAGTAGATAGTTTTAAAAAGCTTGATTGATCCAGACTCTTCCTTTATCTGTGTAGAGATTCTTTGTTGGCTCAGGCTGCTGAGATGTCAGGGATACCAGAATGCTTCCAGCTTCGGTGGTGTTTGATGAAAGGCTATAAAGAGAATGTGTCCCACAGAGAAACCTCATCAGAAGACCAACTGATAGTTTCTGTTCTTTGTGTAGCTATTTGAAATGCTGCTTTTTTGAACATAAAGGCAGCATTTGCAGCCAACTAAGTTTTTCTTAGTGGGCTGTAGGTTATCGGTTCAGACTTTTATGAGAAGCTTGATGGATGCAACCCTGACAAGTCATTGTTCTCCTTACTAATGGTTGGTGTTTTCTTTAAAGGACAGACTGAAATGTGATTGAGTTTTATGTGTTTTTTCTGTTTTCTCGACTTCAGCAAGGCTTTGTGACACTGTCTCTCACAACATACTCATAGGGCAGACTCAGGAAGTGTGGACTTGATGAGTGGACAGTAAGGTGGATGGAGACCTGACTGAACTGCAGACCCTAGAGGGTCGTAATCAGTAGCAYAGGGTCTGGTTGGAGGCCTGGATTAGTGATGTCCCACAAGGATCGATACTGGGCCCTGTGTTGTTTAACTTATTCATCAATGACTTGGATGAAGGGGCAGAGGCCTCCTCAGCAAGTTCACTGATGACAAAGCTGGGAGGAGTGGCCCATACCCCAGAGGGCTGTGCAGCCCTTCAGAAGGACCTCGACAGGCTGGAGAGATGGACACAGAGGAACCTTCTGAAATTCCAAAAAGGGAAGTGCAGGGTCCTGCACCTGGGGAGGAATAACCCCAGGCACCAGCACAGGCTGGGGGCCGACCTGCTGGAAAGCAGCTCTGCAGAGAAGGACCTGGGGGTCCTGGTGGACAACAAGCCATCCATGAGCCAGCAGTGTGACCTTGTGGCCAAGAACGCCAGTGGTATCCTGGCGTGCATTAGGAAGAGCACTGCCAGCAKGTTGAGGGAGGTGATCCTGCCTCTCTGCTCAGCCCTGGTGAGGCCACATGTGGAGTGCTGTGTCCAGTTCTGGGCTCCTCAGGACAAGAGAGACATGGAGCTCCTGGAGTGGGTCCAGTGGAGGGTGACAAAGATGATTAAGGAACTGGAGTATCTCTCTTAGAAGGAAAGGCTGAGGGAGTTGGGCCTGTTCAGCCTTGAGAAGAGACACTGAGAGGCGACCTCATCAATGTCTATGAGTATCTGAAGGGAGGTGTCAGAGGATGGAGCCAGGCTCTGCTCAGTGATGCCAAGCAATAGGACAGGAGGCAACGGGCAGAAACTGATGCACAGGAAATTCCACCTGGACAGGAGGAAGAACTTCTTTACTGCGTGCATGATCAGGCACTGGAACAGATTGCCCAAATAGGTATTGCACAATCCTGTGGCATGTGCTCTGGGATGAAGCTGCTTGAGCAGCAAGGTTGGACAAGATGACCCACTGTGGTCCCTTCCAACCTTACCTCTACTGGGATTCTGTGATTAACTGTCTGATTCTGAAAATCAAACAACAAAAGTGTATACAACTCCTCACTTCAGTAAATTAGTTGTTGAGTTGTATAAGCAATTTCTTGCCTTTCTGAAACAGTAAATTTATTAAATGAGACCTATCAGCTGTTTCAATGGTAAAGGTAGAACAACGTTTTATAAAAATATGTTTTAATTAGTGCAATAAGTGTCCTGAGTACAACATCTTAGTTAAAAAAACAGATATCTACTATAACAATTTTGCTGTCTCTCTATGCAGTTAGAATTATATGAAATTCTTCTTATGAAGTAATCTGCACTGTGGGCGAGGACAATGTGACACATATATCTTGCTGTGTACTCTGTGTGTTAAGATGCCTTATTGTTTAAGAATATGTTTGCTATACTAATTTATTTCATAGTAAGTCACAATTATGGTCCCATATATAGTTCTCCCTTTCCTCAAAAGTCTAATTTTTTTAAATTCACTACACTGCTTTGATAAATGACATTCTCGTGTTTCTGGACACACATAGTATTTGTTTATATTCTATTCATTATCAAAATAAAGATAATAAAATGGAGTTTAATACTTTGAAGACATTGGTCAGGAAAAACCTGATTTGTGTAATAGACAGTAGCTTAAAACATCTAGGGTACAGGTCACTGCTTGGTAGTGTATGTGTCTGTTTGACAGAGAAGCAGTAGGCTGTTGTGAATCTGCTTTAGTCTGTTGAGAAGCTGCTTTGAAATAGTCTGGTGTGTAAAAAGGGCAAAGTAGCAGAAATAGCACTGGTGAGTGATTTCACAGGGTTTTTTTTGTGGAATGCAGCTTGCCATTACTCTGCTTTCTGTATTTGAGGCTATTGTGTATTTTTGATTATTTTCTTCTTACATGGGTTTTTTTTTAGTGTTCATTTTGTAGAGGCTAGAAGTGTTTGTTAATAAAGGAAGAAAGACCTGTTAAACAATTCTTGTTTGATGAAATCTTAAATAGCTGCAYGTAATGGAATTAAATCAGGAATCCTGCTAAAGCACTGACGTTTATAACTATATTAATGTTTGTAGTGTATTTTGAGAAAAAATTAAATTTTTATGCCTTCTTCGATGAAGTAATGAAAAAGTAAGCAAGTTTAGTATAATGAGTCCCTGTGGATAGGGAAAATCTTGCCATTGGCTGAGATAACAGGAAGAAAAACCTTGAAACTTTTCTAAATGGTTGCTTGAAAGTAATGTCTTTTATTCAAACTGGGTATCAAAATGAGGAGCCCTCATCAGCTCTTCCTGAAATGCAGTGAAACTGAACTCCCACCTTCTTACACTGCAGTGAGTTGTGGACTTGGAATGCAGTTACGCTAGCGTGGCGCTAGCTTATTGAAGTTTTAMCTAACACAGTAATGCTACACCTGGAGCTGCTAGGTTTTCATGTTTTTGATAAAGATTATGTTCAAGAAAACACTTTATATACTGCTGACCACATGTCATTTTAGTCAGTAGCTGCTTTCCATAAAGGAAAACGACATCTAAATCAAGAAATAAATCATGGCATAGTCTGCAAAAAGTTTCTTAACCTGCTTTTGACTCTGCTGTGTGCTGGAGTTTGGGAAGCTGAAAGATAATTGTCTGTTGACTGATCCAGCTTGGGTGAATATATTTGACTTTTCCTGTTGCTCAGTTGTATACTGGAAAGGAAATGTTTCAACATGTACATAGTTTGATAGGTAATTTGGAAGCACGATATTTATATGAGTGTTAATAGGGAGTTACTAGAAGGGTTTTGTTTGTTTATTTTTCAGGACTATGAAGTACAAAAGTAATAGTGACACTGGATTAAGAAGAAAACCTTTGGTTTCTAAATATCTACTGGTGTTATGTAACCTGGTATTAACATAAACATAAACATGTATTTGCAAGGTGGTGGTTATATTTAAACCATTTCCTCTGAGAATGGTGCCAGCTTTATGTAAGAGTCCTATTGCAGTCTGTTACCTCTAACTACATTGAGCACAAAACTCTAACATGGAAAAGACTATCACAGATCATAAGTACGAAGCACTGAGTGAATGTTTCATGCAAAACTACTTATCATGGTTCTCTGAAATTTCTCTCTTCTATTGCTTCTGATGCTTCTTATGTTGATAGTGATGTATCCTTCTTTTCACGTCTTTGCTAGGTGATCGACTCCAGCAGTAGATTTTGCATTGGTCTTCAAAAAAGATAGATCTAGAGTCCCGAATAGTCTGAATTCCAACATTCTGACACGCATTTCTGACAAAACTTGCCTTTTTGAAAGTTAGCTGGTCAAAAAAATCAGTCAAAAGTAGTTTTTATTTTATTTGACCAATTGCATTGGTCAAATTTTATTTGTATTGAATTATCTAAACAGTCCTTAAGGAAATGCTCATTTTCATATAAATAAATGCATGTATATAAATGCAGTCAAGTGAAAAATAGTAGGTCAACTTCTTAAAATATGCATACTACAAAGTGTTTTCATGAGAGAGATTGCATGAGGATGGGATTATCTATTAGTCATGGAAATCAGAAGAGTGCTGGATATGTGCTAGAGCACATAAAGTAATGAACAGTGGGTATTTAAGGGTCATTGTGAATACGAGTCATCTATCAAGAGTCTGTCATGAGTATGAACTTCAAGGGCTGCTACTGCAGCAGTTCTATCACTTCTCTGTGCATGTTGAACAACATGCAGTGGAAATGAAAATAATTTTAAAAGCTAGAATGTCAAGCCTTTTATTGTATCCATAAACTAAAGGCTGTCAATAAAACACTGAAACTAGTCTGTTATCTATTATTTATACAACTTTCTGCAGCAAACCTCTGTAACCAGTCATGTTCAGTCTGAACAATGTGTTTAATAAAGCCGATAAGAACCTAAACATAAGGGTAAGTTTTAAAAAAAATTGGTCATAAAAATGTTATTGAAAGTTCTAGGCAAAATACATATCTAGTCAAGGCTGTTTTACAGATAGATGGAAATAGTAGGATTTTTAACTGTAAGAAAAGAGTTACGAAGCTACCGAGTAGCACATTTAAGTTAGTAATCTTTGATGGTTGTAAGAAAAAATATGAAGTACTGGTACATGAAGGAATCATAGAATATCCTGAGTTGGAAAGGACCCATAAGGATCATCGTCATCAAACCTCATCATCACCATAGTGAAACTTCTTCTCTCTTAGTATTCAAGCTGCTGAAGTACATAGGAACAACACTTCTAATGTGAACAATAGGAGTGGGTACAGGAAAAATCCTCTTCTGCTAATGTATGGACTCTCCAAATATGTTAGCTGTTGAACTTTTAACTCACTGCTTGGATAGGTGAGAGCTCAGTTAATAATCAATTTAAATCAGTTGTCCGTAATGGAAAGTCTTGGGAAACTGAAGTATAGGTGTGAACATCAGGGCTGACAGGGTATGAGAAGTTGTTTCTCAATGTCTTGACCAACTGTGTAACTTCACAGCTCTACTCGAGGCTCTGTGGGTTCAGCAGTCATGGACATTGCACGAATTAGTTTTGTGAAATATTTCATAAGACACTTGCCATCTTGCAAATACCTATAATTTTTAAAGCATATTTGGTAATTTTTGCTAAACTGTTCAGCAGCAGCTGTTTTCCTTTTTAATGTTTTGAGGGGAGGGAGAAGAGAGGGAGCTTTATCTGAGTTCATCTTTACGGCTTCAGTGTTTTCTTGACGCATATGGCATGATGATTTTTCTCTCCTTTTCAGAAGAGAAACCTGATTGCTCCAAGGCCCGCTGTGAGGTCCAGTTTTCTCCTCGCTGTCCAGAAGATTCCATCTTGATTGAAGGCTATGCTCCTCCTGGTGAATGCTGTCCACTCCCAAGCCGTTGTGTGTGTAATCCTGCAGGCTGCTTGAGGAAGGTTTGCCAACCTGGCTATTTGAATATATTGGTTTCTAAGGCATCAGGAAAGCCAGGGGAATGCTGTGATCTCTATGAATGCAAGCCAGGTAAAAGTGGACACAATTTCTTTTCCCATTTTACAATTTTTTCTGTCTGACAAGCAAATTAATCTATATAATTGCATCCAATAAAGCCTATATAGCCTCTGAACTCTTCTGATTCTTCTTGAAAATTAAAATACCCATTTAAAAAAAAGATAAAAAATATTGTGATAAATTTTACTTTCTTTTTTCTTTAGACATTAATTTAAACTCAGTAGCAAGGGAAAAGTAACCTAGTGAGAATATTGCATTTCTATGAATGCTGCTAGTTCAAGTGGCATACTTTATATACTGATTAGATTATACAAAGGTTTTTCATAGTAAGAATACATTGTGCCTGGACAGGGAATTAGGATTTCTGTTTTAAGATTTCTCTAGATTATCAAGTGCTGACCCTTAAAAACTGGAGCAAAAGGATTATGGAAGAGCGTACTGAAAAACTTTACAACATTTGCAGTATTTACTCATCTTCTATTTCATGACCACACAAATCACCCTTTCTTGTGATTTATTATTCCAAGTGAAGTGGAAGATGTAATTCACTCTTTGATCCAGGCTGTGGTAGGATAAATAACCAAAGTAGAGGACTGCAAGCAAGCGTATAAAATGGTGTAATCCAAAATATTATATGCAAACAGGTTCAAGTATGCTTTAACTGTGCTTTTCCTGTGCTTGTTTAACATTTTCTTAAATCTTCCATAGAAGAAGATTGTACAGTCTTTGTGTCTTCTAGCGCTTCTCTTAGTGTTTTTTGCCTAACATCCAACGGAAATATGACTGTGACGAAATTTAAGCAAACTATTTTGTACTCTGTCTGGAGTTCTTAGTGAACAAGTCTTCAGTATAATTTTTCCTCTGGAACATTTGTCAACCTTAGGCTTCTTTCATCTAGAATTAGCTATAATTTCTTATGACATAGCTTCTTTGGACTCCTCCCTGGTTATGTTTCTCTTCTGTAAGTTTTTTTTCGTTTATGCACGTCTTTAAAATGTGGTATCCAAAAGCAGACTAATATTTTGGGAGAGTCTTAATCAGCACTAAATACTGTAGAAAAATTGCCTTCTGTTCCTCATGCAAAACTTTAAATAAGATTTTAACTGTTTTGCAAGAGTTATTTCTAGTTGGTGAAATGCTGTGATCTCAGGATCTTTTTGTATCATAACTGCTACAGAACCATTATATTTGTACATTTTAATTTCTCCTATATGTACATCAATTATGCATTTAGTGAATTTTGTCTTCCTGACTTTGAATTATTTATCTTTTTCAGAAGAAATTTTAGTTTTCAAAACATTATTTGAATTCCCATCTTGTAGTTTGCAAATAAGTCTGTCCAGACTTCCCTATGGAAATTACTTCTTGAAGGCTGTTTTCAGTATTATTTTGATGATTCTGTGATGAATTGGTTCTGTGATTTGATGATTCTGTGATGAATGATTTCAGTATTCAATTTGATGATTCTGATATTCAGAATCATCAAATTGAAAATTACTCTCCATCACATTAGTGAATTTATGTAACTGTGTGTGTATTGTTTTCTGAAGTGGTTTGTCCTTTTTGCTGTAGGGAGTTTTAAGAGGTGAAGGTACCTGGGATTGGAAAAATGAAGATGCATGTTAGGAGGGTAGAGGACCAGAAGCTTTGAAGAGATTGGGGATGGAAAGAAACAGATGGGATTTAAGGGGAGAGTACAGCTTTTCAGATGGGGGTTAGAAATTGAGAGACCTGGTAATAAACCTTGTGTCTTCAGAGTTTGACTTGGTATCCTGAAGAATTGTAGGAAAGAGGAGGTAGAGAGGAACTGAACTATATGAATTATAACTTAGATGCAATGTTGCTGGAAAAAATATGGGATAATGGACAATATAAGGCTTGGGAGGTACATGTTTATGCAGAGACTCTTGTGGGGCTATGTCACCAGTTTTACTGACTATATTAGCAAGTCCCTGGAGTTAACATATCAAACAGAGAAAAATAGGTTTCCATTTTTTGCCACAGACCTAAAAACTTTAATTCTGTGAGTAATGCTTCCAGAACGCTCTTCCTGCATGTCCGTGTCTGCTTAACCAGCCTCAATAGGGGTTTTGCAGCAGCAAGGGCTTTCTGGTGGAAACAAAGCTGGGAGGACTACTTCTATGACAGCAGTACTGCCTTATGCCAAGATGAAGTGCTTGCGCGATTAAAGCATAAATTGTGTTTATTTCTGGTCCTTAAATAAGATATCACTGCTCTCTAGTTTACTCTGGCATTTGAGTTGGGAGCCTTCTGCTGAGAACTGCATATGTTCAAGTGCTGTGATTGGCAACGGAGTTACTGAAAGGAAAATAGAGAGTGTTTCCTCAACAATAAATGCTAGAATAAAAATAAAATTTCATTTTGAGATTCACTTCCTCTTCTGCCTCTTTTGCTTTAGGAATACAATTAAAGGCATTGGTATTCAGTTAAAATGAACAGTGAAGAAACTTAGTGGCTAAGTCATATACTTGTCTATTAACCTCTATTAATTGGCTTTAAATGTTCTTACCTGTTGCTGTGCCAAGCATCTCATGACAGTTGTGGTACCTACTGAGAACAAGTATGTCATGCTCATTGTTTTGCTGTGGTTGCAAAGCTCAGAGTTGAGATATAACTGATCTGGTTCCATAAGCAACCTCCTTTATTCCTACAAGATGTGTGCAACTGTCCATTTATGAGTAGTGAATTTAGTCAATGTGCATTGAATTTAGTTTTAAGCTGGGGATTACAGTTCTTAAAATGTATTTTCAAAAAATTTTTCTTGAAGATAGTCTGAATGAGCAATCTCAAATGGAGCTGCATAATGTGTTAACAGTAAAAATAAATATAACTGAAAACAAGGTTTGTGGGAGTATATATGCCTCTTTGGCTAAGACGCTAAACCACTATGAACAATTATGTTTTTAAAATCATGTTTGTTTATTTAAAGATTGAGTTGAAATCTAATTTTAAAGGTATTTTGCTGAAGTGTTGACAGGAAATCTAGCTGTCACTTCTGAATAAAGCAAGCTAAATAGTTTACTTAGGCAGTTGTACAACAGTGAATTTATGTAACTGTGTGTGTATTGTTTTCTTGTATTGTTTGTTGTACTTTTTTTGATAACTTTTGTGGTTGTATATGATGCAATGGAGGGGTGTCATCTTTTAGTTGCTGACATCCTTGGGAAAGTGTTGGGAAATGTCTGTCATGCTAGATGTAACCTGTGTTCAAAAGACCACTCATTTGTCAGTCTTTTGGAAGTCTTTTTGGCAGAGCTTTCATCTCCAGCATGGCCTGAAAATTACTCTTTTTCTCTGGTACCAAATACTGGTTTAAAAACAATTGTAAAGAAAGTGTTATTGTTTGGCTTACTTCTTTGGGGAAGTCTGTGCAGTCAGGGCTTGATGGAAAGTCCAAGATCAGCGGCAAAGTTTAGGAGGTGATGTGTAATGACACACAGGGAAGTAGCTTGTCCTCCACCCTAATACAGCTTCAGCATTGAAAACCAGGTCTGGAGCTTTTACAGTCTTGCACTAAGCACAAGGGTCAGCGAAATCAAGTTTTTATACATAACTGAGAGAAGTAGAATTCAATAATTTTTTTTTCTTTTATCCTCTGTTGCTTTCAGAACTAGTACTTGCATCGTTTTATTGGATGATTTGTCAGAAGCTTATGTTGAGAGAACTTGAGATAAGAGTGGGAAAGGACTGGAGAAAATGAGTGAGGAAGAATTACAGATATATTTCTAATGGAGCTGGAGAAATGGCTTTTAAGTTGACAATGAAGGTGAGGGAGGGGAAAAAAAACAGCAGATGAGGGGGTCCATGTTGGGAAATACATGGGATAGGCCAGTTAAGGAAGTGATTCAGGCAGTGATACAGCTGCATTGAAAATACAGGAATGTTATAGTTGTATGTAATATGTTCGGAAGTGTCAAGGAATGTGAAAAGGGTAATGCCTTGTCATGGAGAGATACTTCCTATCTACATCTCCCTCAGCAGAAAGTGTAACACCATTATCACATGTAGTTGTGTTGTTTTGCATTATTCATGAGGAACCAGTTGAGATACATCAAACTGAAAGCACAGGATGTTACGTGATGCTTCTAAGCTGCTGTTAAAGCAGACTGTGTATCCTTGTACTGAACCCTCAGAAATCTGTGACTTCTGAAGTCTCAGCCTGTGCTGAGTGACTCTTGCATCAGAAATGCAAATACTGACTTGTTACTGGACCATTAGATACATAGGTAGTTATTTAGATCTTGCCTTAAACTGTACATTCTGTTAGTGGAAAAGTCAGCATAATACGTCAGGGTGAAATTTAATATACTTTGTTAACTTATTCTACTAGAAAGTTATATTCACCTAGATATTAGCAATTTCATGATCAGAGACCTTTGGTTTCGTAGTCTACAAAGGATGTAGCACATTATTGCAGATATGTCAGAGTCTGCAACCATGGCAGGGTTTCTGCTATGTTCTTGTAGAAAAGTGGTAACTCTCAGATGCTTCTATATACAAATTCAGTGCATGAAAAAATTCTTTAAGACTTGTAAGCAAAGGTTGATTGGGTGAATCTTCCCTGATAGGAAATTGGAACATGTTTATGAGTTCTTGAAGATACAGATTTGTCAAACTGTATTTAAAGCTTAAGGCTTCAAGGATAGACAAAAAAAAAAATTTATCTTAGAATAAAATATATAATAACAGCTTATAATAAACCTGTTCATGAAATGTACGTGTGATGATTATTGGAATCAAAGTAGGATGTGAAAAGAAAACTAGAAGTTCAGTGGCAAATGTTTTCAGTCTTATTTTTTAGGACAGTAGTGCAGTTAATCTGGGAGATATCTTCTAAAGAAATGAAGAATCCAATTATAGACTGTTCTATAACCTTAGAATATTTTCAGCCTATCTGTAAGTTTGTCTCAATACTTTTTCCAATTTGAGAAACCTGTTTAAATATGAAAGAAAGTAGGAACTTTTTTCACTTTATCAAATATTTTTCATCTCTTATCTGTCTTCATCGCTCTCCTGTGAGGAAAGTATGGAGAGATGGGACTGTTCCACTCAGAGAAGAGAAGGCTCAGAGAAGCTCTCATCAATGTAGAATACCTGAAGAAGGTGTAAAGACAGAGCCAGGTTCTTTTCAGTGTTACCCAGTGACAGGACCAGAGAGGCAAGAGGCACAAATTGAAACACAGAAGGTTCCTTCTGAACATCAGGAAGCACTTTGTCGCCATGAGAGTGACTGAACACTGACACAGGTTGCCCAGAGAGATAGTGGAGCCTCCATAGAGAGAATGGAGATATTGAAAAGCCATGCAGGCAGAGTCCTGGGCGGACAGATCTACATGGCCTGGCTTGGGAACCTCCAAGAGGTCCTGTCTTACCTCAGCTGTTTCATGATTAATCTAATAATGTAATGATAAAGAAAAATATTCTATTTGAATAGTATTAATTTGGAGTTTGTTTGTAATTTTTCTTGAGTTTGTACTTTGTCTTTATTTAAAAAGACAGACTACTTGGGCTGCTTTTCAGTGTTAGTGAGCCATTTGCTATCACACTGTAACCACTGCAATGGAGATATGCAGAGCAGATGCAATTCTGAGACTGATGTCTCATTAGGACTGAGTCAGTTATTATTGCTGTGTACCACTGAGGATCAAGCTTGGAAAATGTAGGACCTAAAGAGAAAAAAAATGGGCTTTTGAAGGTTATGAGCTCTTGCAAGAAGTGTGGTGTAGCATTGCCAAACTGCTTTAGTACTTCAGTAAGCAGCTGTGAGAGTGTCAATATTGCAGTGAAATTTAATCAGTAATCGGGAATATCGTACTGTATAATTTTCAGTCTGATAACATTCTGTTCATCCTGCTTGCTCAGCCAGAAAGTAGCTCATTTCTTAAAGAGGGAACCATGTTTTATTCCATACTATCTTTGTATAATTATGAGAAGGGATAGCAAATAGACAATACGTGAGCTGGTATTGTTTGTTAACATGGAAGATTTAGTACCAAATAAGAAAAAGATGTGTTTCAGCTTTCCTGAGTACTACTTATGGAAGTAAATATATATTCAGCCTGTTGGGTTTTTTTCAATTCTGCATTTCTGAGCATTTGTTGCTTTCTAAAAACTCTCAGTCAGTCTTTCTTGTTAAGTAGAATTCTTCATCTCACTAATGCAGAAAGTTTGATTTGTGTTTCATTTTCGCCATATATAAATACCCAAACAAGACAACCTAATGGGATAGTCTTTGAAAATGTACTTTACATGTGCACACAGAAATCCATAGTGTCTCTTTTTTTTTCATTTCCTTTAACCCAGGTATTTTGCTGTTTAAACAGACTTTAGTTAGGAAAAAAATAAACAATTAATTGTTTATGGTTTTAAAAGGTGCAGGAAATATATATTCTCAGTAACCTAGTGTATTTCTAGTAATTAATACTCTTCCCAGGTGAAATGATTGTTTAAGGTTGCTGGTCTTTTATAAATTTTTTATTAACTAATATTAGTTCAGTTGCTTCCTGAATCAACAATTTTATAAAGTGAATCTTAAAAGGAAGGGGAGCCTTTTTGTAATGTTACTTMGCAAGCATGCATTCATTGGATAATTTTTCTACTTAAAAGGCTGATGCGTAAGTGGTTGCTTATGAGGAAGTAATTTTCAAAAAACTTCTAAAGCATGAGTAAAAGAAACGTTGTTCTTCCGTTCCTCTGCAGTGTTCAGCGTGGATTGCAGCACCGTCGAATGTCCTCCTGTTCAACAAGTCGTTTGCCCCCTGGATAGCTATGAGACCCAAGTCAGGCTGACGGCTGATGGCTGCTGCACCCTGCCCACAAGGTTGGTGTCTTGATGGCTCAGTATTTCGAACTTTTTCTCTACAATTCGAGTATTGTATATACAGGATAATAATGCATACCTCTGTGAGAGTAAATGTTGATACAGAATAAAAGATATATGAAGTAGGTTATTAGTTACATCAGTCTTGATGGAAATACGAATCTTTTTGAAGCAGAAAGAAATCTTCTCAGTGCAAATGCATGAAGTTGATTTTTGCTTAAATTATTTGAAGAGTTCATGTCCTAGATTGACTTTCAGTTGGTTCTATTAATTTTGCAAAAGTTAACTTTTGAAGCTGTTTGATGGTGAGGAACTAAATGATGGAGATGACAAGATATACTAGAGAAAATCTCATATAGTTAAAGGAGAAAAAAAATCCAATTTTTTTGTATGGGGAAGGCCACTGTAAGAAGCTGAAAGATAGTGGTTATCAGGAACTGTAGGGAAACAGAAATTTCAAGTACTTTCTTCCATTCTGTTGTTTTCAAGTAGGTATAATTTATTTTCATTAAAAAAATTAAGACAGTTTTGGAGTTGGTTTTGTTCCACAATTATGTACCACTATTTGGGTTTCTGTTTTTACAACAAATTGCCCCAAAACCTGATTCACCAATATGCCAAATAAATACAAATTTAAGCAAAAATTAACATCAATGAAAATATTTTACACTAAAGAAAAAAACTTTCTTCTAGATATGACTAGTTTGTTTGCTTACTATGACGGTCTTTGCACCATAGAATATTGCCCTATTCTCAGCCGCTTGTGTAAAGTAGTGAAAAACTTGCAAAGAATTCAGAAAGTAGAAGATGGCAAAGGTTGTATAATCAAGGTAGTTCTCTGTTTGGTATCCTTTGGGTGCACGTTTACTGTGGAGTCTTCTTTAAAACTCTTGTTTCCATGCCATATGAGAGCCTCTTATTGCATGAAAAATTAAAAGCATATTTATTTAATAAAATTAAGGCAGGAAAAGAGATGTGAAGAATATAATCAAATGCACTAATCCTGGCTCTTAAAATTTGAAGATATATTTCTAAAGTTGACAAGTTTTATTTGTAATTAGAGAATATAGATAGTAGTCTGATACTTAAAAAAAATTATTAACCTTACTTAGTGAATGCTACAAATGTTCTTTAATTCAGAGTTGTTTCCTTTTTTTTTCTTGTTACCTGAATTTTGTACGAGAACATGGTATGAGTTCTCAGTATCCTTCCTGTATTCTTTTAAATATTTTTCATAAAATTCCTAGGAATTGCAATGATGTATTTGTTAAGAGTTGGCCTGGCTAGTTGGGATTGTGCAGGAGGCTGTTGATTTTATATAAACATCATGCTGGCATTGTTGCAAATACAGCTCAGCATGTTCAAGACAACTGGAATAAAATCTTGCTAAGGACTGTATTCAGAAAGATAGATGATAAAGTCAAAGTCAAAATCTCAGATCAGTATTTTATAAATTTCTAGTTTAGATTAACACTTAGGAACCTTGATGTGATAGAAAGATTAATGGTACATTTTTACTTCCAAATTTGTTTCCATTTGTTGTATTAAAAAGTGGTACGTGGGCCAAATTATTTTTGTTTCCAAAAATAAAATTATGTTCTACTTTTCTGCGGTCTAATATAACTCATGGTGTGAGTTTTCGAGTGCTTGGGTGAAGGGAATGAAAAATATCCACTTTATTCTTTGTCAATGATAACTTCAGTGTTCCTTCTTTCGGGGAATATAGATTACCAAGAAAATAAATCTTCATTTACTTCAGAAAAATTACCAGTTTGAAATATCTTCTATTTCTAGTACACATGTGGGAACTGACCTTAAATAAAACACCTAGAGCAAACATGTTCTGGAAAGAATCTTTTTATTTCATCGAGAATATTTAAAAATAAAGTCAGTTGGTTTGCTATGCATTAACTGATGCCTAAAGCATCCTTGTTCGTGTGTGTGGCAATTCAGTGATGAAACAGTATTCTTGTTTCCTGCACACAAAGACCCCAGTTGTACAAGCAGGCTTACAGTGTGTGAATTACTAGATAATTGTAAATTCCTGAAACCTCTTGGAAATCAGTAGTTGTGCATTCCTGGGATCAGAGTTTAACAAGACATCAGAGCTTGGATAGATGAGTACTTAGCTCCTGGAGTCTTATGATCTGATCTTATGATTGGAAGGGGTTTTGTGTTTATACCTCTGCCCTCCTTGATGTATAAAACTGCAAAAAAACATCCACAATTAGCATAATCTAGTGTGTCTGCAGGCAGGTAGAAACAATTATAGGTGTCTTGTGCTCCTCCATTACTTTTTAATTTTGTGGCTCAGTTTATATTGCTGTATGTTGTTATTATGTGGGTTGCTATTTGGATTGCCTTAAATCAGCCAAAGCAATAATACACTTTTTAATGGAGTAGGTGAGAATGAAAGAAGGAAAAACTGATTCTGGCAGCAATAAGACCATATAGATTTTAATATACTACTGTGCTTCCTAAGGAAGACAGTGCCGTAGTCATCATTCATGTGCTGAAGGTAAAGATTTTACTTGATGGGGGGAATAAAGGAGCATAGACACCGGGATAATCAGAAAAGAAAGCTTAAAAAAATGTTAGAGGGAAGAGCCGTGTATGTATGAAAACAGAGAGCAGAAAGGGAAACAAAGTCCAGTTACTTGGAACATGAAAATCAAGCCATTTGAATTCAGGTTCAGTGTTTCCTCAGATTTGAGGAAAAGTTGGAGCTTTTTATTTGAAGGGTCTCTGTGAGACTTGCATGTCAAAATTATAGAAAAAGTCAAATAAAGTGCAGATTTATGGATGAATGAGTCTACACTAGGAAAAGGGGATGGTTTTCCTTAATTGCAGAATTTCTTAATAAAATATTAAGAATGTTGAAATATAAACATTGCATTGTCTGAGATTCAGTTTAGAGTTGCCTAATTGTATGTCATATCTCTTCTTAATTGTTAGAATTAAGTTTGAAAGAAGTGGCACTGTATTTTTTTAGTGTACATTTGAGAATAATTTATTAACAGCAAAGAGACATTGTTACATAAGGTCATGGACTTTAGACTTTAAACAGTCATTTAGACTTAATGAAATTATAATTATATTTTTAAGATTATGAACTCTTTGAAGAAATTACAATCATCTGTTTCATTTACTGCCACTAAAATAAAGACCTGGTACCAGCAGAACTAGAGAGCAGTTGAAGGAGAGTACCATGGTTAAGGATGGATGACATTTCACTGAGTTGGTTAACAAGTAGTTGATAATTTCACATGCAGTAGGAGCAGATTGACTTCTGTCTCTCATCTTGTTCTTGGCCCATTTCTTGTATGTAATATGCTAGGAAAATGGAGATCCTTAAATCCAGTGTTAAATCTGCATTTGTTTTGCGAGCGAGCTGTTGAATGCATATTCGTAAYGATGAAATCTCCTCTAGCAGTGCCAGGGCAAAGGTGGGAATAGTAAACATCTGATACCATAAATTCTTGTTCCTGCATCAGAAGTTACATTTAGTGTCACACTGATTTCTAATGTGGTGGTTCAAACAGAACAGAACACACTGATTTGGCATTGACATCAAAATACCAGTTGCTCCAGCTTTAATCAGCCTGTTATGAGACACTTAACTTAAATTTCCAGCTATTATGTTAGGAAAGCTAAATGTCTGGAAAACAGGAAAACAGCTATTATGTTAGAAAAGCTGTTATGTTAGGAAAGCTTAGAACAGTCTGTCTCTGGTAAAGATGTTGGTTTCTCCAAGGAGCTCATTGAATAAAAAGTGTGTTAGAGCTCTTACAGAAAACTTTATCACAGTTTTGTTAATGTAAGTTTGTTGTCCTCTATTACAAAGTTGAATGAAGAGATGATCAATATACAGTGTACAGAACCTGTTATTTTCAAACGTTCCCAGGTTTTTTGTTGTGAATGAAGTTGCTTCAAATTTTCAGATTCCTTTGAGATTTTATTTGTAAGTGTAAGAATATTTATCAAAATCTGTTTAATTTTTTTTATCTATGAAAAATGGAATGGGATAGTGATTATCATTGGCTTATATTTTTATTGCTCACATAGTTTTGTATGTGTTTTATAGGATTCTTACAACAAAGTAAATGGCCTGTTTGGATAGCTTTGCACCAAATATTTTTGGATTATCTTTTTTTCTTTGTGACTGTTGTCAGAATAATTTTGAAGTTTAGTCTTTATTAGGTCTCCGCTTCTTGCTATCGTTTTATACCCCTGCTTCTGTGCTGTCATCTGTTGCAGATTTGGTAATTTCAAGAATCGTTCAGTGCTCAGTTCTCAGAGATATTTCACACACAAACCCCTCCCCCACATTCAGCTATTCTTGATCAGGCTTTTAATGAAACCAGATAACCAAGAAAACTCCATAGAGAATAGCAAGATGTTAGTACCAGGCCAATATTAAAAAGAACAAAAGCCAAGTAATTAAGTCTAGTTGTCTTGCTATCAGTTCTGAGAAAAATAGTGGGAAAACTGATAGAGGATTGAATTAAGGATTAAAGGATGTAATTACAGCTAGAAGCCACCAATGTTGCTGGAATCTGATTTTGTCTTCTGAAGATACTAAGCTTGCCTTAAAAACTTGACCATCAGAGTGCCTTCCTTTGCAATTTCTGTCTTCCGTAGTCACTTGTCCATTTTTTTTATATTGGATTCTAGCTTTAAACAAAACAAACAAATAAATGAAAAACAACTAGAACTTTTTAATTAATATTGTCTCACAGAGTTTACTTTATAAAATGGAAATGTGTCCCCTTCCCCAAACTACTTAACATTGAAGAAGGACATTTCCCACACCTCTCCTCTCTCAGATTTTGGAAGTGACTCAGTCTCAATGAGTCAGCATCATTGACCTTTATCTCCTGAGAGAAACTCTTGCAGTATGCATATGCTGGCTTGAATACCTTGCTGATAATATAGGATTTAGTAGTATTCTTCTGAGAGAAGGAAAGCATCCAGGTCTATGTTCAATAAATCCCAATAATAAGATTGCTTCGTGTACTTTTTTAAAAAGCTCACTCTATAAGCCTGAGTATGTTCTAGACTAGAAAAAGTTCAGAAATAGCTGATATATGTATATCTATCAAAATTGCCAGTACTTTATTTTCTACCTGAGCCCTAGCTTTAAAAAAAGCAGTTTCAAGAATGATGTGGTGGGATGAGGAGGAGAAAATGCAGTTGTAAGTCAAGCATAACAGAAGCAGATAAATTTCATATGTCGGAAGAGTGATTAAGAGCTTTTTACAGATATAGTCTTGCAAGATTGGCGCCCAAAAGGCTTGGTTTTGATGGATGAGCGAATGAAGACTCTTTGAATTGGACCATTTCACTATCACTTAGTTACAGATAGCTGAATGATACTACCAATGCAGACCTCTCAATTGGCTCAAGTAGCATGAAGGAGTAGGATTATAGTTGTATTGTTTAGAAGAAAACCTCTGAAAAAAATTCTTAAATGAATTAGTCACAGAACTTTTTTTTCCCTTGTTTAATAGTCTTTTCCCAGTCATTTTTTCCTTGTATGTGGCTAAAATGTCTCAATCTGGGGCAGCTGTGGATGGCAATGCCACAGTTTGGTCTGTGGTATGGCAAAGAAGTGAAATACGTTTGATCGGCAAGTCCAAGTGTTAGTTCTCTGGATGATAAAATAGTGTTTTACATTTTAATCACTTACTCAGCTGCATTGGCGGGTCAGAGGGGCAACTTATACGTGCATTAAAACTTTGCTTAGACAACAGCCCAGTTCTTCCCTTCGCTTACCCCCCCCCCCCCAATTCTTAAATGCTTTCATTTTTATACAGCTCATGACAGTGACTAGTACCTTGATGTAATAGGAATTCTTTTTTACATAAAGTTTAAATTAAACTATATTTGGATAGAAATTGGATATAACTTAGAATAGAACTTGACTAGATTTTGCTATTGTATTTAATTACCTTTCAATATATGAAGTAGTAGGAAAAAGAGTAAATGTGCAAAAACATACTTCACTTAAAGAGTCTTCTATTAAGAAAACACTCATTTTTATCTGTCCTTTACTAAAATATTTTTAACATGAGTATGCTTTATTTAGTGGTTCTAAAGATGTAAAGGATTAGTAGCAATTTACATTGGAGAGTATCTCTAAAATTTATATATACCATTGCTGAATTGGTTTTGATTCCAAAGGAAGAAATTACCTATTTTGTTACTTTTAATCTTTTGTTTCTAATAAAAACTTGTGTTGTCTTAGGCACAATATAGATACTACATGAGAAATTCACCATTAGCAGTTTAACTTTTTCAGGAAACCTGTAAATTAAGGTTAACCATTAAGTCAACCATGCTGTCTTCTCATGTAAGTGAATTGAAACAGAGGTCCTGTGGCAGACATTTATGCAAAAATCACGCCCTTTAGAGGTCATTTAAATTTATTTAGGATTAGTGTAGTGATAGGGCAAGGGATAATGGCTTTAAACTGAAAGATGGCAGATTTAGATTAGGTATTAGAAAGAAATTTTACACCATCAGGGTGATGAAATACTGGAACAAGTTTCCCAGAGAATGTGTGGATGGCACATCCCTGGAAGTGTTCAAGGCCAGCTTCGATGGGTCTGACTAGATGATCTTTGAGGTCCCTTCCAACCAAAGCTGTTCTATGATTCCATGATTTTTTTTATCCCCCGGACGACTTTGTCCAGTAAGCAATGGCTTTTAATGTTCTTTATCCCTTCTTATGACACTTGGACCTGTTGTCATTGTATCAGATATTGCATCCACAACGTGTCACGGATTAGACCTACCAGCCCATATTGTGTATTTTGTGTTACACCCGTGTCTAGGGAATCTAGTGGCAGTGAGACAAAAAGCAGCACAGTTCTTTTCTTCTCATTCTATGGCAGCCACCAGAATCATAACTGGGAAGTCTGTAGTTGTAAGTTCCCTTTTAAGCTATTACCAAGTATATTTGCAATGTATTTGAGAGCACCCATACACAACTAGTTGGATAATGTTTTTCTTCTGACAGCATCTGTAGAGGTGGCCTCTGAGTCCCTGATTAACTTTGCACCTACCCTTTTCGTAGGAAGGGTATTGTGCACCCTTTCTGTTCATTCTTCTTGGCTTTTTGGCTGTTTCAGATCTTCTCTTTGTCATTCCTTGAGGTTCTCACATTTATCTAGATGGTTTTCTTCCTATCTCTGGAAGACCTTAATTTTATGATATATTGTTTTGGTGTTCCATACAGCATTCTCTACTTAGATTTCTTCAACCTTCTTTAGAAGGCAGTCATGACTTTCCAGGAAGTGTAACTTTTTCCTCATTTTCCCCTGTGCCAGTCCCCTGTCTTAAGCAACTTTTTCTGATACAGAGGTCTCCCTTGTATTTGTTCTAGAATTTTAGATCCTTCTCCTTCACCCATCTCATCTTCAAGAGTTGGTATCCAAGAGAAAGTGGTTGTGGATCCCAGTTTTTGTTAAAGGAATGTTCAGCTGGAACTGGTAAGACCAAGCATGAATCCAAGCACCTGTGTCTTCCTGAGACTTCTGTTCAGGGGTTGACTTCTGAGTAACCTGGGTAGCTGGATCAAAAGTCTAACATGTCAAGGACTTTGCAGAAGCTTAGTTATGCCTTCAGTTCTGCCGTCAGCTTCTTAGAAATTCTGGTTTTCGAGCCATTGTGGCTRACTTGCTCAGGTTGTTCCTCCTGCACTTTAGCAGACCTCTTTGCCATCTCAAGTGCATCAGTACCATGGTGGTGTAACACTGGGTGTTGAATTGGAGACTCTGTTCCTTATGGGAGAGGCAGGTTTATGTTGAAGGAAGGCTCTACATTGGTGAGAGTTGAATGCATCCCATGTCAAGTTCAGGTTTGCAGAATGCTTTTGTTTAGCAGTTGATGAATAGAACACTGCAATTTTGTGAAGTTTTGTAATATCTGGAAATAGGTGTTTAGGCATTTTTGTTTTAGTTTTTAAAATCCTCAGAAGTTAGGAAAAGGCAAATATTTTTCCCAGGAAAATAATTTTACTTCGTTTAGATCTGCTGRGAAAGTGATATTTAGTCCTGCTTACAAACTGCACTGAACTGAATATCGAGGAAGAGCAAGGATAAGACGGCATATGTAACCTTTATAAGGTGACCCATGTTTCATGTCTATCTTCTCCATGGTGTCTTCCAGGAGAGGTAATGAATTGCTGAACTCAGAGTTCAAGCATTCCCCTTCTTCCCTACTACAGCTGCCTCAGGAATTCCCACATGTTCTCAGTGTGATGGTAGTTGTTGCTGCCTTGGCGTTGAGCCTCGCAATGTGGGTTGTTTTGGCCAGTAACCGTATTTTCCTGAAGTACACAAATGAGGAAAAGATGATAAGTTGGTTGGTTGTTTTTATTTAAAACCATCTCAATAAAACTTGAACAGAAGCTCTTGAAACACAAGACATTTCTGGAGCCTGATGGCTGACTTTGGAGTGTCAGAGACCTCAGACACGGAGAGGAAACATGAGAATGTCTGCAGAAGAAGTAGCACGTAAATCTTTTACAGAAGTTATAAGATATTGTAAATGCAAAGGTCCCCGCTTGCCTCTTTTCTAAGATCAGCTTTTTGTGCCTGTATGATCTGTTAAAAATACACATTTGTGGTCTTCCACCAACTCCTGGGAAATATTGAATCGGAAAACCTCAAAGACAATGCTACCTAAAGTAAGAAGYACATTTCCCAAAAGCAAAACAAAAAAAAGCATTTGCACAGGGGGAGGAAGTATTGAAGATAGCTATGCAAGCAGTTTCCTTTTTAATGAAAAGTGTCTGTAGTACTTTTATCTGACCATGTGCTAACAGTAACTCCTCCACTGTGAAACTTAAAAAGAAATTTCAAGCCAGATAAATTAAAGTGACTCTTAATTGTATCTACTTTTAGGTGGTGTTTTATGCTTGGAATTAGAATGAGATTGTAGTGTCTATAGAATTTGGATTTGTTTCCATTCTTCATAAGCAATCTGGTGTTTGAACTCTTTCAGCTTATAATAAGCTGGTAGGTATATCTTTCTGTTTCAATTTTTGTTTTCCCTTGTCAGTCTAACAATTAGTGCGTACTTTGGTCACACTGAATATTGCTTTTCCTCTGTCTTCTGAGACTTCCCACTGCGTTTTGTTTCATTTATTCTACTTAATCAGCTATTAACTTGTTTGGAAATTGAATAAGTGATTTAGTTGAGAATAATTTCTGACTTGAACCGGCAAGTTTCTGTTTGTATCAGAGAGATCAGTAATGTCTTTGACTGTTGTCTTCAGATTCACAACTGCACAGGTGTCTATGGAGACTCATATACATAATAAAGCAATAGAATTATAATTTGGATGCTTGCATTTTAGAAGGGAAGTAGATATGAGAATTTCCCACCAGTTTTCAACAGTACTTGGAGCAGATGGTAATACCAACATTATGGAGGTTATATGAAGAGTCTGAAGTTGTGTTTCCTCTAGAAAATAGCAGGAAACATCATGTCAGGATTCAGCAGCCACAAATTGCTGCTTCTTTTTTCCTTCTCAAATTATTGAGTAATTAAAAAGTGGAACTGAAGGTTGTGGTCCATTTTAAAATAGAAAGTGGTTTCTCACTACTCTTCTTTGAAATGTCATTGGTGAATTGGTTTCTACAAAAGCATTACAGTTCTTGCATACATGGTTCCCACTACATGGAAAAGGTCTCATCAATTGAGTGGAATTATTTGGTCTCAAAACCACTTAGATTTTGGAGCAACTTCAGGCTTCATTTTTATTCATGGTCAGGTTGAATGGGACTATGAGCAACCTGATCTAGTTGAAGACGTCCCTGATCAKTGCCAGGGGTAGGAGTGGACTAAATGAGCTTTAAATGTTCCTTTCCAACCCAAACTATTCTATAATTGTCTTTCTTAGACTTGTACAAAATTGCCTCCAGGGATTTGAGAAAGGTGTTTAATAGCATGAATGGCATGGAAAAATTAAACATGAAATAATTATTAGGGTTTTTTTTCCCTTTCAAAGAGGAGAAAGTGGACAAGAAATTAGGTTGTTGGGGTTTTTTGCTTTTTGGGGGTTTTTGTTTGTTGGTTTGGGGGATTTTTTTTGTTTACATTTGGCAAAGCCATCTCTGATGGCTTGGTTGTAGAGAGATGTGTCATTCAGGAGTAAGAAAGTTTGGAGTTACAGGAATATGGAATTTAAGGAATTACTTATAAAACTATTATCTGTAAGTGATTTTTGACCTGAAGTCCTTAGGAATTGTGTTTTACTTATAAGAGGATCGGATGTTTATAATTCCTCATTAAAAAGTGGTGAAAGAAGAAAAGAAACAGCTTTTCATAATATCAGAAATCTGACATTTGTATAACATCTTAACTAATACCTTATTTTTAGTTTTGAAATGTTTGTTGTATTAAGAAGGGTGAGGCTAATAAACCTAAGAAAAGAGTAACTGAGGTACACGGTGGTAAAAACCACAGAGATCGTCAACAGAAAAGAACACCAGCTCATATGGCAAAATTTGAGAAAAATACAGGGTTGAACTGGTTTATATTGTATTTTATTTTCTATACTAATAAATTCAAAAGGGTCTATACATATATCTGTGTAATGGAAAAAAATCAGTGCACTTGAAAAGTCAGTGCGTTTGGCTAATGGTTGTGTGCCTACTGCATCCATGGCATCACTCTTTTGTGACTATCTTCTTTTTCTGTCTCATCCCTCAGGGAAACAGACAAATTGATTTACTATTAGTCAAAGGATGAAATGAAGTTTTTTGGTGAAATGAGCTCTTTAGATTCTAATCAGCCTTGGAAAGATGGTAATTATGTGAATGCAGATTTTCTAAGCATCTTCTCTGCTTAGCATCCGTCTGCTATTTCCCAATGATAACAATATGCAAAACATAAACAAAAAAATTTCCCTTTCACAATATCTTTAATTGAAAGCTAGATAGTTGCCTTTTGTAATATTTAAAAGTCCACTGTGTATAAAGATTACTATACTCATAGAAAAATGCACAATTATACTGGGTGTCTAACAATATCCAGGTTTTAAAAAGGAATTCTTACTTGAGGGCACACTAGCTTTGATTTCTTGATAAGTAAACCCCCTGGAAAATTAAAATAAGAAGAACTTCCATATGAGTCAGTTCATGTAGCAGTGATGTAAAACTTCTGAGCATTTGCAAACAGTCTCATAATAAGTGTTATATGCAACTTCCACAGATTTTGTCATCTCTTTCTAGAAGTTTATTATTGATCTCTGAAATAAAATACTGAAAGATTTCCCTGAAAAAATGAATATTTTCATTACTGACCTCCTCAATAATATCTAAAACCAAAAATGTATGAAATAGTGATACTGAACTTGTGAGCAAAATCTCTCCAGTCTGTGTGACTGAAGATGTAGGAAAATTCTAGTTGAGACTCTTGGATGGCTTTGGCTTTGCCTGCAGCGTCATTTTCTGTAGGACTGGAGTTTGTTTTCCAAGACTAGCACTTGCTTGATTCTTTATGCTATAGCTTGACCAGTTAAACCTCATCATCCTGTCTATTTAACTCACATTGTGGCTTCAGGTGTGAATAACACGGGAATAATCCTTCAATAATTTCATGAGATTGCTATGTTAATATTTCATTTTGCTGTATCACCATTGCTTATACCCTGTACTTGGTGATGGGGAGGGTCTTACAGTTAAACTCTTTCCTTTGCCACTGTCAAGCTTTGACAATGTTGAGAGCTCTCTTCTGAAAATTCCTTATCTCACAGTATCCTTAAGTTCTCATATTATTTACAGATCTGTGGGAGTTTTATTTACAACATTTGAGTAATATAAGTGCTAATAATTTTAATGCAAATTGTACTCAATTGCTGCAAGGGGTTAAAAAAAAGGTCTGTGATAAAATCTCCACAGGAATGTGATGTATGTTTCAGGAATGCTTTTCTCTAGTCTCAGTGCTTTAGACTTTAATTTTGTTTTGATCCTCAAAATAAATATCCCTCTCGTCAGTACACCCCTGCCCCAACCCTCCCATTCACTGGTACTAAATCTTTTTTTCCAGAGTGCCTGTTCTTATTTTCATAGCCATTATGCCTTGTGCCTGGAGAACTCTTTTGATCCTACCATCAAAACAGCTTTTCTGAGGCTAAGCAAGCCCTTCTCTCTTTAAATCTGTTTAATAACAGAAGTAAATGAACCAAGATAATTGGATTTGAAGTAAAAATTGTCATTTACAAGTATTCCATTTGATTTTTTTTTTTCATCTTCTTCCTTTTCCTTTCTGCACTTTTGGGGACATAAAGAAAAAAGAAAAGTCATTATATTAAAAACACAAACAACAAAAACCAAACCAAAACAATCCCACCACCAACACCCCTCAAACATAAGATAAACAAGTAATGAACTTATTTATCTTCTGAAGAACTTAAAAACTGAATTTAAAAACCAGGCCATTTATATTACTGAAGGAGTCACCTTCGTCAGTCTCTAAAGCATTGGTTGATGGACATAATCTCATTTCTGGTTCTTTGTATATTGAACTTTGCCTTGCTCAGTTGTTGAAATTTCCAGTATTATTGTTGTTGGCTGGGTTTTTCTTGGGGTGGTGATTTTTTTGGTTTTTGGTTTGGTTTGGGGTTTTTTTGTTTGGTTGGTTTGGTTTTTTAGCCTGAAGAGCTGGAGACAGTTCCTTTTATCAGTCAGGTTGATTCTGTATTTTCAAAATTTTAGTGCTGTGAACCCCTTCCTTGGGATTCTTGGTTCCTTCCAGGCCATAMCACCACCTTTTCAGGCTGCACTCCATGAAGGCTCTTACTTAACTGTTCGATTCTTCTATTTTTTCTTTCTGGGCCCTCTTGTTGGGTAACATTGTACTCTCGTACAGGACTGTTCTCCCTTGTTAAAAGGACATGTTCTCCTTGGCTTGACTAGAGTGCTGTTATGGTAATAACATGCCAAGAGGCTTGTTTCCTTACAGCCTTTGCTAATAAGGCATGTGAGGGACAGAGACTGAGTGCCACCTTCCTGGTACCTCAAGTACTGCCCTCCCTCTAATGTTAGAACTTTAGGATGCCACAATGCCATTTGATTTTGCAGTGGTGTCACTGCAGGCTGTGTGAAGGGAGATGGTGCCATAGGGGCCGTCTTCTCTCTGGAAAGGCTTTCCTGTAGCAACTTCTGCTGTGACTGTTTTCCTTAGGCAAGCTACAGTTAGAGAGGGAGCAGCTCAGAACCAGCATGCTGCCTTACTGAACAGCAGTCTGAACAGCTAAATTTTGTAGAAATTAATCTGAGAGGGACCTTGGCCACTGTCAACAGGCATAACTCAAACTGACCTGTTAAACTTCTTCAAAACTAATGTTCCATTACCAAGGGTAAGATATGCACAGGTGGATAGCTGCCTGTGACAGAGCACAGACCTGCACTGCAACTTCTCTTCCATCTGTCCCTCTGCTCCAAAAAGCACTTCAGAAAAATCTAGTTCTATAAAGCTCATCTTGCTCTCTTGCTGAGAATGGGATCACTTATTCTKAATTTCCAGATGTTGTTTTGGCAGGGTGACAGCTATGCTCAGCTACCAGAATTCCTTGGGTTTCTTTCTGACAGACTTCTGTCTCCAAAACAATGTTTTCCATGCTAATAGCCTGGACAATGGTCAAAGGTTTTCCTAGCAGAGCTGGCTGAAAAGAATGCAGACTATTTAAAAGTCCATCTGAGATCATTTGCTACTTTGACATTCTCCTAAGCGTGGATTATTTTTTAACCAAATGGGAAGTCAATTTATAAAATTTTGGAGTGTTGAGGTTTTGTTTGCTTACACTGTGAGTATGTGAAACTTTTATTACCCTGAATAGGAGGGAGTCTTTTCTGCGCAACAGAACATTGGCTCCTACCAGTCTTTTAAATATCTCTTTCATCCCCGTTTGTGGAAGATTGTCCTATCTTAAGTTATTTAAAGTGGTGATTCATATTTTCTTGTTGTTCAGGTTTGTGGTTTGGGTTTGGGTTTTTTTTAYGCTATTGAGTGGGAAAAAATGAGAGGGGAAAAGTACAAGTTATTAATCTAATCATTTAATATTATCATGCAACTCTTATCAGTTACAAGGAATGTGAGACAAAAATAAAAGATACAGACATGTCTGAGAAAGCTTATTGTGAAGGCAATGGAACTAAAGGTGGTAATTTCAGCTCATGAGACTTGGAAAATCAAGGTCCACGACTATTTTCATCATGTGTGCCATTTTCTTTGAATTTTCAGGAAGTTCGATCTACCTATTTTCCCAGAGGTCATCTGGATATTGAATATAAGGTTATTGAAGTGAAACTTAGTATTTTTGTCTAGGCTTTTAATACCACTTTCAGATTGTATCTCTACTTTTTTGTTGTTGTTGTYGTTACGTATGTTTTAAAAGATTTTTTTTTCTTTTTCATTAGTAATATGTAGGTACTTATTTCTGTGATTCATTCTTCTCAGAAAGGAAAAGTATCTTTCCAAGCAGACTGCTAGATGGGTTAAGGTACAAATTCCATGAACCTGACAGTGCTAATTTTTCTTTTTCATTGATTACTAGAGGTCATCTCTTTTCTTCCCCCCTGCCATCTTACTGCACTATTGGGGCAGCAAAAGTGAAACATATTAGTAATTCTGTAGAATTATTTACAGAGTCATCTTAAAGGGAAACTGCTGTTACAAACCATTTGGATTTTTTGATCTCGTAGTAGAAGTCAGAATGCCTTTTCTTCCTTCTACATCTCTGAAGGCAAACAACATACAGTAAAGAAAATAATTGGATTCCCTCTTTCTTTGTATTTACAAATAAGCTGAGAAGAAAATGTCACAAGGAAAAGTATGAAAAATAAAACTRGTTTCTGTACTCTCACTTTTTTGTTTAGTCCATTATCCTTTACTGTTAAGGGAAGCAAAGTATTATTAAAAAACAAACAAACAAACCAACCTTGAAATGCCTGCTTTGAACCTGTTACTATACTATAGCATATATACATAGAGTTAAATTGCTTGACTTTATCTTGACGTATTTAACATTATTCATGAAATGTTACAACTCATTCGTGAAAATGATACAACTAAAACTGTTTTTTCAACAACTTATCTCTTTATAGTAACATGCTTCTGTAGTGCAGTATTTTAAGAATCCTTTTCAAATAGTTTAATAAAGATTCTGTGAGGTTCCTTGACTTTACGTGTATTTCTTGCAAACTTCCTTTTGAGTAATACCTTACATTGGAGAATATAACAATTTTGTCTAACACTGATGAGGTTAAAGAAAGAGATATTAAAARCCTGTCTGTTGAGAGGTCATTCTTCCTGATTCATTGGATGCTGATCTGAGATGAAATGGATGTTGGGCAATTAAGGAGACATGCATGGCAGAGGAGAACCAAGCTTCTTGCTTTTTGAGCATAAAGAATGAGCAGATGCCTTAAGGGCTGATAATGCTTCTTACTAACAGATGGTTTAATGTGGTGGTTATCTTGAGATACTTAAAATATTTGAAATAGTTATTAACAAGTGGAGTTCTTATTTCTTTAACTCATAATTACAGGAGCTTCTATTATAGAATCATGGCTACTTATCCCTATAAATGTGCCCATTGTTTGGGGCAAGAACTCTATCAAATATAAACTTATCGAAAGTCTTAAGTGTTTGACTTTGAAACTGCTACGTTAATCATAAAGCAAAGAATCTGGAAGCAAACATGACTATTGTTTATCCACATTTTATATCTCCCAGTTCATTAGGCTGTTTTCTTAAAYAAGCAAATAAATACTACTTACATGGAGAAAGTAGTCTTTTTAGAATGATCCAAAACTAACCACAGTATTTAACATACCTAGCCTCCCACATTATTTTGCRTCCATAATGTAATTGGTTGCCCCTTCTGCAAACTGCCGCACCATCAACACCAAAAGAGAACTTGCAATTATTTTCATTTGGTTTAGATTTAATGTTTCTGGTCTTCCTTTCTGTTTAATTTTTCCTGACATTACACTGGATATAATGTGGTTTCCTAAGGAGAGAACACCCTTGTGATAAATGGATGCAGTTACTGCTGTTAGTGTTTCACCAGTTTTGATTTTTCAAGACAGAATTGGAGAAGCAGCCTTATTTTGCAAGCCTGGAGAACGCAATTATTACCGTTTTCTACATTTTTACGTAGAGCAGTCGAGCAGCATYGGTGTTGCACGGTACCACCTTTTTGTTTGCTTGACCAGCCAACAGAGTTTGGATGGTTTAAAAAAACCCTTTAGGCTGATAAACTATCGTGGTTGTTGAGTTAATAAAAGATGATCCTAACACATGAATATGCCAAAGCTGGAACTTGTGCTCTGACTTCCTGTTTTTTCTCTTGCTTATTCTTTCACCTTGTATGTGGCTTCATTTATTTATGGGGTTTTCCTTGCTGTTCTTTGGTTTCAGATGCGAGTGTCTCACTGGTTTATGTGGTTTCCCCATGTGCGAGGCAGGCTCCGTGCCCCAGATAGTCTCGCGTGGAGATGGAACACCTGGCAAGTGCTGTGATGTCTTTGAATGTGTCAATGGTACGTGAAACTTCCTCTTGCACCTGAAGAGGAGGATTTTATGTGTCTCTGGGGGATGTTGGGCATTTGGTTATTTTTATCATGATGTCAAGATCTAAGAGAAATAAGTTTCTTGARGTTCATTCGGTAAGAAGGAACTGGAAGTTTAGGTGAAGATACTGAAGTGGGAAACTGTCATTTTTAAGTTGTCATGCCGCTTTAGTTTCTGAAGCACTTTTCTCTGTGACTCACGGAATTATAGTTTTAGCAAGACTCTCTCACTGTATGTTTTTCCGGTAGTCKTTTGCCAGTAGCAAACACTAGAGACCTTCTAGAAGTGAAATTTTTGTTAACCATCACAACTGCTTGTGGCAGCACTTTAAGTGAAAGCATGCTGTTTTAGACTATGGAGTTTGCTTTAAGAATCAGTTGCAAATTTTTAACACAAGTGTACAACCTTTAGAAATTGTAAGGCAGTGTAGGAATATACTTACTCTTTGCTTCCTTATCTAAATGTTTACAAAATACTTAAAAACCTTGAATTTGTTATGCGAGTGACTGTATCTCAGGACTGTTCTATGTACAGAACTGTATATATGCTGTATATGATGAGTTGCGAAGAAACAATATTTAACTACTGGTAAAGGGAAAAATACTCTTGAAGCACTGCATAATAATTTCTGGGCATAAAAAATTACCAACTAGTGCAGTATTTATTAATTAATATTTACTCAGCAATATTTGATCTTGTTTAGTGGTGTGTGTATCATATGTTTGAAACAGCCTTTATTTTACAATYGTCCTTGCAAATGGAGAGAGATTTCCCCAAGAGAATGTTTGTGTTATTTACACATAGCGATATTTTAAATACACAAATGCTGATTGAAAAATAATAGTACAAATAATGGGATATTTTATATAAAAATTAAGTTCTTTCATATGAATAAAAGAATTTTTATCAGGAAGAATCACAGATTATTTAGCTTTGAGAGTAATTTTTTCACTATTTGGGTAAGACTGTATAAATGCAACTTACGTACTTTTTGCTTATGTACACTACAGTAATACTCACCTTCCTTTGTTTCATATTTGTTTCATTCTGTTAAAGTATCATTTCTGAATCTGATTTAAGTGTGTGACACACCTCAATGCACTATTTGATTSAAGATGTACTTTAGTAGTTTGAGCAAGAAATACGAAGCCAATTTCTGATATGATGTCTCAAAGGTACAAATCACCTTRCTAATTGTTTCTCTTCAGTGTGCATGTTATTTGTGGGTTCTGCTGACAAAATTGTTGCAGTACATATCGTAGCAAGTGTTGGATGAAGCTGTTTAAATTGCCTACTTTTTTGTGGCATCTTCATATCCTATTTCCAAGTAGAAGCTATATTCATTTTTCATTGGTAAGAGTGAATTTGGACTGTCTCAGCACTGTTGCCCTGAGCATCATTGCCTTATTGCACACTGTAACTCACTCTAGAGATCCAAGCTGCTTTTGGATCAAGATTCCTTTTTGCCTCTCAGGCTTTCCCATACCTTAGYACTGTATGAATATAGAGTAAATTGGCAAAAAAAATAGGAGTTTTTGAAGGGAGGATGATGCCACAGAGGGAAGCAAAAAGGCCAGATTGGATAAAAATGAAGGCTTTTATGTTTGTCCTGTATATGTCCTTAAAAATCAATTTTAATGTATTGCAGGCCAGTATCAAAATTATCTTTTAACAAGTTACTATTTAAAAAACAAAATAATTCTGAGAAAACTCATCAGAAAAGTTAAATAATTTTTTAGAAAAACACATTTGTCATTATGTTACTTAATGCTACTATCAAATTTTAAAAAATAATGGTGTATGATGTGACTTTAAAGTGCTTCAAGTGAACTTCCACGTGTAGTTATTAATGATGCTTCATTTTGGAAAGAGGAAATACTTATAAACCTGAAGATGATAAGTGTTTTTAATAACAGTCTGTGAGCAATTGTGAAACTACTCATGAGTGTGTGACATTTGGATTGTATGGCAGATCATTGGTAAAGAAGACAGAATAGTCATAGAACATGATCTGCATTGCTTTATAATTTATGTTTTTTCAAATGCATTTTAGCATGTTTAGGTGGTTTTTATTTCAGGCAATTACTACAAATAAGTCTTCTAAAACCTTTAAATTCCTAGAAAACTAATTCTGACAAGAACTTCTAGTTAAATGTTTAATGCAATGACAAACTGATAAATATGTGTGTGTGTGTGTGTGTGTGTGTGTGTGTGTGTGTGTGTGTAATAAATCCCTACCATTACTTTTGGCAGTTTAAAATGAAGAGGAGGGGAGAATGTTCTTAGTGAAACTGATAGTTGAATTTAATATCCAGTTTTGGTGGTTTTTAAAGTATCTTGAAATACTCGATATCAGTAACAGATGGAGAAAATATCTTACAGTGATAGGCTTAGATCAATTTCTTTGCTTCATTAAAAAAATTGCCTTCAAAGTAAGAAGAGTCAAATCTGTGAGATCTAGGACAAGCTGTTCTCAGCAGTGAGGGCGGCTAGCTGTTGGCACAAACTGCCAGGAGGATGCTGAATTCCTTATCTTCATCCTTTCCAATTAGGATTAGATGCCTTTTTAAAGCGTGTGTTTTAATCAAATGCAATTTAATGGATTTATAGATGGTAAGTGAGGAAGTTGTATAATCAGCATTACMAACAAGTTTCATTAGTTTCTTCTGTGTCTGAAAACCTCTGAAAACAGGCAAGAGGATGGAATAAAATAGAAAAGTGCACATTCACATTAGTACAGTTTCCCTGCTATTATAACATCTTTTGAATGAAATAATTAAAGAATTAAAAAAAAATAATTCTTTTGGTGGTGGGGGGAGCAGTCAGGAAGAATACTGATCATCATTACCTTAAAATAAACGTATCCATTACGAATTAGTTTATGCAGACTGCAAAAAATCCAGTTTGTGTATTTAAGTAACCATAATGATGGGCAGAGTGTTAAAGCAGGCCAGGCTTCTGCCAAATTTATTGCAATTTTGTGCTACTGTGATAGATGCAGAGTTGCATGTTCAGAGTATGGGTAGGTTGGCTTTGCTGTGTAGGAAAGAGCTCTTCTCCAGTTGTAGAACAACAGTGGCCAATGTTAATAGTTAATAATGGCAGCAAAATGCATGTCATGTTGAGACTCTGCAGTCAGTTCTCTTTGTTGTTTGTCAACAGTTTTGGAACACATCAGTTATTCTTTTACAAAAGTTTTTCCTGGATTTAATATAAAACTGATTTAGAAGCTCTATGATATATATGTAGATTTTGTGTGGTTATCTTTGTTGCTGATACATACTGTCTCAAACTAGCTTTTGGTTAGTCTGTCTTAGAAAAGCATATTGATCTGTAGCAAGAGAAACTTCTGCAGTAATTACTTCTTTTGCAGATTGTGGAGTTGTTCCTGTTTGATTATAAACACAGCATTAAGTCAATATACTAGTCATTATTTTCCTGCTTCAGATTTATATTAGGTGTGTCCTTATGCTTCATGTCATGTGCAATCTGCTGTTTCTCATAGTTTATTCCATAATTATATAGACATTATTAATCACCAAAATAACATTTATTCCTGCTTGGAAAATGATCCTGGTATTTTCATTCAATTGGAGCTTCTTGTTAAGTACCCACTGTTTGTAGCTGTCCAATTTTTGCACAGGTTAAACTTCTTCTGGGATTTTTTTTTTATRTAACAAAAAATTTAGAAAGTGCTGAGAGCAATTTTCTTATYGGTGAGACAAAAAAAACCTACATTACAGATAGATTACAATAGTTCTGTGCGATACATTAATCATCATGAATGTAYGCAGATATCAGAGTATTTTGCGTAAAACTGTTATACTAACTAAAGATATAAAGCTGTGCTTTTTAAACCACTGCTGTATTTAAAAGATTTCTCTATTACARTTATTGCACAGGTCTTACTGTCCTTAGAATGTAATTTTTGTTCCAAATGTCAGTCAATTAAAAAGGTCAATTTTAAGGCACGCATTGGTTCCTTCATTTTAAAGGGAAGCATCCTTGTAAGTAAAATCATTCTGTTGTTGTTAAACGGTGGTAGGAATCAAACCAAAGTTCCCTTTTGACATGATAAAGTTCCTTGTCATGATTTATCTAGGATGAGTATTTGAGCCATCCCAGAGCAYATCCTGCCTGGTCTTTGGATGTCAAAATGATAGCTCAGACAACAACGATGACTGTAACATTGTTATTTCTTTTTGCTCCTTTTTCCTTGTTGGGAGAAAGATCTTTACTGTTTAATTTGTAACTTAAACCTTGCAACTCTATGAAACTGTTGGCGAATAGTGATTTAAAATGCAATAGGGATATGATTTTGTCAGTCATCTGTGCTTAGAAGATGGCTGGCTGGCTATTCCTCCTAATCTTACATTCTTGATGACTCTCAGAGCAAGCCCTAGTTCGTGCATGTAACACAATTTTAGCCTGAAGGAGACAGAAGTATGAATTGCTAAATTTAAATCTTTGGCAGCCATAAAACAGTATCGCTAGAGGTATAGCTGCTACAACTATTTACATCACTTCTTTTTGCACRTGGGAATCAGAGATTTGCATAGTGGTGTTCAGTAGTGAAGTTTTCAGGGAAGAGCTACATCCATAGTCAAATGTGCTTGTTTCTGAGAAGTGTGAAGTAGATACAAAGGAAATAAGACAGCATGGGAAATCTATAGCAAATAATTTCATCTTACTATATGAAACTGAAAAATGAAGTTTTGTCTGTTGTGTGGTTACGGTGCCTTGCAAGAGAGTGCACATTTCAGGGAAAGTGAGAGTCAATATTGCTTTGTTTAAAGGCAGATTATTCCAATTGCCGTGAAGTTTCCCCAGTTGCACTTACCTGAAAACTGCTTTCCATCTAGAGAATACTAGATAATATATGATACGTATTTGTGGAAAATTGAGTGAGAGATTCCCAAGATGCAGTCTTTCACAAAATCCTGCATTTTACAGAAGCTCATTCAAGGTTTCTTCTGATCCATACAAAATATATTACTCACCAGGACTTTTGTCTGCTAATCCTGGTGTGTTGCTTTTTCTCAGGGGGAAGCCTGTAAGGAAAAAAAAATTGGTTCAGCATTACCTTACAAGCATCAACAAGCGAATCTAAAGAGATTAAAAGCTGCATGTGCAGCAAGAGTACACGTGTTTGGAAACTAGAGAGTATCCAAACTTGCCTGCTCTCTAATTAGGTATTGATGCATGGGTCTCTTGAATGTAAGTTGCAYTTAAAGCACATACTGAGCTGTGCCTTAGAAATCCGAGAGAGCAATTACCGAGCATCCTGCAGCTGCTGCCTTCTGTCAGTCAGGGCTTTCATTTCTCGGTAAGTTTCCTTTAAAACAACTGCTACTTTAAAAATATTGTTGATTGGTTTATGAAAGATGATAAATTACATTATGTGTGTGACTAGTCCTTGTCAGTGTGTCAACATGGTTCAAGGTCGAGGGGACCAGGCTGCTTTCTGCCAAGGTCGTGTGTGAGCTCTGATTTTAGAGTCTAGATCTGCCAAGAGTGGTTGTGGAGTCCCACTTCCAATCCCTTTTTCCTGGGGGGTGAGGTGCGGACTTTCGTTGCCTTATCCATTGAAAATGGGACTACCTGATGAATGCATGAAAATAACTGACATTGATCCCGGGAAGATGGAATCACACCATCCCCGGGACTTAAGACTTTGACCCTTTCTATACTGCTGGTTTAGGCTATGCTGATAATTACATGGTAGTGTAGAAGTGATTTCCTACATCAGTAAGATCACTTGATGTGACTCATAATCTGTATTTTATAACTGCTTCTGGGATTTTTTTTTTCCTCATTTGAGAAGATAAACTTACACTGACATAAAGGAGGCATTTCTCTTTTCTCTGTGCCTTGTGGCTTTTTTCATACCTGCATCTCTATACAGTGGTACTGTATTGGAGGAGAGATTAAAAACTCTCTTTAATCACACTTTTCATCACCTGTCAGTGCACTTACTCCTCACAGCAATTGCAAATCCATTATTAATCTCATGGCGCAGAAAAGGATAAAGGTCATTCCACTACTTCTAAAAGGAAATAAGAATGGCCTGTTTCTAAAGGGAGCRTCTATGAGTACTGTAGGGATTTAATGGGGAATATAGGGTCAGCAAGGAAAATACACACCTTAGAAGGAGGAATGGAGTCCAATTGAAGCACCTCACAGACACCATCTGATTACCATGGAGTTCCCATTATTTATTGCATTAATCTTGGCAGTCTTTATATTGCATTTTCATTAAAGTTATTTTATGTGTGCTCTTAAGAAAAAAGGATTTGACTAACATAACAGAGTCTGTCTCAGAGCTGAGAACTGACTATAGTTCTAATACTAATTAAACAGTACTGCRTGTTTCTCTCTGGCCATCGAAACCCACAGATTTTTGTGATGGACTTTAAATAGACAGCTACTTAAAAACYAACATGCAAAATGCAACTTGTGAGATGCAAAAGATAACAAATTGTTTGGTACATAATAAAAGGAAGATTAATATTAAAGGAAGATAATCTGATACCAAAAAGGTAGAGGGATTTAGTTGTTGTGGGCTGAAGTTTTGTTTTCAGGTTTATTGTTTTTAATTCAGTCACAACCTTTGAGAGGTATTTGAAAATCATGGCTAATCACCAGTCACAGCAGTATGAGAATTTGGTCTAGTATAGTGAAAAAGTGGGTCAGTCTGCCAAAACAAGTCAAATGTTTTAGATCCTCTGAACCTGTATTATACTTGCTGTAATCAAATTGGGAAAAATATGTGAAACAATGCAAGTCATAACCAGTTACATTTAAAAGAGAAAGGAAAAAGAAAATGCAGGAAACTGAAGGCCAGTCAACCCAAAATTCCTGGTAAAAAAATACTCAGTCGGTAAACATGTATAAATGCAGACAATGTAAATAAATAAATAAAAGAGGAGGGTTAGGGGTTGTCGGGACCACAACTGGATGTAAAACCAAACTCAAAACTCAATGGTGGTTTGCTATGAGTGGGAGGGTTSTTCAATAGGAAGTAGAGACTGATAACAAAGTAATAAATAACAAAGTAATTTTTTAAATAAAAAAGTAAAAAATCTAATTCACTTATTTCATGTTGTTTAGTGAAAAACAAGATGCTAGGTAGATTCTGTGAACTGATGATATGTCATATACAAAGAATATTAGATGTCAAATGGTGCAATTCTGCCCAGTTTTAAAAGTTAAAAAAGATTTTAAAAAATTAAGTAAATACTTCTAGTATTTACTTTGGTGAAATAGTAATGTTTTTTGCCCAACTGAACTGTCTTGGTAAGCTAATATCTTCAGTAATGTTCTGGCTCAGATATTTCTAGATTCTTAAATTTGGACAAAGTTGCCAATACTTTGGAGGACAAGGTTAGAAATTCAGTATTCTTCTCAAAGCATGGAAGAAGCATGTGCCAAACCACAGCCTTGTGCTACAGGTTTGGACATTTTGTTTTCCCCTGCAATTTTTAACTTCTCTAATGCACTAGAGGCTTATCACAGATGTACTGACCATAAATGAAAACAGGCAAGCTATGAGCTATGCTGGTACCTATTAGTGATACTGAGACTGTTTCAGATGCCTGTGCCCTGTTAACATGCCTATGGCTAAACTGATCACAACACGTATTTTCTCCTGTGATGGACTGACAGAGACCATTGGGATTTAAACACATTCTTCTGTTATGAAGAACATGTCTTGCTTCCCAGAATTGTTTGGCACTTTCATCAAGAAAATCTGTCACTGTTTGGGGGTTTTAGAGCATAGCCACCACCCTCTGTGGCCCCAGCTCCTCCTTTGTTCTCCTGGTATTTTTCTGTAGTAGGTCTGCAGGAGGTTATAAAGTAGGACTGTTTAATTTCTAGAAAGAGTTAAGAGACAGAAGGGGGATGGTCTTGTGGAAAGCCACAGAAACAATCAAACATAAGAAGTATGACCTGATGGAGAAAAATTAAATTTGAAATAAAGGTGTGCATTTTATTTGTAAGAGAGGATGTAGGCAGGGACACCCTGAGGTGTCCTGAAGATGAGTCCTCTTAGCAAGAAATTTGCACATTGGAGGATAGAAAAAAACGGTAGAACATGACACCTCAAAGATGGGAAATGTAATGAAACTTAGAGAAAGCTTCCTTTCTATTTGTTTGCTGTTTCTGTCTAACCTGAATGACCCCTTCTGTGATTTTTGCTCATTGATTAAACAATTTCCAATGGAAATTCCAATGGAAATTCAAGTGGAAATTCCAATGTGGAATTGTATAATAGGTAGACTGCAATGTCTCCATTASTGGTGGTTTTAAAGAAAAGATTTAAGACAGGGATTGTATCAGGTAGAGCTGAATTTGGTTTTTCTCAGCATCCCAAGTATCTTTTAATATCTTTTACAGACTGCAGTTGCCACAAAATAGTATTTCATTCCTTTAAGCTGTGGAAGTATTTATAAATAATTGTATAAATAATTGGATTGATTTAAAAATAATAGTTACAGTTTTGTTTTAATTCTGATTTTTCTTTTTCTGGATGACCTTTTTAGAATAGGCAGGACCAAAGGACTTGCAGAACAGTACTGTAATTGTGTTAGTAGGAAATGCTGCACGAAGCAGTACAACCTGAAGAGTAAGAATCCAAATAGTTTTTTCTATCCAGCTTGGTTTTACATGCTTGCAAGGAAGCAAGAGCATACAGTTGTCCTATAACATTGTTAYGGGTCAGTTCCAATGACATGTAACCTTTTCTTTTTTAAAGTCTCCATCTGCTCCATTTTTGCAAAATGGAAAGCTTTTCTGTGTTTTATTTATACGGACACAGGATTCGAGTTTTTCAGCTTCCTTCCCTTTTGTTTAATAGAAAGTTCACAGCACTTGCCCTAGTTCCTTCCAAGGCTCTGGTACAAATACTTTTGTATGCTGAAGGAACATCTGAAGTGCTGGAATCATGAACCTTTTAATCATTTAAACAACAGAAAATTGTTTTGAATCTTGATTCCAGTTTGGGAGAGCTGGAATTTCTGATACTACGAAAGCAAATGCACAAACTTGCCTACAGACAGCTAATGCCTGAAGCATCTCATGTGCTTGGTGTCACCGTGTGCAGAATTGCTGCCTCAAAAGGGATGGCTTGCCAAACTTCTTTGTGTTTCTGAGCTGTCCTGTGACTCTAATTAAAGAAAATCATAAGTACTAGGAAACTACAGAAATCTCAATAACAAATTTTACTTTGTACTAGTTCAGCCAATAGACCTGTATTTTGTTAGATTTACAAGTAGGAGATAAAATACCTTTGAAAACTAATTTGATAAAACAGATTGTGTCCATTTACAGTTCAGATTGGTGATAAAGGTTTTGAGAAATGATCACTGTTTCTGTAGTGTGAGGCTGTGGGGTTTGCTTTAATGCCAGATCGAGTCCATCTTAGTCATGCTTGACTTTATATAAGAGCAGAGGTGTGATGTCATTTGTTCTTCCACAGCCAGTATAAACTGCATCTTTCTGGGGACCATCTGCTCTGTCCTGGCTTCTTTCACAGATGGACAGTTGTGTGTCAGTGCTTGGGTTGGATCGATCTTGTATTACTGGGTTATCTGAGAGCTCGCAGACACTGAATTTGTGTTCACAAAGCCATGGCCTGTGTCTCATGCCCATTGCTTTGTTGTGGTAGTCTGCATCACAGACGGAATTTGGAGTCTCAGATATGTTTAACTGCTTTGCGCTATAAGTTTTGGCAATTTAAATTACTTTGTAACACAGTGAAGCTTGAAGAATCTTACCTGTAGTTTTTTCTTTATTGGCAGAACAATGAATTCATGAGTTTAGGAAAAGATGCATTCATTTAATGTTAGCTTTATGTTSTTTCATTCCTTTGTTACTGTCATACTTAGATCAATAAGGCAATAAAATTGGCACTTAAAAATAGAAACAAAACCAGGGAACTGAGAGAATCTTTCGGCATATTGTGGTGGAAGAAACACATCATTATAATTTCACTGTGTATTGCTCACTCTTTCATCAGGCTTCCACCTGGAATATCTAAAGCTAGAGTTCTTTGTTTAGTGTTTGTTTTGGCTTGACTGAGTCTCAAGACTGGAGTCTTATATATGGTTCTAACAAAAGGAGTCCTTGTCTCRTAGCTGGATGTACAGGCTTAAGTCTATAGTTTAGTCTGAATGTATACACTACCATAAACCTGGATGGTAAAAATATACGTGGGGTGAAATTCTACAGTGGTTTTCATTGTAGGAATAAAACATRCTGTTTCCTTTCAGGATCTGCAGTTACTTGCTTAGTCTTGTTTGGACATTTAAAAATGAATTGATAATTCACRGAAGATGATGTTTCTATTTCTAATGAGGCAGGAATTCATATCTACTGTTTGGGGATGGGGAAATCAGTAAAAATCTGGAAAGCTGCAGTCAAAACAGTGAAGCCAGAAGCAAGTGGATTAAAGGCCTTTTGAGTTCTGTTGGCATTTTTCCTTTTTGAGAAGGTTTTTAAACTAACAGCTTGAGCTGCATAAACTTGAAATATTTCTCAAGTGTTTGTTTGTGTGAATTGCTTTCTAATGAGGTCATAGCTGTTTTCCCGGACACAGTGGTATTTCCTCCTCTTACTCCTATTTTTTATGCTGCTTTCTACATTATGCCTTGAAGATAGAACAGGCGTATAAAAATCAAACATTGCTCAGGATACTTCCAAGTTTCAACTCGAATGCTTTACAATCATATTAAAGGACTCAAGGCTGGAGCTCAGTGTATGTGGAAAGACGTACTTGAAACACTTTRGAGTTTTAAAGAAAACCTGTATCATTGTCAAGAGTAACTCAGATGTAAAGTTTTTAGCTCCCAAAAGTTAAGAGACTTGGGGTGGGTTGAAAGGTATCTGCGAATGCTGATTTTTCATTTAAATAGATTTCATCTCCCATGTGAGATTGATCACTAACCAAAAAAGAAATATCACCTGACCATAAAGTGGGCCCAGTTTTCAACTCTGTGTGGCCAGGCATTACATATGTAAGTAAATAGTCTTTTCCATATGTTCTACAGAAATCAGAAACATGGACAATTGTCCTTTCCTTCCTTTGCTGTTTGCTTCAAATGCAGTGAAACATGTTGGGTTTATCTACAGATTGATGATGCTGTTGCTGAAATAAATAGCTTCCTGTTTGCAGAACCTTTGTTTTTTCAGACTACTAGATTTACAACTTCTGAAAAAAACAGATTGGTGAACTAGATATTGCTGTACTTCAGGTGGCTGTTTTCACATATTTTGGGCTAGTGTCATAGAAGGCCAAAATTKTATTCTGAAGTGGGGAAGAGGGAGGAGGCTTGAGTTGTTGAGTGGTATAGTGATGATACCGTGAAGTCATGATTTCCTAATGACTGAAGTGGAGAATTTGAACATAAATTTGGAGTGTTTTTCCTAGTGTCTTGCATCACAGTGTTTCAGCCCTGGGCCGTCGAGCTGCACATCGTGTRGGGGGAATCACTTGGGCTGGTTGAACTGGGTAGGCTTTGCTGGCAATAGGTGGTGCAGGTGAGGTTCATGTATGTGGGGTAACTCCAAGGTCAGAACCTCTATGAAGACCTTACGATATATTCATGATGTGTAGATCTTCATAATCTGGAACCAAATCTCTTTGGTACAAAATAATAATAATAATAATGAGAAAAAGCTGATTACATCTGYGAACTGTTTCATTGGCTTAATTAGCATCTTTTTTTCTTTTCTATTTTTTTATGTTAATGAAGTAAATAGTCAATGTCCTTCTCAAAATACTTCAGARTTTTTAGAGGCTCTTAGTTTCCCACAAAGTTTGGCTTTAATTATATGTCAAGGCTCTGCTATAAATGAAGGCATACAAGAAATACCCATCTTATGTTTTTGAAACACTAAAGTAACACTGAAGTGATCATGTAACTATTATTACAATTGAGTTTATTCTTTTTGTGGGAAGTATAGTTGTGAGCTCTCTATTAAAGCTCCAGGTTGCTTGAACAAAGAAGTGTTCAGTTCTGCATAACAGATCACGCAGTCATGAAATGTTGGGGTTTTTTTTTTAACMTATCAATTGGACAGCTTTAGTGCAATTTATCTACCTGAGGACCAAGTCCTGTGGAATGGAAGATTAGACTTAAGAGACCTTAAGAGACATCAGAAAATGTCTTCTTAAAACAGAAAAACTTATTGTTCCATGTGCTGAAATTTGAAGTAGCTTCAGGCTCATCCAGAATGAGAAATATTTAACATCGACAAAGAAATACTAGTGCTGTAACCTTCCTTAAGGATTTTAATTTTTTAAATTAAGACTTTTAATTTTCGACAATTGCTCYGAAGGTAATTTTGAACAGTATATTAATTTCTAACGTTGCTAAAACAGACAATAAAATGAAATTGTATTTGAGTTTTAAAAATTAACAAAAAATCAACTGTCTCTTTTATACCTGTTTTTGTCAGTAGCGACGTAAGCRTAACTATTTCCTGTTTAACAGTAGCTGTGAAATACTTTTTTTTCTTTTTCTTSTTTCAGAAGTGAAGCCAACTTGCATATTTAACAGCATGGAGTATTATGATGGAGACATGTTTCGGATGGATGCTTGTCGATTTTGTCGGTGCCAGGGGGGAGTCTCTATTTGTTTCTCTGCGCAGTGTGGGGAGCTACACTGCGACAGGTACTATGTGCCGGAAGGAGAGTGCTGCCCAGTGTGTGAAGGTACAGCCTCTTTTTAATGCTGTCTGCTTTTAATTCTGCTGCTTTTTTTTATATTTGCCTGTTCAGTGGAAATGAGCAAACAAGGGCTTTTGTTTTTCCGAAGTTTGCAGATTCCTCTGTAATTCGGTTTATTTCTACATTTTTGCTGTGCCTGAGTGTGCTGTCRTGTTCTTTGCACTGCTTCTCCTGACACTGACACTCTGCCCTTCCTATGGGCTCTTAAGGTTCCCTTTCTCTTCTGCATCAGGACTTCCTGGACATGGTCAAGTGTGGAGTGCTTCCTCGGGGGCCTTCTTGACAAAAGACATAAAAACTTGGTTCTAATTTCTGCAAGAGCATTTAGACAGGCATCTCCAGAGCTGCAGTTGTGGCCCTGAGACAAATTTCCATTGCTTTGCAACCTGCTTCTTTTTGTGTTCAGTTAGAGCAATGCACACACCTTCTTTGCTCTACAGTTATAGCAAAGAAATTGGGCARTAATCTGATGTCAATGTTTTTGTCTTCCTCCTTTGCCCTGTTGACAGCCTTCTCCTCTCCTTGCTAGGCCTGCAGTCCTCCTAAAAAGGGCTCTSTGGGAAATTTCACGTTGACCCTCTTGCTTATACTAGAAAGTATTGKAGACATCTTCTACCAGAATACAACCAGGATTCCAGCAAAGGGAGATGGGGCTGGTTCTCTACGCTTGGATCTTGCCTTAGTGGGGGTCAGGTTATGGCCATCACAGTCAAAAGGCCTGTGAAGCACTCCTAGTCCCTTTGTTTAAATCTGAACATAGGAATATCTTCTCAATAAGTGAAATCAGCTGGAAATCTCAAATCTCCTCCTCAAAGGAGAAGAAATTARTAATTAATGTTAATTTCAAACACTTTGCAGTCTGCTTAATATCAGTATTCTGGTAGTTCCTTGTAGGAGCARATAAGCCAGAAAATCCATTATAGTCATGTTTTATTCCAAGCAGAGAATTAGAAAGTGAGGTACCTCATAAAAATGAATCTAAAAGAGGCAGCTGTAAGAGCTGGACCTTCTCACTCAGCACAGAATCTAGAGAAAAAAGCTATTTTGGTGGCTTGTTTTGTTACAAGCTATTGAAAGTTTCTTCAGACTTAAACACAAAATCTAGATAATGAAATACCAGGTGGGTAAGTTAGGAAGTTGGAACTCATTCTTTTTAAAGAGTATTTTTAATTTTTATATATTTTGGTGTATATTTTATATATTTTAGTGTAGGTTCATATCAGGTTAATACATGGTGTTCAAATGTAGAGAAACTGAAATACAAATGCTGTAGGCTTAAGTATTCTAGGGAAATACCAATCTATGTTTGCCCTGTATTTAAGACATGGCCTAGACATTCATTGTTGGCTATAGTTGAAGGCAGGATTCTAGATTATTGGTCTTCCCTGGTACAGTTGCACCTACACTTATAAGASCCTTCATGCTGTGAGGGGAAAAGAAAATAAAATCCGTGCTATACTGTCATTTAATGACAGATTGAAAAAGTCTAGAGAAGGCATGTCTGATGTGGTGAAACCCCTCCCAAATTAATGCAGAGCCACTCCTGAAGAAATTGCTGTATGAGCTGCTGCCTTTATAGAATATGTAAAATCTCTTGGGTTCTTTTCCTATAATTGCTATCTTTTTCACATATATGAACATTCCAAGATTTGGCATTATGAAATCGTTATGGTAATATACATATAGATACATAAACAATGTATCTATATATCTGCTGTATCTGTGTTCTCYGTCGTATTATTCAGATATGGGTGCTGATTTTCCACATTGGACTTACAGTTCAATATAGATAGAGTCCAAAATAGATATGTCCTTCATCCTCCTTGATGATTTAAATATTCAGCTACCCTATTATTTATCAGTAAATTGTTCTGCCATATCATCATGTCGTGGTAAAATTTGATTTCTCCATTTTTGCAACATTTGAATCAGACTAGCAAGAAAACRTGGTAACATTTCATTTCGGGCTTGATGAGAGTTGGTGTGTATAAGTCTGTGGAAATTTCTTCTTTAAGACAGCATAAAATGGATAATAGTTTATAATTATTGAGTACAATCTTTTTTTCCTAATAATGACTGTAGTTTAATGCCAAGTCACAGGGTCCTCCATCAAATCACCTGGTGTTATTTGTCTTGCTTGTTTCTGTTGTGTGTTCTTATGATAGGGTTTATAGGACTAAATGAAGSAAGTCTAATTTCTGACTTTTGAGTGTCTGGATAGTAAGATATATTTTTTTGTAGTTTTTACTATAAATCCCTTTTGATTTAGTGGCAGTCTTTTAAGTGAGTTTAGACAGCTGGCTCCATTAATGTATTATAATTGTCCTAGTTCCTTTAAACACCTAAAAAAAAAAAAAAAGAAGGCTCTGATTCCTTTTTTAATAACTTGGGTAAAGCTGACATCTAAATTGACAAGGTAAGTCTTTTAAATGGGCAGAACGTATACATAACAGCCCACCTATTCATGCTTTTCTAGTTGTTGAAGAGGTGGCATTTTTCTACTTGCTCTTCTTCTCTTGGTTATTTCATGACTGATTTTCAAGGTGATTAGTTTTTTCCTACTAATGTTTACTTGATGATAGAAATATAAAGAAGTATAAAGCTTTTTTTTCTGTAAGAATTCTAAAATGGCAAGTAATAAATTTGATATGAGTTGTGTAGTACAAGCACAAGCCCTTCTTGACTTAACTCCAGGAGAAGTTTTTTCTCAAAGTTCTGTAGGATATAAATAAGCATTAGTCCATTTGCTAGACTCAATTTATAGCTTTAAACACTACTGACCTTTTGAGGATACCAGGAACTTTGTGCTTTGAAGACTACTGCAAATAGCACAAGTCTTATATGACTTTTCTATGTTTTCTCTGTATTCCTCTGTCCATCAGAATCCTGTACATAAGTTGAATGATAAAATTAGCTTCATTTGTTTGTGTATGATTTGATTTTTGGCTAGTTCAAAATGGGTTTTTAGAGATGCAAGGTAATCCTAAAACATGAATGGTGCAAAGTTAGGAATTTAGGAAGCATTTAAATTTTTAAATGCCTTATTTTCACAAATGCCTAGTTTTTGGCTTAACACATTTTACTAAAATTGTGAATATCACTACAGTTCGGGATGGGGTAGAACTTGTGCATGGTTTTGATCCAAATGTTTAGAGTGTGGTAAAGTGGCTTATAATAAGACAACAGCTACTGGCACTGCTACAGGTTTTATCTACACTCAAAATGCATTGTCTTCCTGCCAAAGGAGAGTGATGAAACTTCAGAGAAATAATCCAAGTTTCATTCAGMCCTTTCTTCCCTTTAGACAGGACATGTTATTTCTCCCAAGCCCTTCAAACTTAACACTCTTGGAAAATTAACTTACAATAAATCACTTGTTCTTGTTTGAGGTCTGCTAAAAAATTGTTTTCAGTTGTATCTATTGCTTTTAATATRTTGAATTTGCTTTAATATATCATTTGTAGTATTGCTTGCTTTGAAAACTTGACCTACTTACTGTACATTCTCAGATACTGAATTTTTGACAGTTATCTTTTTATTAGCCACCATGACAAGCTGTATACGTTCACATATAAGTTGTATACATTCACATCTTTTTAACTATTAATGTTAGTATAACTTATCACATCTCTAGAGTACTATTATTTCTGAAGAGTAAAAGCTGCTTTTACTTTAAGTAATGAGTTAACATATGCAGAGATGCGTGAAACCTGAGGAGAACTCTTACATAAAGTATGTTTCCTAAAATGTGTTAAGTACCCAAATCTTAATTTGATTGCTAGCAGGTAAGCGGGACTTGTGGCTTCCAAGGGGAAAAAACTTCAACCGAAATGAAATTGAAAACTGAGCCTGTTTAAAAAACTAGTATATCTCTAAAACTGTGATGAGATGTAGCTTAAGGTAGTTTTCCTGTTCCAGCAACAAATGTGCCAGAGGTCTTACCTTTCCTCACAGTGTAAAATAGTGACGCAGTGCTGACATGAGTTATTCCAACGGGTCATTTAGATGTTTTAAACTTCCTTCAGAAAATGGCTACAAAAAATGAATCAATASATCCAAGATCCGCTTTGTTCTGAAGAACAAAATCAAAAAATTAAAACATTAAGCCTCATTCCCTTGCAACTGCTCTCATTTCAGACCCACTTTATCCAGTAAATAACCCTGCTGGCTGCTACGCCAATGGTCAGATCCAGGCTCACGGGGACCGCTGGCGGGAGGACGACTGCACGTTCTGCCAGTGCATCAATGGGGACCCGCAYTGCGTGGCCACGGCCTGCGGACAGAGCTGCCTCAACCCGGTCAAGGTCCCCGGGGAGTGCTGCCCCGTGTGCGAAGGTAAGGGTGGTATTTCCCCCCAGCTTGCTTTGGTCTGTCGTGGCTGCTGCTTACCTGGCGATTGTTGGTTTACTGTAACGTTTTGGAGGATTGAAGCAGCTGGTACAGCATTGTCTGGTGACTGAATAAATTACTGAGGGCAGGAAACATCAGCATGGTTTAACTACACCCATATGTTGGCAATCCCTGGTACTCTTGGCACAAAGCGTATAGTAAGAGATCGCTTAAGAGCACCATTATTCACTAATTTTGCTCTTAGCTTTGCTTAAACCTTATTAATACATATAGGAGAAGTTAAAAGATCAAAATGTTTATCGCTTGGTATTAACTGTTAATTGGATTCTTCCTGGTTTCTTCTTCATCATTGTCATTTAGTTGCAACTAAAAGTCTTTTTGCACAACATAGTTTGGTATTGGACATAATTATTTCAGGGAAACTTATAAAAAGGGATATTACCTCGGACATAGATTATTTTTAAAGTTTAAAAGTATATCTTCATTTGTTTGTGGAAATACATGTATATTGTGTAGCTGACTGAGATTTAACTTAAGGTAAAATGCGTGCCCAGCCTGACAATGGAAATGTGAAGACTCGCAAATTGAGACATTAAAAAAAACATTTTGAATTGTATACGTAAAGGTACACTTAGAGGTTTGTTTTATGGAGTAGTTGTTCATCAGGAAAAACACCAGATAAATTTAGAAATGTTTCATCTAGACCTAGAGCCATCTTCACAGTATACAAACACTTGTGGGTGCTCAGTGAGTTGCCACTTAGGATTTTCTTGTTTCATCTCTGATTAAAAAAAAAAAAATTATTCTTGTATATCTGCGTGTGTATCAGGGCCCTTCTTGGTTTGCGGTATCCATCCAAGTAAGTTCACTGAGATACTTTTTAGGATAAATCTGAGGAGCATAAGGATTTCTTACAGGTGCTCTTTAATTCCAAAATTCACATTGCAAGGTGTGAAGAAGGTGTTTGATACAATGTGTAGAAGCTGCCAGTGAATTGTATAGAATTGCACTACTTGCACTGAATTAATTTCACTACGAGGAAGCAGGTTAGCTGCTTTTAATCCCCAGTGATCACCTCACAGTGGATGTTGCAGAGCATGTGCTGTCGCCCCTCATTATTTAGGTGTCTGTGAGCAGGCTTGGGAAGGCAGTACAGAGAGAGAGAGGCTGATGGAAGTATTTTCAACATGTTAATACACTCAGAAGATTCTTTTCCTCTAATGAGGGAAGGATAAGCAAATGTCTCTATTTTCCTGTTCCAGACTGGAGAAAATAGATGAGAGAGAATGGAATTAAATGCTATATATATATATATATATATGTATATAGGACCGAGCTAATTATGAAGAACCGTGGGAAGCAAACACAGAGTGGAGTGTAGGCTTCCATCCTTCAGTGGTAAAGGCTGCAGCATAAACAAGCTGGTGCTTCATTAACATACCACACTAGTGCCTCTGCAGTGCTCTCAGGACACAAGTTAGCTCCTGTGGACTAGGTTAGGTAATTCTATGCAATAACATGGTTTTACTTTTAGAAGATGTAGCTAGGAACTGTTTAAGTCCATGGAAGTTGGTTTGTAGTTGCTTGGGGGGTGGAGTATGGAGTGCAATCATACTTATGATGCAAATAGATGAAGACTGACACAATAGCACCGTGGAATCAATATTTAAATGAGGTCTTAGTGTCATCTAAATTATATTTTATCAAAAAATAATCTGACTTCTTACTTGTTTCTCATGTTAGCTGTTGTATGATATATGCTTAATTGTAGTCATCTGGTTTTGTGTGTGTCGTCTGGAAGATAGTAATACTGAATGGTATTTTGAGCAGGTTCCTAAATTTTAAGCTTAAAAGTATAACATTTAACGTGGTGGTTTTTTGTTAACAAATACTGCCAAATAAACAATCTATGGGTAGTGAAATTATGTAAATGGTGGAACCAACAATTAGTGGAAGTGCTTCTAGTTCATGCTAGGAGGAGATTTCATACTTGGGTACCAGTGGTCAGAGAATATCTGAAAACATTTGAATCYTCTCCTCTTTCTTCCCTTCCCTCTTCCACAGCAAACAAATATAACCAAAACAGATTATTATGCTCCATTATTGCAAGTTACTTAATTCCAGGAATCTAGATTTGGGATTATTTCAAGGATCAAAAATCTGGATTGTTAAAACATAGCAGTGAGTTCAGGTGCTAGCACCCAAGATTTAAAAAAAATTAGGTTTGCAAGGAGCAGCTTCAGATGACTTAATGAGAAATTATTCAACATCTGAGACTTAACAACATATCTTGCAGTAATAACAAATGAAAAAATCACTGAGAAATCTACCATCAAGGATGCCAGCAAATCTCTTAAAGTTATGTTTTGGGGCATCAGAGTTCAAGGCTGCTAAGCCTTGTGATTAAAAATAGTTAGATACGTGTCAGCAAGGAGTTTCCTGATTGGAAGTTTGGGACCTGTGTGTCTTTCTGAATTTGTTGACATTTTTCTTTGAAAGCACACATTATGAAAATCCCAGAACATTAGGAAAAAATAACAATTATAGATGTTGGCTATCTGCATTTAATATTAACAATGTGTATTTTAAAATTATTTTTTAAAAAAGGTAATGTTTGAGCTGATGGCAGCACAGACTTTAGTGTTAGCCATAGATTTCTGGCCAGCCTCCAAGGTCAAATAGCTTCATGTGGCTTAAGCCTTAAGTCTGAGATTAGTAGTGTTTCTACTTGTAGTTTAATGCGTGGGGTAGGAAACAAGTACTGTCTCCTTTCATTATAATACAGCTGTTTCTTGCTAATCCAGTAGGCAAGGGGCTTCTTTAGATTTCTGTTCTCTTGTTTTCTCCTTGTAGGGCTGAAGTGGGGAAGTAAGTATGCCATACAGGCCATACAGGCCTTAAAAACTTTGCTTCCTTCACACAGCTTACTGTCCCAAATTTTAGTTATATCATTTTAATGACAACTAAAATGCTATTTTTTTTCTGCCATCATCCAGCCAACTGACATCTCTGTTCTCTTAGTCAGGAAAGCTGCATAGATCAGTGCTCCTTCCCCTTTCAGATCAGCTTCTCACTCTTTTTCCTGAGCATTGTTTCTGTTGATGAAGTTCTGCTGCTGATGCTCACTGTGTTGTGTCCATGACCTGCAGGGATGGTGGGAGCAGGGGAGAATGAGGTCCTGGCTGGGAAGCTGGCTGACAAATCAATCCCTTGATTTTAATGATTCTAATGAAAAAGATGTACTAYTTAATGGATCTACAAGCAATGGAATAAATTCCAGGCACATTTTTTCCTAAAGTGCATCATTGTCAGCCATATGATGCTTTTCTGCATACTAACCCCATTGYACTTGCACATCCATAGCTTAACCTGAATTTTGCAGTGCACTGTATGAGCAGAAGTGTTGGCTGTCCTGTGCTCTCCAGTTTGTTTTCTCATCCTTCCACTTCTCTTATTTCCTACTGTTCCGGAAAGAGAAGCAAAATTCTTATCTAGCATGGGCAAAGTTCTGCCATCCGTGATGTTATATAGTGTCATATATATACTATATATATACATATATATACTATGCAAGCTATTAAAGGGAGAAAGCAAAGTAATTTAGTGATATRTTCAATAAATGGGCAAAAATAGTGTAAACTTTGTGGCTGATTTTGAAATAGTAGTTTACTAGTGATTGTAAAGATAAGCATACCTCATTTTGGAGTTCTGAATGACTTTCAGTTCTCGTATCTCAACACKGTATATACAATAGAGAAATAACATACTTTTTGCATATTAGTTTAAAATTAGTTTTTTCCAAAAGTTTTATTATATAATTGCATCCTGAATATACTTTGCTTTTCTGCTCTTGTCTGTATACTACATTTCTTGATTAAGCTGTAGCTCTTTTTGCATGAACTTTTTCACTTTCTTGGCGGAGACTAATGCAGAATGCAGGAAATAATTATTTGTATTCTGGAATCTTAACTATGCTTCAGATSTAAAACAAGAAGAAGACTGATACCTGCTGAAAACCCCCTACTATCTTAGACAATTTAGTTGCTGATGGACCAATTCATGCCCATATTTCTATTTAGAAATAAGCATTAGATAAAGAATAATAAGGCAGATACTTTATATGCTTATCACAATTTTTAAGCATACATTTTTTTCTCATCAGACTTCTATTTACATTTGAAASAGAACCCACTTGCCAGCAGCCAGCTTCAATTGTGTGAGCTTACTTTAAACATGTCAAATATAAGCTCTTTAATATGCAAAACAAAATATTTAGTCAAAGATATTTCTATCATATATTTTGGGTTGAGTGTTGAGTGATACAGGGATTTGTGAGGCTTGAAACTGATGAGAAAATTCTAATCAAAGCTGCTTGTGGATCTGGCCTGGCTGTGGCTCATCCAGAGTAAAAGGTTATTAGTATCAGTCACTTCTGACTCTTACCCTCTGCCTTTGATCTAAATGCTGCTGTACCTGCAGTTCTGCCAATTCAGTTATTTCTTGGCTGTTTTATAATCAGTTTCAATGAAGGACATATTTGTTCCCCCAGATAAGTTTACATTCCTGCAACTTCATAAGGATAAAATTTTCTTGGATTGCACTTGCAAAGAAATTTTGCTGTCAGACATCACATATTAACGTAGTAGAAATTCCATGTGCAAAGATTCTTGAAATATGAGYACAGTATGTCAGCACACAAATGTATTCAGCCTTTGAATACAGTAAATTCAGACCAAACTAGAACGTTCCTGTTCTCTCATGAAGAAAATCCTGGTGTTCTTACTTGAGCAGTGAGAAAACCAGGGTGTCAGGATTGTAGTCTGAAGTTACATAAAAGTAGCTGTTCACAGTGTTCTAAATTAGAGATCAAGAAGTAGCAATTGTGATTTGTGTTACACAATTTGTGTTACTATACAGAGTTGATTTGTATCTATTCTCCACAGTAAATCCTTTTTAATTCCTCCTAACATGCTGCTGTATGTGTATCCAATAGTGTATCTCCTGTATGTGTGCTGTGCAATACACGTTCCCACGCTGATTGGATGCCCAGATWGGTTTGAAATGTATAATTTTCTGAATGCTTGTCTGGGGTTTGCTGGACTTGGAGAAGATGGTAACTGTTCGCTCCTCTCATCTGAATCTTGTCTCCTGCTGCTGCTGGGAGGGGGAGGGTGAGTGAGGTGCTGGAGATGCTTTACACTGGAGCTCCCTGGGGAGATGGATGGGGAGCAAGAGACAGGAGCATGGGGTAGGTGCATGGAGGACAGGGGTATGGATGGATGTGGTGTGCCAAGACAGTGGGTTTGTATATGGATTTAGTTTCCAAATCTGTGGGCAGCCTCTCTTAAGTTGCATTGTAGCTGTTACCCACTAGTGTCTGTACCGGGCCCAGCTCTGTTTGATGTTTTCACCAGCTCAGATCAAAGCTAACTTTATTTTATCTATAGACAACAAAGCTAAAAAGAGCAGCCAGTGTCTTGGAGGGCAGAATATGAATTCAGATGTGTTTTAAAGCAGAGAATTGACAGAAAGATGTTGGCCAAATTCAACAAGGAAAAATACAATGTGCTGTGCTTAGAGGAGATTCTTCATGAATCCTGTAGAGTGTAGTTGCTAAATAACAGCTTTCCAGGAGAAGTTTGGTGATTAAGGGAAACAACACGTTGGACGTGGATTAACAGGGCCTTGAGAAGGTGAACACCATACTGAAATTATGATCAACAGGAGAATTTGCAAGACCTGAAGTGATTGCTTTTGCTCTCTTTCCTGTGGGTGGGTATGTCCCTGGCTGACATAGTAGGCACTTGGTTCTTTTCTGTGCATTGCTCCTCTGATAAAGATGGAAGCTGGAAAGAGGGGGAGAGCTATAAGCACAGTCCAAAATCTGCAAAACACATCCTAGGAAGACATACTAAATATATTGGGTTGGTTTAGCTTAAAATAAAATTATGAAGTCAGAATGAGAATATAGCAGTCCTGAAGTGCCTAAAAGGTTGTTGCAAAGAAAAAGATAAGACAGGGAAGAATGGAACTGGATTACAAGAGAGAAGATGGGCTTTAGTGGAAGGCAGAAAGTTGCTGAGGAGAACAAAATTCCTTCTGTGGCATGTTGTGACTGAGATTGTCTTTTTGATGTGTTCAGGGCATGGCAGTTGTATTTTCAGCCTCAGTGAAAAGAGATTTGCTCAGGAAATCGCTTACATAACTGAAAGCAGTAATGGTAATTCAYTTGTAGCTTTCAGTGTTTATGCAAGTGATGGCTGTGGCTCACCAATATATAGCTCAATATATAGCTGCTTTTTTTTTTTTTTTAAACTAAACATCAGAGTGATCAAAACACTTTTGGCAAGACATCTTGTTACAATATGTCTACCTGTGTCACTTCTTGCCAATTATCTGACACAGCAATGCCCTAGGCTGTGCGTGGGGCATATCAATGAAAGCACAATGKGAGAGACAGGAGACTGGCTACTTTGGGGCGGCTGTTTCCACAGGGAGAGAGGCAGAAAGCCTTTCCATAGAAAACGCATGAAGCTGCAGACAGGCACGTTGATACTGTTTAGTTTGCAGGGGAAGTCCTTCCTTCATCATCGGTCTATCCCCAAACTCAAGCTCTTCAGCTGACACAGCTTTTCAAGGTGGGCACCTCCTTTCACCGGTGAGAGCTGGGAAAAGCAGGCCCATTCCCTTTTGTGGATCCAACACACAGAAATAGTTTTAAGCTTCTGATGGATGCTTCTATATAGCTTCTATAGCTCCTGTAGTTATATTGGCCCTCTGGGATTTGACTTTGTTTGTTTAATCTATTATCTGTTTAGTTTGTTTTCTCTTTCTTTGTTTTCTGGACTGTCTTCRTTAACAGCCAGGGCTTAGGCAATCATACTGGCCCCCTGTGCTTTCCCCACGGTTTTAGAGCCAATGGCTTCTTGCAGCATGAGGAAGTCTCAAAGCGATCACATTTCTACAGATTTAATGAAAACAGACAGCTAGATAGAGGGCAGAAAGTGGTTTTTAGAATGCAATAAGGGGCTGCAAAATTTCGGTATGTGCTCACACTTCCTTTGGCTCAGAGGTTCTTCGCAGGGGCTGGTCTGGGTTCCTGTTCGATTGGAGATAACCAGATCCATCGGCAATCACCTGCAGTTAGTACTGCTGTTTACAGAGTTGCYGGACTAACAGCATTGCTTTCTAAGTAACATTACTGTGGTTTAAATAGCAATTCCATTTTTAATGAATTTTACCAAAAAAAAAGAAAGGGAATATAGCATATGAATAATACTAAACAAGCTACAGTGATAGAAATAACCATCTTTCCCTCAGGCCATCTGCATCTGTGGACAGCCATCTGCAAATTGGAATAATAGCTGTGTTCACAGGAAGTAAATATTGGTTAGGAAAGTATGAAAATTGCTAATTTTTTTTTTTTTTGACAAGATAATAAATACAAGTGTTCAGCACTGGCATTGATGCCAAAAATGTCCCTTAGAAAAGTCTGTGGTCACTTCTATTCCCTTGCATCTCTCAGAGGCTCAGGCTATTCATAGGGAAAGCTGATACACAGTAATTGGTTATCTCRCAGCACGTCCTTCTGCATGAGAGCCCTCAGGTACAGGTGGCAGGGTGCCAGCATAAGCTGTGAATGAGAAATTAAGTGTTAAACAAAATCCCCTYAGAGGATTTTCATGAATAAGACCCACAGTACTTTGCTGTCATTATGGCTGACACTTTATCTTCACAAAAAGAAATTAACATTTTCATCAATAAAGGAATCCAAACTCTAGCTGAGATGTAATTCAGTTCAGTTCCTTTAGCGTGTCTAGCACTTCATTAAGTAAAAACAGGCAGCAGAGTCCAGTGAAAAGAAATTTGATTCATTCAGGATGAAGTCAGTGGTAGTGAGCAGTGTTCACTGACGTGGGGTTTGGGCCCAGAGTCCTCCTTAGAGCATGAAGTGTGAGTTATTGTTCAGCAGCAGCGCTGCAGCTCCCAACCAGCCTTTTCATCAAAGTCAATTAAGGGATGCAAACGCCACACTGTAGAGAATTGGGCTTATGTTTGCCAGATCATGATTTAGTATAGTGGTTCTAGACAAGGCAGCTGAGCCTGTTGAACCACACCATCCAGAGTATAATGAAACCTGCTGCCAATGAAAGCCAGTGACATTCAGGAAAACTATACGAGTATGAAATAACATTTTCATGGTTTTCGGTGATTCATCACTGAATTCAGTGAAGACTGCTGAAAGGATAAATAACCAAAAAATCCTAATGAATATATGTCAAAGAATGTCTCACAAAGAACCTCATGGATCCTCCTAATTCTTTTTATTTGCCCCAAATGTAGATTAATTTAGTGTTTATCTTCACCTAGTAACAATAATTGAATGGCCTTCTTAATGTATTTGGACATTTCTTGTTAGACTTGATTCTGCTTAAAAAAAGTGGTTATTTCTTAGTGTCACTCCACCTAAAATTGTCCAAAAAAAATTCTTATCAGCATTAAAATGCATTTGAAGAGTATATATGCCTGCTAAACTAAAAACTGTAAGAATTTATTATGACAGACAAAAGATTTTAACTTCCCATCTTGGGAGTAGAAAGTATGTATTTTGATTGCCTCACTGCAAAAAAGACACACATACACCCCCACGCATACAGCTTGGGTTTGTAGAAGACTTCTTCACTTTGCAGCAATAAAAAGTCCTTGATTATAATAGTTACATATAAGGAAAAAATACATATTTTAGTAGTTTCAGGTTGACAGTATGAATAAAATTTGAGACAAAAGGCTGCCAAACTGAACTATGTGTTTGAAGGTATTAATGAATATATTTTCAGAGTTACTTGTGACATTAGAAAGTTATATCATCTAAGTCCTTGCATGCATTTTATACATTTTATAAATTGTTATGTGATGCTGAATTGTTGAACCCTGATAGTTGACGCAGTTAGCTGAACCCTGGGAAAAAATTTCCTGTGAGGCATTAGGTATTTCAAACCCAGGAAGGAAATTCTTTAGCCCAGGACTCAGGACTGATATTTTTCATGTAATGAACTGGAGGGGCGGGGAAGGCTGGAATGTGAACTATGAGGATGGAAAACATTTAGTCACTCTTGGAATGATATGAATGTTTTTACAGGAAGCTTAAGTAAACACACATGCTGCTGCTTAGTAGGCTGCAGTTAACTTTTTTGGACAGTAGACAAATTTCAAACAAGTCTGCAGAATCGAATGAAAGGCTGTTGAGCAGCACACCCTTCAGGCCCAGTTTATAGCCAGTTATCACTTAAAGCACTTAGGTAAAAGTTAGACTACTGTTTGGTTACAGGGTTTTTTCCCCTTATATTTTTTTATAGTAAATKCTTGAATGCACTGATTCTGTATTTCTTTAAGTCAGTTGATGCTGCTGTCGTAGGATCAAAACATCTTAATTCTTTTAAAGGTGTAGTCTGTGTTATAAAATACTACAGAAGAGGGAGCTATTTCCCTTTCCCCAAACACGGGCATGTTCGTTATCATGTTGGAGGTCTTTCTCTTGTTTAGAACATGATTTTGATTCATTTTTCTTTTTCCCCCCAGAAGAGGTTTTCATTTAATGCTCCAAATTAGATGTTGGACATCCTAGAATCCTACTCTGTGGGCTTATTCAGAAGAAATGTTGTGCAGAAGAAAAAACTTCGAATACAATAGTTACTTCCCTACTTAAAACCAATTTTCTAAAAGCACAGAGTGGATATTTCTCTCACATGGTATTAGTGCAAGTGTGAAACAAAACCTTTTTGGAGTTAAAATATTGCATTCCAAATCTAACAGAGCAAAGAGATTGGTTTTCATATAATAATAATAATAACAATAAAAATACCTTGCCAAGAGGTGAAGCATGCATAATGTATTAACTTAAAGGAGAACAAAAAAATGAGACTGATTAAAGGTGATTGTGGCTGTTACTAAATAACGCTTAACAGAGAATTGCTGTTATAAACACCTGGAAGAAATTTTGCTTCCTGAATAAAAAGCTAGTTTTTAAGTCATGAAGTAGATTCAGAGAGATAGTGTTAGGCAAACATGTACTTATATTGCAGAAGGAACGTAATCAGTACTTGGCAAAAGCATACAGAAATCATCAGAAATTGAAATGTTTGTCTTTTGATTTCAGTTCCTTGATTAGTTTTCATCAAGAGTATTACTGCTTTTACTGGAAATGTCCTGAGTTTATGTGAAASTGAAATCCATGGAGTCATGCAAGTTGGAAAGGACCACCAGACATTTTCTACTCCTATCTGCTCGGAGCAGGTCCAGTGACAGCAGAATGTCAGGGCCTTGTCCCAACTGAGTTCTGAGTATTTTGAAGGATGGAGATCACACAAGTCTCTATGACCATGTTGTAGTTTGATGACCCACATCGTTTAAAAGAAAGGTCAAAACAACTTTTATCAAGTCATAGTTTCTCATGTTCATGCCTGTGTTTGTTGTCTCTCATCCTAGCCTGGAGCCACTTCCAAGATTAGCCAGGCCTTATAGTCTTTGTACCCTCTGGTTAAAGAGTGGTAGACAGCAGGGGGATGCCCCCTCACCCTCCTTCTCTGGGCCTGTACTCCAATGCCACCTGACCAGCTCAGTGGCCCTGTGATGTACTTGCTCAGGTGTGTCTGTGTTTCTCTTCTACTGAGGAGCCCAAAGCTGGACACTACTCCAGCTGTGGGCTTCCAAGTGCTAAATGGAGGGAAAGCATCGCTGCCTTGTACCTGCAGGCTCTGCTCCTGCTGGTGCAGGTCCCTCTTGGCCTTCACACAAACCAAAACTGAACTCTTGGTGCTCTCATAATATATTTGCACAGAATACTTAAGTGTAATCCCTCTTTGCTTTCTGATATGAATTCTACAGCCAGAGTTCATACTCTTGAACAACTAAGAGTATGATAGGAAGGTGGGTATAATTTTTCATTCTGGTTCCACCCTTAAGAAGGATTCTATTGAGTTAGTTAGTTAGTTCTCTTTTATATAATTTATATATTTAAGATGAAATCTTCACTGAACAGTTTGTTTTGAACATTCAAATAAACAGTAGAGGTCAACAAGATTGCAATAAATTGTCCCTGATTCTTTTCTTTGTTTTTATTTCTTTTCCAGGGCTTCAGCAATCAATGGTGTATTTCAGTTTTCTTTCTCTTCTTTTTTTTTATAATTTTAATTGATGAAAATTTGTAAATAATAAAATTCTAATCCTGAGAAACAAATTTTCCCCTGATCTCACTGAAACATGGGTACATCAATTTTTCTCCATATCTGAATACTTGAGTAATATCTTAGAACCTCAATATTCATCAAAGTTTAACAAGATTTATACATAAGGCACAGTGCTAGACCAAATTGGCTATCCTGTGTTCTTGTGTGTGTATATATAGTAGTTCACATTGCTAACAGAAGAAAATGTCTGCTCTTTGTAATACAAGCTGTGTCACATCACTCAGGAGAAGTGGGAGGTCTCAGAAATAAAAAAGGGCGGGCCTGGGGATTGATGTTGCTCATATTACAAAAGTACTCTAGATAAAAAAATATTTGTGAAAATACAGTCCTATTCCACCTTGACAACTTCTTTCCAATTTTTTTTTTTTGACAACCAGTATTTGGGTTAGTATTGTTAATGTAGGCTCCTTAAGGACAAAGCCAGCTCCAGGCATTACGTGAATGTCAGAGTCTTCCCTTCTTTCCCCATAAATGCATAGTTTGATTTCAGGCTGGAATCAATGAGATTCAGAGTTTGATCACAAATTGTAGTATTTTTCAGTGGACTAGTCACATTGATGGTCCACCAGCAGCTGAAATATCCACTGTGGATTTTAAAATTGTTGAAGTTGTTTTTAAGTAAATAGCATTGTAAAAAATTAATTCAAATAATTTTATCAACCTCACAGCAGGCAAATTAATAATCTTCTGCACTAAAATTCAGCACAGAAAGTATCAGGTTCAGAGAGGATATATGGAAGCATGGTGTTCTAATAGGAATCTGCATTTAACTTATATATAAGCACTTGACATCAGCAAAATCTGTGCTCTATTAAATAATCCATTGTTTTCATCCAGACTCTCTTCAATCCCCTTCTCTTTATTTTATTCTTTCTTTCTACGGTATGGTTGTATTGTTGGTAAAGCACACAGGCAGAAACAGCACCCATTTTTCCCACCCATTGTCTGTGCATTTGTGCACTGGATCTTTCTCCTGCCGTTTCTACCAAGAGCAGCAGTGAAAGCCCAGTTCAGATCGTGTGGTGGTACATGCTTTTTCAAGCTTAGCTGCTGCTTGCTTGTTCAAATAGCCAGAAGTCTGGCAGAGTAGATCTGGCTTTATTTGTTGAGTCTTGTCTAGTGAAGTGAAAAGGCCTGAATTTTTTTTTTTCCCTGGCTGCATTTTTGCACATGTGGGGGTAGGGAATGAAATTATTTCTTTTGTCCTCTACTTGCAGCTTATTGAGAAGCAGGCATGCATATAAAATTACTGTATCTCGGGGCTTACCTTTAGGGAGAGGAGGGAGAAAGAAACAGATTTGTAAGCTTGATTGGAAACACTGAAGATGCTGAAAGCAGGCCCAAAAGTGGAAGGTTAGAGAATAATAAAACACAATAAATAGAGGACGAACAAAACCTTTTCAAATTAATATAACAACAGTTTAATTTCATCCCTTGTAAGAAATACCACATTATTGGGTGTATCAAGGGCACAAAAAATTGTGTCAATGTGTCCAAGGCATGGGAGCATCAAAACAACAAATATATATTTTTGTGTGTGTATATATATATATATATATATATATATATATATGCTGATTTTCCCTTACATTAAGTTATACCTGCAATTACAGAAAGTTATCTTGAGAGGTGAACTTCAGTGATGGGGAGTAAAACACAATCCTATTTCTCTCTAGATTTAGTTTACACCCAAGATGATCAATGAATACTAACTAACTTCCATCTGCAACTTTCAGTAAGGTTTTGTGGGCTTTTTTTATCAACATGTTTTACCTCATTTTCTGCAGTCAGATGGTAGAGCTGCAGTCTCCTTCAATTCTCCGGCTTTTGTTACTGTCAGTGAATGTAGCTGTGGGTAGCATTAATAATTCATATGATTTGTAGTGGTTTTAACTACCTGTGAGTGTAAGCATTGCTATGGCCTTTTTGTCATTTGAAGTGTAGGGTTTGTGCTGACTGACCAGTAACCTGAATGTAGCTGCAGCGTAGCTCTTGCATTCTGGTCTTTTGTATGTTTAGGATATTTTGGTTACAGATTGAGTGGTGCTAAAAATCAGTTTGGTTGCAAAACTAGTTTATATACTCAGAGGCCTAAACAGCCAGGATTGGAATATGGAATATATCATATTATTGGTATATATTGGTATATTGCAACATGTTCACGATTCCTAAACTAATGGTTTGCTGAAGCTGCGAATTTTAAGTATTAGACATGAATGTGATTTAGACAGATACTTTACTGAATGAATTTGAAAACAAATACAAAGAGTTCACTGAGACTAAAAGAAGTCTAGTTTGGAAATCCACGGATTTAAAATACTTTGCTCGTTATGGCTACTCTTCTACAGTACACATGCAGACTCAGAGCTGTGAAATGAAGACTGTACAGAAACCCATCCTTTGACACCCAACCTACTGATTTATATTAAATCCCTACCAAAAAAAAAAATTGGGGGGGAAAACTTTTAATTTAAATAAGAAGATATTTGAGAGATTTAGAGAGACATGGATACCATTTTACAGATTTCCAGTTTGTACGTGAATACTGCTGGTGGTGCTGTTTCATATATTTTTAAAGTATTGCTACTTTCCTACTAAAAATTATACAGGCAACAGAATTTGAATGTTACTCAGCAAGTGAGTAACCTGAACCATAACCTCTGAGATAAGTTTGAAGTTATCTAACTTAATTTTAGTGTCTTAATGCAGTTTTTTCCCTCCAAACTCCAGTTAGCTGACCTAATCTTAAAAGGATAAAAATGTTCATCGGCTGTATGAACTGTTGTCCTGGGAAGAGCAGGGCTGGGGAGAAGCTATGAAAGCTGAAAATTGTGAAAGACAATGAAAGCAGAAAAGCTCATTCTTATAATAGGATAATTGTCACTTGACTGGAAAGCATGGGTGCAAAAGCTGCCTGCTGGCATGGAGCCAATAGACACAGAAATCAGTATTTTGTTTAACAGTATATACATCTAAGAACTTAATCAAGATTGAGTAATATTTTACCATTACTCTGAAAGTAAAGACTAGCTGCCTATAGGTAGGAATGGCAAAATATGTGGTTTGAGGATGAAAGATGGCAAGATGTGGCCACCTCCAGTCTAAATAATTTCTCCATATTTTCACAATTTATCAATATAAGTATGGAAGGGTTTTTAAATTTAAATTTCACTTTTCATTTAAATTTTTAAATTTCACTTCTTGAGATGGAGAAACAGGATACACTCAAACAATTCAAACAGTGAAAAGAAAGCTTACAGTTCTTTAAGTCATGCAATTTTTGTTTCCTGAATATTTTRTATAATGTTAATAATGCTCATAAATTCATTGGTTCTTCAGTGCCTGAGTTCTATGAAGAACACAAGACAGACAAAGTTAGTCTTAGAGAGCAAAAAGTTATTCAAGAAAAGATAGGTATTTCTTTCCTTCTGTATCCTGTTTTATGTTGGTCATTTTGAGGTTCCTTGTTATTTCCATAAGTCTCTGGATTTTATTTTATTCTAACAATTTTGTATACTAGAGCACATTAATATTTCTGTCTGCCCTATGTATCAAAACAAATTTCATGCTCCAACATATTTAAGTGGTGTCAAAAAGTAAATATTATGCTGTTCATAAATAAGTTATAATCGGCTGTCTCCTCAACTTCAGAAAGCATAACCTGGGACTGCAAAGTATACTGTAGAAAGTGATGTTTTCAATGAATAGACATGTTAAATGGTTTCCAGAGATCTTTCACATGCAGTACATCTTACATTCCCTTTTGGTATTCAGAGTGTCTTCTGCTATAAATTTCAGTAGAAGTGATGTTATTCACACAGAGCATGATGTGACTACTGAGTTATGTGTTTGATGTGCGGCTTGGTGTTATCAATCAATTGAGCTTTAGAGAAAGCTCTGTTCAGTTTCTAAAGCAAAAAAATCTGCATGAAGTTTTGATGAAATACATTTGGAGAAAAGTGGGCAAAATAAATATTTTACACTCAGTTTCAAACTGCCTATGCAGGAAAGCTGATTTCATAGTGAACAAAAAAAAAAAAGTAGTATTTTTTTATGTTTCAATACTTCACAAATTTTCCGCAGATTCATACTGTTTGTGTTGCTTGTATATCACTTCAAAACAGTCTGTTTCTTTAATTGTTTCAGAAGTACCAAGAATATTCATCAGACACAAAGTTAATTAAAATTACTCTCTTCACTATTACATTGTGTATGGAATTTTGTAAACTTAATGAAATTATTCAAGAACCTCAAATTTATTTGTTGTATTTTTTCTTACTCCCAGAACCAACGTATATCACAATAGGTCCGCCCACCTGTGAGGTTTTGGTGAACTGCACTTTGACTGAAAAGGACTGTATTTATAGCTTCAAACTGGACCAAAATGGTTGTCGCCTTTGTCAGTGCAAAACTAGTGAGTATGCAGAAATACAGTGGCTTCTACCTTTTTTATATCAAGCTGTATGTGGAAATGCTAGTATGCTGGGTTTTTTCCATTCATAATGTTGATTATATGTTGTGGTAGTATCTGTGTGGTTTATAGTTGTTCATCTTTAAAGAACAGTTTCCTGATTTCTGACAGTGTTTGCTTGCTTAAAATGTGTTTGGAGGAAAATGTATAATACTTGACTTCAGTAAAAATTTAACAGCTAGGTAGAAGAGGTAATAATTTGGGACTTAATATTCATTCAGTCTTGGAGAAGTCTTATCAAAATTCCACGTTTCATTTTCCTCTCTGTAAAGAGTTTTAAGAGCAGCTAGGTTTCTGTACTTCAAAACCTCCTATTGCTTAACAGCCTATTTTCAACTTAGCTTTTTTTGTCAAAACTTAGATTTTGAGGATAAATGTTTGAAAATTGTATGTTTGGGGGTGGGTGCTTGTATATATATATATAAATATATCCATTTTTAAAATTATTTCTATAGCATATGCTTATATTTATTTTATATACATATATAATATTGTAGTTAGCGTTTCTGCAGAGTTTAACATCTATTTCTTCCCTAAGGAAAAGCATTGTGCCTTGTGAAAACTTTGTGTGTATCAACAAAAATGTATTTTCTATATACGTTTGCACAAGAATTCAGTGTTTACAGATGAAATATAAAGCAATATCAGGTTGGTTTTTGGAATAGGCCAACAGAGGACACCTATGGAGTACTACTCTCAGCTGCAGGATGCACCACTATGGCTGCCACCCCCACCTAGGAGTGGGTTTAAACTCTCTTTGTAATGTTATTGTAGTTTTGCAGCTTCCTTGTAGCCTCTAAGGCTTTCACAACTAAAGTATTACTCCATTCCTCTTCTTTGGGTTTCAGTCCACCCATTCTCAACCACTTTCTAAACCAATATAACTACTGTAGGGGTCCCAAGCAGAAATGGTCAAAATAAAATTCCTGAGTGGTACAAAATAAAGACTTTTAGGATTGGATTGCTGTTATTCTAAAGGCTCAGGAAAATGGGGTGTCCTGACTTCCCCCCTGCCCCTCTCAGGGAAATTTACATTTTTTATTTCCCTGAGGTAAAGGAAGGGACATCTTAATAAAAGTAAATATGTGGCAAGCCATAGTGTTATCATGGTAATACAGAAATAATACGTTTGATTACAAGTTGTGTTCATGGAAGGACAACTTTCCATAGATTACATCCAAGCTGTTGCATACATGCCTTACTTAGTTCTTCCTAAGGAAAACATTAGAAATGTTAAGGTCTGCTTTCAACATTGTAATTTGATTTTCCTTCTCCTTCTATTATTATTAAACTGACTGGGAAGTTTGGCACAAACAAGAAGATGGACATACTTGGCAAATTTCATCATCTATGCCTGTGCGTGCAGTCCTTCCCTCCAGTTTGGTGCACAGGAGACACATCAGTCCAAAGGATGATTTCTCGTGTCCTAGATTACCAGATTGCACATGGACACATGCCACATCTCAGGAAGTCTGTTCTTTCTTAGAGTATTTCTGATTAAATAGTGCTTAACATCCTATTCAAAGGAATTTTTCTCTTGCCAGATTTGCTTGAAATTGTTTCCATTTTACAGTAGCAAACTGTCTGGAGCAAACTTAATAGTATCATTTGTCATCTTTTTTTTTTTTCAGTTAAATAATGTGACTAGTAGATTGCTTAAAAATCTCAGTCATTCAGAAAGAGGAGACCTTTATTTTCTAAGCAAGAGAAGAAAAATAACAGCTTGGAAATCTCCATCATTTTGTGGTTATCAATCAAAATGACAGAAATTGAATTTTTCTGTCAAGTAGTGCCTGTCGCTTGCAAGGCTCTGGACAAATGAGTGTGTGAGAAATGAGAAGAGAGGAGTTTTAGATCAAATATGCTGCAAATGTACTGTGCTAGTTCTCTGCATTTTGAGATCCTGTCTACTTACATGTCCAAACCAGTTCAGTTGCATCTTGGCTCTCTTAAGAATGTGAGAATGTGTATTAGCTTTAGCTCATGTGGACTTATGGGAACATCACTGTCTTTATACTGCATCCACTTGTTCTTTGCTGGTCTAAGCTGCTCAACAGAGTCAAATTTAAATTGGCTCAGCAAGGAAGCCCCTGTGCCCTCATTACCATTTGAAGTCATCATATCCTAATTCTACTAATCTCTTTCCAATAAAGTTTCACTTTTTGTTAATTTCTCTTTAGGTATCTCTGCTGAAGGTTTGTTATACTTCAATTATTTCAGCCAAAATAAAAGCAAAATGACAAAGTGGAAGAACATAGAGTAAAGATGTAATTTGTTCTTCATTATTACCTTCATTTGCATTCATGTAGCCAGAAATAAGTACAACAGGTTTATTCAGAATGATTATATAAGTACAACATCATGAAACTTTTTTGGTGCTTTATTGTAATTTAGTTTCAAGTCTATCTAGCCTGGTTCAAGCCATCTACAGAATGACAAGGAAGAAGGAAGCAAATAAAAAAATTTCTAGATTATGATTTTAATAGAAATAGTTTACTTTGTCTTTTATCCTTCTTCCTGTTTCTGCAGTGAATGCAAAAACATGCTGTAGGAACACACAATGAAAATATACATGTTCTAAAGTAAAATATTTTTAAAAGTAGAGATGGAACCACAAATGATGAGGGAGAAAGAATGATCATACTGACCATCTAGAAGCATCTAGAAGCCGAAGCAGCACTCACTACCTGACAATAAAAGGTAAAAAGCATAATCAGAATCTAGGGTCAACCACTGCAGAATACCAAGAATAAAACTAAAACAAGTAGGAAAAACATGAAAGGCACTACCAAAAAAAAAAAAAAAAAAGGATGGTATACGATGATACAAGAACAAAACACAAACAGAAAAAAATAAAGAAGAAAAAAATTGCAGTGGGCAGCAATTACTCTGGCGTTTGGAGGGTCTAGGCCTTTACTTTCATAGAAAGAACTGGAGTGGAATGAAGTCTTTAGGAGGACAAATACATTTGGAGGAGTCTTTGTGGAAGACCAATGATAGACTATTTGTGAGGCAGGACTTCTGTTGCCCCAAGGAAGACTAACAGGCATATTAAACAATGCCTGCTGATTGCAGTAACAGAGGGTTTAAAATCTGATTGATAGTTGCTGCTGAACACTAAGTGATTCTTCAGCAAGCGTCTGCATTGTGGGCCTTGTCTATTCCCTGGATTAGATTCATGGAAAAGAAAGCAARCTCCTTTAAAATCTCTCCTGTAACTGAGACTAGTGTTTTACCACAAATGAATTGAACATGAAGTACTCTTCAGGACATAACTGTATGTATGACTTTAATATTTTTTTTAACCTTTCAAATCTTACTAAAATGGAATTAAAGTGGTGTTGCTGTCAATTTTAAAAATTGTTTGTTTCATTTACAAGGCTTACCTTTGCAGTTCCAAGATGCAACTGTCATCCAGTTTCATTAATTTCAGACTCCTTATGGAGAGATGCAATTGTAAAAGGCTGAGATGAGTCGTTTTCCCTGCACATTATAATGCATCATCTTCCACTTCATGTCATGGTCTCTTTTGTCTCTTTGTCAAAGCAAGCCATAGCATCAGTATTCAGAAATTAGAAATCTTGGTATATTATGTGTTTGCACCGTTCTCTGAATGTGAAACCACCTTTTCCTCAAAACACATTCTATGTATACACACAGAAATAATTTTGGAAGTGTTGATACCTTTTCCTTTAACGAGAAGAACATGTTTTCTACCATGGGGTTAAAAGGATTCAGTCAATACTAGCACACACTCGAAGCCTGGTCCTCAATATTCTGGCAAGTCACACCATCTCCCTTTATAGCTCATGAAGCAGAGTGAAATTTCAACATGGACTTTGGGTTTGAGAATTTGGGTCTTTGTTTAGTCATGTAGGCATTCAAAGGCAGGATTGGAAGGTTTCAGGAAAGGTAGGTAGGTTCATCTACAGGCTGTCTATAAATAGCAACAATTAAGGCCCTGAAAAAGTGTATGGACTGATGATGGGGAAAAGCCTAGGAAAACTTAGCAGGGACTGCAATGAGAGAACATATCTCAGCTCCTTGTGTTAATCGTTCAATAGTTAGAGTCCTAACCTTTCACTCTTCTAGCCAAAATTTGAATATTTCATTCTTGTATTTCTGTAAGTTATCCGTACTCAGGGATGTGTGTTCTAAACATTTAAACTCACTCAGTGTTAATTTTTCCCATTTAAATAAACATATTTTATGTTTATTTTTATATCAAACTGAAGTCAGGCAATAATTACACACTAATCACACAAAATCTACTTCAGAAATGCAAAATTCCTGGAAACAGTAAAGTAAAATGTAAATTATGTAACACTTTTCGGTTTTAGTAGCAATTATCTTCCAGTGTTACTTCGATTTTGCAAGAAATTCCATGAAAAGTTATAAAATAAAAGACAATCCAGGCAGTCTTCCTTAGTGCAAAGGAGAGCACCTATTAGATTTTTCAATAATTCTGTAGGCAGAAAAAGGATGTCTTATTTTCCTTCTGCAGTGATGTAAAAGGGAATATCTATTACATATTAGACCTCAGTTAATGAAATACAACCATGGAAAATTTGGATGAAGCACATTTCCTAAAAATTTAAGACTTAGATCAGAAAAGAAGTACATATTCTAAGTAGAATAAAAATATTAATTCTGAGTACACATATGCAAGATAGTGGAGGTGCTTCTTGAAGAGAATGGAATTATGATGAACAACTCATGCCAAATATGTATTATCTCCTTACTAGAGTGAAAGTCTTTGGCAGGATCTCTGAAGATTACAAATTATTTGGTTTAGTGATGCTTACAATGTATCTAGTACAATAGAAGCAGATAAGAACTTCACTTGGCTTGACTTGTGGGGGGAAAAAAAAAAAAAAAAAAAAAAACCAAAACCAATGTGCTTGAAGCTTGATCATTCTACAGTAATTCCACCTTTTAGATATCACAGCTACAATATCATTTTCATGAATTCATGTGTTGTATGTGAATCCTAGATTTGTTTAGAGCAAATATCCAAGTGGTTAATCTGCCTCAACGGCCTCATGAGATGATTTTTTTTAAACAGGGTTTTCTACCATCACAGTGCCCAATCCCTTCATTTTTATCCAGCTTTTGTGAATCATGAGTTAATTCTAACAAAAGGAGGGAGGGTTAGTGTGGATCTGTGGAGGCAATATATTCAGAGAATTCCAGTTACTGTTAAGTAACCTAGTTTTCTCCTTCATAAATTTGCCTCCCCAGATCCCCACCCCCGAAGATTAACCAGCAGTAGCAATCCACACCGAGAGGACGGCTGAGGAGTGCTTAATTATAAAGGTACTGTGAAACAGTTCTCCTGATATGATCTGTCCTCAGCGTCAAGAAAATAATGCTGGTAAAGGTATGTAGCTAGCTTTGTGTAGCCACGCTACAAATTTTCAGAAATGGACACCAGCCTAAGCCAAGTTGAAATACTGGCATAATCCTTGTCACAGATCTGTTAATATTCTCTGGCAGTTATTTTTTCATCTGTGAATCAGAGGACTAAAAGCTAGAAGTACTTCAACATAGAATGCATTTTCAAAACTTTTTAGAGTAAGATGATTTTCAGTCCTTACAGTACAAATATCAGTGTGTCCGTATGTAAAATAAAATATTGGAGAAACATAAATATCCCAGTTTAAGAGTCTATAGTGTTTTTATATACTATATATGTGCTAGAAAAAAGAAAGTCATCTTTTTAAATAAGAGCTGGAATTACAATCAAGCTATTAGAAATTCAAACAGAAGACCCTTTATAGAGCTAAACATGCAATTCATGGAATTGAATTTTTTTTACTTCTCAGTTGGTTTTTTGGGCAATACTTTATAACACTCCACATATTCATAGGTTCATGTGAGGTGTGGATGTGAGTACTCGGAAATCAGAAATAAATCATGCATCTGATGGTTTGAATTTAGGCCAAAGACCTGTGATTCCATTTGAGCTACATTGCCTCTGCGATACCATACCTGAGAAGGAGAGGTCATGTTGTATCTGAAATATGCCACTGCTAGGTTAATTCTGCCAAATTGCTAATGCTGTATATCATGGGACAGAATGTTGTCTTTTTTGCAAGATGGAATGTGGACTGTAGTAGATCACATCAGTATGTYAGCTGCTGTTACATGCTGATTTTTGAACATGTTTTTCTTTCCTTCAGCAGSCAGTGACTCAGTTTTACAGATACCAAACGACCTTTTAAAACAAGATTTGATGTTAGTGTTGAGAGTAAGATACTTAGTGGAGAAGAGTTTTAAAACACCACATAGTTCRTATGTAGCATGCTGTGTAGAGCCTCACCATATCTTGATAATCAGTTCTTAAGACTTTCTTCTACAGAGTGTTGTCCCATTATCTATATCCCAAACAGATTCCCCTTAAACAGTGTCATGCTCTTCTGAAACTCTTAATGTTTGTTTTATTATAGTCTGCATGTATGAAGGGCTTTGTGAGGGTGTGAAGAAAGTGGGGGAAAGAAATCACTATATTTAAAAGGAGTTTGCGGACGATGGTGACCAGGCTCAAAAACCTTGCCGATATCTGTTTGTTTGTTAATAATTCACAAATGCGGGGTTTTTTTGGAAGAGCAGTTAATCTTCAGCTATTCTTTCTGCTTCTCTTTTTCCAACAGCATCATGTTAAATTGATCCAAATGAATACAATAATTTGAAAATCCCCTATTCAAGTCAGCATATAATGTGTTAAGTTGTAGCAAACTACAAAACAAAGTATTTGCTAGTACTACAGTCTTCAGAGGACTGAAAGTCTCTAAGCAATAGCTTTTGCCAGTGTGGTGAGGACCAGTGAAGACTGTGACCAGTCTGTGAACTACTGACTGGACCTGTTGGTAGCTGACTTTGCTGCTGCTTTTGCAGTCATGGTTGCACATGGCAAAGAAAACTGCAGGGTCTTGTTCGCTGCTATAAGTACTCAGTGCATGTTTGTCCTCAAGTGAGTGTTAGTTCCAAGCAGGAATAAGTTGGTTGAGGACAAACAACCTTTCCATGATTAGTGTCCTAGCCTTCTACCGTACTTAATTCTTCCAGCATTTTATGTGGTATTTCAGCTAATGTCCTTACATTAAAAAGTATTTGTAGTAAAAACAGTTCTATGAGCCTGAGATATTTAGGAACACGTTCATCTTTTCCTAAAGTTACATGATGTCAGTATCATTCTGAGATCAACCAATATCCTGCATCTGAACTCTGAGCTTGTCCCACAAATCGTTTTTTGTATTGACATGACCTCATTGACATTTAATGTTTTATCAGAAAAATTCATGAACATGTTTCTACTAAACACGTAGAACTCTACTCTCCATCCAGATATTTCCCTGAGCAGCACAATGACAAACGTCTTCCCTTTAACTGATTTCCTGTTCATCATTTTATTTCTGTTTTAGTCTTCTACCTCCTATCTAACCATCAGTTTAGTTCCACATGTGATAGCACTATAACTAATCAGTCACAAAAACAAAAAAAATAGCTTATAATGTGTGATCAGAAGCTGGATCCCATTCTGTTAGAGCTGCAGTGACATAATAGTCAAGAGTGCAAGTGCATAATGCAGTTCTGTCAAACTCTGAATGGTAGTTCTTTTCTGCATTAGCTTTTAAAATGTTTGCTATACCTTCATTTCAGCCTGTCTGATTGCCCTGATACACTTTTGAAGCAGTTATTATACCAGTTAGGAGTGGATCTCTTCTCTTCAAATAATTCCATTATTTGGGATTCAGTTTCCTCATTAAATTTATCTAAGCGGAGATGGAAAACACCCTCAAACAAATACACTCCTAACATTTTGTCATAATAGATTCCCTCAGTTCATTGCAGCTGACTTTCATGAACTAGTTCTCCTTGTTCCTTAGTATTTGTCACTTGAAATTCAAAAACTTAGCAACAAATCTGCTTTTATTTATCCTTTCATAATGAATTTGTGATTATTTTATTAATGATTAATTTAAAGCAATAGCTAAGGCTATAGAAAAATTGTCAGGATGACAATTATATACATTGAATTTGATCTACATTTGAATATTTAGGTTTGCAATATTTTTTCTCTTTTTCTTTCTTTCTTCGATAGCTATGCTTTGCTTTGCAATATTGATGGTTCACTTCATTTTCTGGAAAAAAAATACCTGGCTTCAAATGCTGGACTAGGCTTTTCAACATGCCTGTGCAGCAGATATAAACTCTGTCTGTGTACCAGATAGTACTTCATTTAGAAGTTGCCTGTAGTTGTCATGTTTTTAATAATGTTTCATTAGGAGAAATTTAGATGATTGGATGTAAAGTTAGAAAGCAGATCAGAATTCACTTTCTTATGTTCATGACACTACATTTCTTAATAGTGAATTTTTTTAAAAAACTATTTAAAATTTATTTCCACAGCTTGTATTGTYATACTCTCAAGAATTTAAGTGCAATAATATGTTAATTTCAGTAAAAAGCATCTTATCAGAAACCATAATTTTTAGCATCTTATTAAAAAGACCTTGAGCAAAGGTCTGTGGAGATTATTCTGATTACCTCATATATAGAATTGACATAACACTAGTAAATCCATACATTAACAGTTGTCTGCATTGACTTCAGCAAACTTTCCCTTTATGTTTGACATAGCCAGAATTTTGATGATTTTTTGTATACTCTTCATTGTCAGCTCCTTAGAGGCAGTGATGATTATTAGTGATCCATSTCAAGGCTCTGAAGAGCTTTTCTTTCTTGGCCACTTACAAAGTGAAAAATCTTTTGAGGATAACTCACTATGTAAAGGATTAAGCAAGGAGGATATTGTTTCGAGACTGGTTCTCCTGGTTAGTGTGTCAGCTGACTATTTTAGTTTTAAGTATATTTAACATCATAAGATACTTGGGATGAGACACTGTCTTCCTGCTTGTATAGCACTGCCCTGGGCACCTTGAGCCTTTTAATAAAGTATATTAACTTTATATGTAACAAACTTGGTTTGCATCTCTGAAAAGCATTGTCACTAACTAAATCAGAGCAGAATAGAAGACTGAAAACAAAAATACTTGGCTGTGAGATTCTGAGGCATCATTATTTTGCGATCTTCTATAACTTCATAGTCATTTGATAGCTCTCCTTAACAGATAATCTGGAGACAAATAACATAAAGAAATACGCCAACTAAAAAAAAAAGTTCTTGTTTCTTCTGGATTTTTAGATATTTTTTAAATTGTTATTTCCAGCTCTTCCTTTTACTTTTTGAAGATGCCTGTTCATTTCTCCCATGCCTTTACATACGTACCTTCTCGTTTCTTCACCTGTTATCATGACCCTACTGTTTGTAGACAGCCACATAAACATTTCATCTCCATGACAAAATATGCTTCAGAAAATGAATGGTTCTGAGTGGTTCAACCTGTGCAATTCCAGGAGCATTCAGTGATCAGTTCTGAGCATCTGCAGGACATATCATAACTTCTATTATATCAAAGGTCATAAGTGGAGTTAATTCTTTTTGGAGATATTCCAGTGTGCTTTTCTGTACATTCCTTATAAAGTTCAAGCCTAGCTTTAAAAATTATGACTACCTTATAAGCTCTTGCATAATAAAAAGTTCAGTTAATTTTATTATTGCTGTATGCTCCTCGGGAATAATTCTGTACAAACATTCCAGTATAAAAGCTCATAAATGAAAGACAAATTCTCATTATTTTAACTTGCTTCAAGGAAAGTCTTTGTATTACATGTACCTCACTCTTTACCAGAGAAAAATATCAAAGTTTCCTCTGCATTATAATGTTTTAATATCAGCATTAGAGGCTACATATTAAAAAGATAAGTATTCTTGATAGATTGGCCTGACTTAATCCTCCAAAAATGTGTGAAACTTCATTAAGATCTTTGTGTGTGTGTTTCTCTCTCAATAAAGCAAGAACCTGAGACAAGGGTTACCATTGCTGTGCAAAGGTTAGATCTGACTGAGAGTAAATGCTTAAATCTTGTGGTATTGATACTCTGCTCCCAGACACAATCTCTAGAGGTTATGAAAGGATCTGGCATTTCTTTTTCTGTATTCAGAATGGCAAAAAAAACCCCACACTTGCACCCTTTTTGCTTCAGACACCAAATTTGCGTAAAAGTGGAGAGGTGAGAGCCATGACCCTGATTATATTCACCCTACATAGATTGAGCATTGTTCTTTGGGATAATGAGACTCTTATGTTGTATTGCACTTGCATGCCCAAATTCCACCGCAGAAGTAGGCAGTGAATTTGCCAGTTTTCTCTGAGGTTTTGGTCTCATTCTGAGACAGTAAGAAACTTGCCTTCTTTACCAAAAAGCATCAGCTTGGTGGAATAGATAAGGAAACGCTTAGCTTAGCCACATCTGGTTAAATCTATATTTTGCAATCTTAAATGCAACATTAAATGCAACATTACAAAAACAGAACAGGAAGCATTTAAGTAAAGCAAAGAATTTCTTCTGTGGTTTGCCTTCAGTACATTACCATGTTAGAGATGTGAAGATTATCTTTACATTTCAGACCCACAGAAATAAGGAACAGATAAGTTAATGTACTGATGTCCTCTTTGGAAAAATCCTGTCCCTAAATGTTCATACGCCTAAAGGAAAGAGGTCTTCAGGGCTCAAATGAGGAGCACATCTGGAAGAACACTCTTCAGCTGATCTCTGTACAACCAACACTTTGTAGTGGTGTGGATGTTTCAGCTAGAGATCAGCCAGCCCTTAAATATCACTCTTAAAGCCAGGCCTTTGGACATCACCCATCATATTCTTCTATTGAAGAATCTTAGTTATGTCACCCTCTTTTTCTATTTTGATCTCACTTTGGCCATTGTAATAAGGGTAATTTCTTTCCCTTGTGTTTTGCATCCTTAGACTAAAAAACACATAATTTTCTGTTTCCTCTTACCTCTGAAACCAGTAAAAGAATTTTGTATCCCACAGTATGTTAAGAGTGGTCTTTCTGGCATTTCTTCTTTCAAGAAAAACAAAAAGAAACTGTTCCATCTCAAAATAGTAAATTGCAATGAGAGTGAATTTAATGGCCATTATTTATTTCTGTACTGGAAAAATTGAGATGCCAACAATTCAGCATCTTCCTTAGGCCACAAGAGGCTGATGAAACTTGGTAGTGCACTTTAAGAGTCAGATCTTTCAGTCTAGCATCTCTAAGGTTAGATCAGATCGTAGGGTATTGCAGATATGTATTTAAAAAGCAGGTCTTAATCACCAAATAGTTGGCAGCAAACAGCATAAAGAATAAAAGTTGTTACTATATCCCACCATTTCAGTTCTATTTAAAGTAAGTAGAGGAGAAATAAAGATGCTTTATATTGAACAGAAACCTGTTAAACCCATATAATATGTTGCAAGTATGTGTTATTTTAAATGTATTATAAAAAGCCARTGGAGTCATGGATGTTGGACTCCACTGGCTGTGCATCTGTTCATGAAATCATGTTAGTTTGTGGTACCAGGTGGTCCCCAAGTTGCTGGCAGGAACTGAAGAAATCCTGTAGTGTCTGCTCATACAGGTTGGGTCATTAATGGAGAATTCTGTCAAATATTTTAAGAACAGGACAGTCTGAAGGTAAGGCTTAGCCGTGTTAAAAAAGTTACAAAGTAAAAGGGAGCAGAAGATTTAGCCTGCTGAGGATGTGTTTGATATAAACAGTTTTCCTGTTGTGATAACCTGCATGTGTCCTTTGCAGGGGAGGAGCTGTGCACCGGCCTCATTTCAGGCTGCTCCTTGGACTGTTCCTTTGGCTTCCAGACTGACGCCCACAACTGTGAGATCTGTCAGTGCCGGCCGCGGCCTAAGAAGTGCAAACCCATTGTATGTGACAAGTACTGTCCCTTTGGATACTTGTACGTATTCTCATTCCGAAAGCACGCTTAATACCACCCCTGTATGTACTGAAAATGTGCGGAAGTCCAGGCATATGTACTTGTGTTTACTTTGTGGCAAAGCAGGGGAAGCGTAGGAAAACAGAAATGTTACTGGATGTGGGAGTGCAGTATTCTTCAAAATGGATTTCGATCAACAGATCTAGAAACAGCAACTCAAAACCCAGCAGATTATAAAAGCAAAGCAGTGCTTAAATTTTTTTTGAAGAATTTGACAAACAAGATGAGAACGCTACTTACAAGTAATATCTCTTGCATGTAGCTTTTTTAAATTCTGTTGGCATGCTTTGATAATCTTTCATTTTATAGCCCATTTATTTTATTCAAATGATTATCTAATATTTCACGTTTCTTTTAATGTTGATATGACAGCAGACTAGTTTAAGTGAGACATTTCTGATAATTACAGGATTTGTGATGAATAGTACTCTCTCTTATCCACATTTCTGTAAATGTGTTGAAAATCTGTTTTTGTGGTGGTCTTCTTCCTCCACAAAAGTAAATATTTGTGGTATTTATTCAATTGTGGAACAGGTAATGGAAACTGAGCAGGTCTTTTGTCACAGAAATTTCTTAGTAATTAGTTGTGGTGGCATCTATATATATTTTACCAGTACGTTTTATTTTTCATGAGTCCATTCCATGTAACTGCCTGCTTTTCATCATAGTTTAATTTCTACCTCATGACAGCAGATCTTCAGACAACATTCATATGTAATTTTTCTTTTTTTTTAGGATTTTCAATGAAATTTACTATATTTATGAAATTTACTAGGAGCTCCTAGTCCTTGATACTAATAGTCCTTAAATTTCCGGTTAATTTCAGAGTTATCTTTGACCTTTGTTCATAAATATTGCAGGTTTTTATAGTAGCAGTCTTTAGTGTAGTGTGTTCTTCTTCTAGTATGCTGAGTAGTAAATAAGAGAGGAAAAAAAAGAATTTTAAATTAAGGAGTTAATAAAATTATTTTCGGGCATATTGACTTCAAGAGTGGCTGAGAGTTATTTTCAGCTTCAAGAGTGCTCTGGGAGCCCAAGTGAGAGAAAGTAGAACCAGARGGAAGTTACAGAACAGGAATGTCAGTTTTTTCTTCCAGCACTTTTGCCCGGTGGCTTCAGCAACGAAGGAATACAGCTCACAAATGTATTCAAGAATATGCTGGAAATCACCATGTAGTCTTCTTATGGCATAGCTGTTTCACAAGGGGCACTGAAATCATTTCCACTTGCTTAACTTTGATATTGAACTCCAGCAAGGAAAACAGAAAAATTCTGAATAATACCAACAGAATATATTTAATTGTTATTTGCAACCAAGATGGAATCCATCTTTTTTTTTTTCTCCACAATATATAAAGCATCTTCAGTAGCTAGTAGAGGGATGTGAGTTTTGCAGTCTCCAGACTGTATATCTGAACATATATTTTTATTTCTCTTTTGTATTTGTGTTTTAATAATTAGTGTTCATTAACAACACTCAGTTACTGGTTATTTTTTCAAATTGTTTTATAAAGTGATATATCCATGGATTAATCAGATGTGGTATTTAAAGGGTGCACTAAGGCAGTTAGATTTTGGAGTTTATGCTGTTTCTAAACCATAGCTCTTAATTTATAACCTGGAGAAGGGTCAATAACTTAAAACTGTCAGGACTGAATCTGAAAAGACTGTTTTCACCCACATGCTCAAGGATGTGGATGTGTTTGCATAATAGCAGAGACAGCTGGTATAAACTACAAAATTTTTTACTGTTTGCTTAGTGTGATTGAATATTATTCTGTTTGGAAAAAATTTTTTAAGTTTTAGTATTACAAGTGCACAAATAAATTATTATTTTCAAGGCCACTTGCTTTAGCCTATTCAAAAGTTATAATATGAGAAAAACATAAAATAAGGCCTATTTAATGTCTTTTGTCATTGTCTTTTTGGGCTTACATGGAAATACCTTGAATATATTCATGAACCAAGATCTAGGAGTTTTCTGTCCATTCTCTGACTCCACTCTATTCTTTGACATTTCTGTGGTATCTAAAATAGTGAAGTTTTTTTTCTCCTTTTGATTTCTTTCAGTTTACTACTAATGGTTTTCTTCACTGGCAGTCTCAATGTAGACGTCACACTGAATTGTTAAAAACGTTTTCCTTCTACCRATTAGGATTATACTGAACTATATTTAGCAAAGTCATTTACTAATAATGTGTTTTGTTTGTGTAAACATGTTTACTATTACATTCTTTCAGTTTTTTGTATAACACCTAAATCCTTTTTAGGAAGAAATACTCTTTTTCATGTAATGAGCAGGTTTGTCTGGTTTGGTTATATTAAACTGTACTTTTTGTTTAGAGGAAAGTGGACAGTATTTTTACAACTTCAAATGGAGTGTAGTAGAGACCTTAATAGCCTGTCGTGAACTGATTATTTTTTTGCCTTCAAAATTCTGAATCTTCAGGTAAAAGCAAATATTCTTTGAAGAGAAGTTAAAATACTAAATTTCCATTCCTCAGCCTGTGCTCCCAGGGTATGTGACTGGCAGCAGTGTTCTTGATTGAAGTCTACCTACTTAGTGACCAGACCATGTATAACTGACAAACTTTCTGTGAAAGATGCACTCCTTACTTCTGCTGACATATTTTCACTCTGCAACTTCTGATTTTTATTTTCTTTTCTTAAACAAGGGTTTAAACAAGGGTTTGACTTTCATGGGCTCTCATGAACTATGCCTTAACTGTTTTTCTAAAGAAAGTTTTAAACAAAGATGAGCAATATCCTTATATAATTGGAACATCAGCTTCAGATTGCAGTGGGTTTGACCTGTGATATTAAGAGTTATTCTCTGACACACCAGTATAAATCACCAAGAATTCCTTTTTGTACAACATCAACAACAAAATAATCAGAGATAATTCTACTGACTTTCTCTTGTTGCACTTCAGGTGAGAGGTACCTGCATTATTTTGAAAGGCCTTAGAGGAGAAATTTCTAAAAATGAGAAAAATAAGAACTCAAGAATGAAGGCTAATATACTTTGCACAAACTCAGTATTTTTGTTATTAAAATAAAAGAATAAATAAATGTATTATTTCGTTAATAAAACGATTTTCTGTGTTTGAGTGCAATTCTCTTGAGAATCCCCTAGTTTGTGTGATCTCTGAGTATTACCCTGCTGATACCTAAGCACTTAAGGTGATTATTGTTAATAAATTTGTGGTATGTCTCAATAGCAATCTAGCTGATTGTATAGGGAAACCTAAAGGTGTTTGTGGCATCTTTTTCAATGTGGACATACCTAAAGCTTTTATTAATGCTGTCTGTATACCCAAAAATGGTTCAGTTTTCTGGATGAAAATCAAAGAGTACTGAAGGGGGAAAAAAAGATATATGAGCCTAGCTTCACGTGAAGAAGTTAATATGTTGGAAGTCTTTCTTGTAATAAAGAACTATGTCTCAGTTTCTGTGAAAGATAGGGAAAAGGTCCATGAGAATTGTCTATGAGGTGCAAGAACTTTAAGCACAGAGATATTTAGTCCTAGGTTCAAATATTTTTTAGTGTCTATCATGTGTCAAGGAAAATCTGTTGAAGGATACAAATTTCAGGCATAAATTTCTAAGTCACAGGGGAAGCAGCCAGTGTATAAGAAATTGTGTTATACTGTCACAGAAGAGTAAGAAAAATTTTGAATGTTTGTGATGTTGAAGCAGGGAATAATAAGGCTTTACTGCCCGGATTTACTAGCCTTACTTTGTACTGAGGAAGACTAAAATTACAAAGTAATACACTTCAAAATGCAAACCCTGATATTCAGAAATGAAAGGTGTCTCCAATTTAGTGGAAAGGAATAACAATGGTAATCAGATTAAAGTTTAAAAGCACAAATATTGAATCTTGCAATGTGCAACTATTCACTTGAAGTCCTAGACATGATAAAATGACACCTTTTAATGACTTGTCCAGGCACTCCCAGTCTCGGACATTCTGTCTGTTGTACCATGTCCCATTCAGAGGAGTTGTGGGAGGTTGCTAAAAATATCACATGGGTCAGGACTTCTCCATGGGCTGGAACTGAACCACACAGCTTATCTTTAAATAGAAAGCATTCTAAAAAAGGTAATGTTCAGCCTCTTACACCGCATCTTGTACAGGGCAGTAATTTCTAGTCTGTATGTATCATGCATTTAGTATTTCCCTCTGACCTATGGAGAGAAATTACAGATTTAGGTATGTGTTTTATGTAGTCAGAGAAGCTGAAACACGCTCTTCTCTTTCTTCCTTTTTTTTTTTTTATAACTAAAATGTGTGCAAAATAGTTTTTTTAGAAAATCTATGTGAACTATGTAGCAAAAGCATTTTAAAGATGACAGCACATTTTAATGGGCATAGTATGGTAGTTGTAAGATAAAAATGTTTTAAAAAGAATTTGATTTCAAGCTGATCCCAGTGTTTTCAGGAACCCTGTCTTTGGGATGATCTTTCCCACACATTCTTGTGCACCTGAAAAAAATATGAACTTTAAACATTTTTAAGCTATTTGGAAAATAGTCTTCAACTTAAATTCTGAGTTTACATGTAGAATGTAATTTGATTATGCACAATGCTTAGCTGGTATTTTTAAATGATGAATGTTTAGTAAAGTCTTCAGATGACTTAATTTTTTTAAAATTGGAAATGAGCATTCGTCATTTTCTACAAAAAACATGAACAATTACACTGAATGAAATCAATAACATTTAAAGAATTGTTTTAGTATAAAGGGCTAAAACTGTGGCAAGAACTACTTTAGGATCATTTCATATCAAGTCTTACTTTGGTGCTAAAATTATTTAGATTTGCTGTTGTATAGTATATTTGTTCAGTTTACTGCTACTGTGTCAAATTCTGTTTTAAAATACCATGCTGTATCTGACTTGCAAGCCTGTTTTGATCATTAAAAACAACGGGTGTAACGGAAGACAAATCTCTATTTTAATGTAAACCTTTAGTCACAAATAGGACACAAAAGAAGGAAGTATTAAAAGAAAAGTATATTTGAGAGTGAACAGTTAAGGGATAATCATTGTGTTTGTGATGGGGTTTTTTTAAGGCTGTCAAAGGTTAGTAACTGGAAATACTGAGTTTGTGCATCTTTAAAGAAACCAAAACCTTTTCATGGTTGTCTGAAAAAAAATCTGCTACATWAAACTCAGTGTGTGAAAGCTCTACACATTAATGGAAAGACGCATTGCTTTTGGTGGGATAGGAAAACAGAAAGTCTTTTATTCTCCATTCTAGTGTATGACAATTTGGTATTCTCAGCCTTTGAACTAAAAATCAAATAAAGTTTTCTAGAGCTTGAAGTTGGGCTTTCTAGAGATTTACATAATTTATTTCACCTCTATCCTCCTAGGTCATGTTCTATAACTTCCCATGTCTTTTCTTTGTTTAGTACATCTGTGCCTAAAGTTTGAATAGTATTATCTGTCTTCCTGAAAAAAAGACAAGGAAATATTCAACATAGGATCCTCTGAATGGAGGGAGCACATGCTGGGGATGGAGACTTTTACACCCCATAAAACCACTGAATCTAAGGGTGACAATTAATAATAATTTTCTTTGCTCATCAGTCACTCTCTTAGGGGCTGCTCTTGCTTTAAAGATGTTGATATTTAAAGTGACTTGCTGACCTTTTACAAATTATTTTGGTCATCTAGGAAGAACAAGCACGGCTGTGAAATCTGTCGGTGTAAGAAATGCCCAGACATGCCTTGTGGTAAAATCTGTCCGATGGGCTTCCAGCAGAACAGTCATGGCTGTGTTATCTGCAAGTGCAGAGGTACGTGCCAGTGCATTACCACCTCTAACTAAAACTTGTTTTCAAAGCAGCTGGAAACCAGAGTAAAAGAAAGGGATTGCTGCACAGAATATGTACAAATTGAAATATGGTAACTGGTGGGGGAGTCGGTTCAGCATTGCTCAAAGGAATGTATTGTTTTGCTGGTGTTTGTTATTATCTGTTCATCTTGGCTTCAACAGAAAGCTTCAGCTCTGCTTTCATCTCCCACTACAAAGCCACAACAAGTTTGTTATCGTTAATAAAAATCAGATCAGGCTCTTAAGAAGCAACTACTAGAAATAAGCTAGTTGAGGGCATTTTTTTCAGTAGTGATGTTCATCTTGGCTTCTTTGCCCTTGTCTTTTCTTTACAAACAAGTGTTGGATTTGAGAGATATCCTGTATAACACCTAAAATTGGAGTGCTGTTTCTTGGACACTTTTCAGGCACTCTTAAGGAACAATGAGGAGAAAGGATTTGCTGTTCTTAAGCTAAAAATTTCACACATGCCACATCCCAAACCTATAACCACCAAGTTCAAGGTGGATATTGAGATCAGTGTTCATTTGTTGTCTGCTTTATGCTTTATGCTTGTGCTACTTTTAGCATGTCTCTTTTTTAAGATATTTGCAGATTCTGTTTTGTATTAGTCTGGTTATCAGACTTCCTTCATTGCTCATCTCCATGTGTTGCATTTAATAACTTTTTGGTTTTCCTCACTCTCTCTCTCTGATCCTAACTGCTCTTTCATGCGTATTTTCTTTGATTCTTAATTGTGTGTTTTGATTCCTAGCTATAGTCAAGTAAGTTTGATTACTTTCCCATTGCTTTGTGTAATGACTCTATTCTTAACTTTTTGCAGCTCTTTCTTTTGCATTTTAAAAAATTATAAAATGTAATAGGACAAGCTATGGGAACATAGCACTGGAAGAAATCGTATGAGTTCCTGAAGTCACTCTTCTGCAGTTGAAGGCAAAAATGCAATCATATGAATCAGAAATATCCAACATTATCTTTTCTCTGTATTACATAATACACTGAAGACAGTTAAGAAACTTCAAGGCTTCTAGCAAAATTAAAGTTGAAATGTTATAAACGTATTTGGCAGATGTGAGAAGCAGACAGATTTCAATCAGCTACAATAGATGACTTTTACTAGAAATTAAAATTTTAAAAATTAAATAAGAAGTGTAACTGCTGAATGGTGTCCCAATGATATAATTCTTAGCATTCAGCTTGTCATTTGTCTGCATGTTCACAATCACCACACTGTTCTTGATGGTCGTAATGCAGTGAAATGAACATACATAAAGTGTTCCCTTAGATGTGCCATAATTGCCTGCCAGACTATAAACTTTGGTCACTAGTTACGTATATGCGCACTTTTAACTGTTTTCCCTAACAAGTATGGATTTTAAAACATGCACAATTAACTCGATCCCTCTCTAAGTAGTATTTATTGTTGTCATGATCATAAAGATACCAAGCCATGAGCATATCACTTCAACATCACTTCAATAGCAGCTTGTCAAAGAATGATCAGAGCAATCACCAGTGTGTTATGGGGAAAATGTGAGTCCTTGTTAAAAGTTTGACCAAAAATCCCTAAGTAAGAGGAAAGAATGGGTAAATCCCCTGCCTGTGAATTAGCTCCACTTTCTAAATTGCTTCTGCTAGAAATAGCTTATGCTAGGATTAACAGAAGTAGAACCATAGAAGTACAGGCTGGGGTAGTACTCTGGAAAACTAAGAGTCCATTTCTTTGCCCTCGCATAAAATAGGAGTGTATCTGGATAATCCTTGACAGATGTTTGTCTAAGATTTAATTTATTAAGAATCTCCACTTTCAAAAGAAATAAAAAACAAAACAAAACAGAAAGAGAAAAAAACAAACTAAAAAATAGTGTTTTCTTGTGGTTAGCAACATTTTAAAATAAATGTTCCAAAATTTCTGTCTCCCTTTCTATACATTGAACTGGTTACTTCTTGTCCTGAGCTCAGCAGACATATGGAACAGCTAAGCACCATTCCCTTTAGAATTCTTGCAATATTTAAGGAGTATAAACTGGAGACTCCTAAACACTTTTTTTGGGGGGGGGAGTGGGTTTCTAAGTCAAACCAACCCAGTTACTGTGGTTTTTCATCACTGTTCAAAAACTTGATATTGTACTTTAGCCATAGTAAAATCTACAAACTACTAGAGGTAGTAGTGCTGCATTTAAATTTACAGTGCTCCTGTATTTGCATCTTATATTGAACTTGCCTTCTCTGCAATGGTTTCACATTAGTGACTCCTTTTTCCTTGTGAACTACTGTATCTCAGATCATTTCAACCACACCTCTGCTTAGCCAGTTACTCCCATTTTGTATTTAGACATCAGGATTTTTCAAGTATTAGCTTTTGTACTAATTTTAATTAAAAGCTGAGAAGTGAAAACAATCTCAGTTTGTGAACTTAATTTTAAATAGCTAGCTGCCTATGTGCGTTTCTCCAAATTTTGGAGTATACTTAAAAATATTTCATGAAAAAAGTTTGATTGCCTCAGATACCCTTTTCGTTTCCTAAATAAATGAAGTATTACAATCTAGGACTTCTGACTGCCAATAATCATTTTAATATAGAGCAGTATTCCAGTGATATTAATTCAAATCATAATTTAAATACTGTGATACTAAAGTTTGAAAGTGTAGTAACTGAATTTGGTATTTTTCATAGTATTTCAGCTCATGCAATAGGATGAAGTCTGTTCTAAGAAGTATTTTTTCCTTATGCAGCACTTCTTTTTAATTCACAAAATGGTATACCAATGTAACTTCTGTGTATTGGCTTTCTATTCTGATAATGTGCCTCACACTAGCTTTGTACCATCTACTTGTAAGATCACCTTTGATAGATCTGCCACAGCTGAAGAAGTGCTGACCTACATGCTAGTGTGCAAAAAAAAAAACCAAACCAAAAACCAACAAGCAAAACAAAGTGAACACTTACTAAAATTGCATATAAACATTACTACTTCTCATACATCATCCTTTTTTAAAAGAAAATGAAATCTAGAAGTTAGTACAAATAACCCTATATATATATGTATGTGTCAGCAGAACATGGTTGACATACCACCGAAAACAAGTCAGTTCACTGACAAACTGATCCTAAATCCTTCATCATAATAGCGGTGTGGGTGAGGGAGTGTTTGGCTCTAAATTCACTCTGCTGATTAACAAAGAATATATTGAAGCTGAATCCCACAGCACTTAAATACCCCTTAAGATACAAATGAAACTTTATCCTCCCTAGATCAACTGCTTGTGTRTTCTGACAGAGAGCAAGTAATGCCACAGTCTAAGCTACTGTATTCTCATCTCAATAAAAGCTAAAAGAAATGAGGGATAAAATTCTCATAGTTCTCTTCCAATTATCTCATTTATCATAGTAATATAAACAAACAATTTCTCACAGGAAGTACTTTATGTAATATTTCTAGTGTCTACCATTACTCTGTTAGCACCTGATTGCAATTTTTTATCATTCGTAAGACCATCCATAGCTCTTGTAAATATTTTTATATTCTACTTGCTCTTTATATTCTACTATACATTAAAGATAATCTAATACACTATATGGTATTTAAATATTTCATTTGAAATTCCCTTCATGCTTTCTGCTATTTCCCTCCATTGCATTTCTCTTTTTTTCTTACATTATTTAGACAGTACTGCATTTCTGGTTGATTAAAAAATGTACAGGTTCAACAGAAAGAAGTAATTATATTTTCCAAGGAAATACATTCTACTACATCCTATCGTCCCCTTCAGTATACCTTTTAATTGTTTCCTGCGTATTGTTACTTTATAGAACTGTTATTCACTTGGTCGTATATGTGCTTTAAAAGTAAATGCAATCCAGGCATGAAGTTGGTGTTTCTTCCTAAGCAGCAGATGCTTATTGGGGCACCTCATTTTTCTCTGACTTTTTGCAGAGGCAACAGCTTCTCTTATGCCTCCTGTTAAAACAGGCTCCTGCCTGTCCATGGATGGGCGCCGGCATGAGAATGAGGAGAGCTGGCACGATGGCTGCAGGGAATGTTACTGTCATAATGGACGGGAAATGTGTGCCTTGATCACCTGCCCCGTTCCGAATTGTGGCAACCCCACCATACATCCAGGGCAGTGCTGTCCATCATGTCCAGGTAACATGATTTCTTTCACATGCTTTGTAATCGAGTTCCATTTCACGTGTGTTCTGTTTCTTAATACACGGAAATAATCTCATGCATCCTTCAGTAGTAGGTATAGATGAAGGTTTCTATGCCTAAATGTAACAGGATGAGTTGCTGTCATTAAGTTCTCAGCTGTGGAAAATGGGAATTTAAATATTTAAAACATATGAATGTTATGGGTCCTAACACGTTAATCTTTGACACATTGGAATCTTTAAACTACTTAAAGTAACTAAAAGATTCTAGGCTCTTAACTATAATAGCAAGTATTGTAATAAGCCATTACATTTTCTTTTTTTGATTTTAAAGTGGAGTTTTGTTAAAATCTATCTCTTGATGTATGTTTTACAACCCCTCAAAGGTGTACACAAACACGTCTTAAATAATTGAACATTACAATTCTGTGTTCTGAGGGAAGGCTCCTATGCCACCAGCAGTAGATTATTTCAATGCTTTCAGTGGGAAGGCCAAGTACAGTTCATGTCGCATTCCAATACAATTTTAATAAGTGTTAATATGAAAAACATCCACGAAAAAGTGTGGGTAGAGTGTACGATTAATGCCCTTTGCTTTCAGAATTATTTCTACAGCACTTGATGTGCTAAATAGATTCATTTGTAATACAGCGATATTGTCTGTGGCTTTACTGGAAGTCATGTTACAAGTAAGAACAATGAGGCTCATGAAACTTCTATAAATAGCGGAACAGTAGGACAGCACTGGCAGGATATAAGCAATTATGAACTGTTTCAAATTCTTTGTAAAGAACAGAAAATCCTAGGGGCAAAATAAGCAGCCAGATCCTCTTTCTGAAAGTGACAGAGAATAGTGCATCCTCCTTGTGACCTAAGATAACCAATTTATTTGGATTGCTTAGACAAATGGTGATCTCAAATCCAGTTCACACCTTGTGGTAACTGGAAAAACATAAGTCCCCCAAAAGATGAAAKATTCCAAAGGGTCTCTCTCTCGTTCAGCCTTTTCACAATTATTTGTGTAGTATTGTCGGGGATGGTATAATTCATATGGATGGGGACAGGTTAATATGTCAGTCTTGCATTACGTAAAAAATCAAGATTCAAAATTTAAAATGGAGAATGGTTGTTCCAGTTCCAGCAATTGTGTTCTTAGGTCCCCAAGACTCATCCCTGACTTCATTCTACTATCAGCATACTTATGCATCTTGATTTACTGAACAGATACATAACACCTCAGAGCATTCAAACAAGAGTAATGTTAATTTTGGTCTTTCGGCTGACCAGCAGCTAGTTACTTTGTGTATGGACAATGAGTTTGGGTAAATTCATTCACAAGCCTAATGTTCAGTTTGTGGAAGAAAGATCAATAGGAGGTTAGCAGTACCTATCATCTCACACTGTACATTTCTTATGGATGAGATCAGTGTTTGATTCCGAGCACCAGCAGTGGTGGTCTCTTGAATGAAAGAGCAGCTGCTTACCCGGCAATGTCCATTCCTTTGAGATACAGGATCTGCATAGGTTTCTCTGTCTGACATCAGTCCTGCTTTCAAGACACTGGTCACCTAGCTTCTGTGTTAGCAAAGTCATGCTTGGTGTAAACTCTTACAATGCTAGGGCAGACACAGCATTTTAAAGATTGCATATGTAAGTGTATTAATTAATATGGCCAAATTAATCTCAGTGTGGCAGGTTTTCCCCACTGAGGTCTTATATTTGTTAGAAATGTAATTCTGATTTTATTTTACAACTTATTGATTCTCCACTAGTGATGTTAAATAAATATCTTGGCTTTAAATAGATAGGAGTGCAGTTTGGAATTTTGAGACTGTGAGCATGTCACTCAAATGTATTTGCCATAAGGATATTGAAGTAATTAGCAGTCCTGATGTACTGAGTTTTGAATTGCACTGTTAACTTATAAACAGGGACGTGCCAGCTCTCAGAGGTCATTTTTCAGACTGAAAAAAAAGTGTAGTTACATCAATTCCATGTTTAGTTAGTTTTCAGCAGAGGAAGATATACCTCGACTGCTACAACATTCCTTATAACCATGTTTCTATATATGAAGAGGTTTAAATGGATCGTTGCAGTCCTTGTGAAAAGCTCCAGGTTTCCTGTAAGATTTAGAAAGCCATTAATTTCTAGTGTTTTGCAGAACCATGCTATGCAGAAAGTGTGCATTTGTTTGACCAGTTGTTTCTTCAGGTATGTAGTAGATGCAGGAGATTTGTAGCACTTCAGTTGCAGTTATACATCATTATCAATGCTGCTAGGAGAGCAGTAGGCAATATATACAGCAGTACTATCTGGTTATGCTTTTTTGATAAGGAACAGTAATGACCTGTAGCAAAACAGGCCGGGGACTTTGCAGAGAACTAAATGCAAAGGAGATGACTCAGAAAATTTCCAAAAAAAAAATTAGTATTGCCTTGGCCATGGTGAGTTAGGATACCATTGCATAACACATAATACATTGTTCCAGCTAAAATAAAAATCAAATAGTGACAAGACAGCAGACTAGCAATCTCATTTCAGGCATATGCTGCTGAATCACATATGTGGTTCATAAATGTGAGCAACTGGAAAAGCATAGCATAAGCAAATTGGCGCAAGACAAAATAATTCCCTGAAAGAAACCCGCGGGTACTTTGTGAATAGAGTAAGATCAGCCAGAGTCAGCTTCCTTGAGTTCTACTGATCATTTTCCAGAAATGAAAACAAACAATTGAGTGGTGTTTCTTTTATGTGGCAGTGTCACAGAGCAAAGGGCACAAACGCTGTTCTCCAGACAGGAACAGCAGACCTAGAAACATGAAGAGAAGCCACAAGCACTTTGTGAGCCTTGGCCTGCCTAAATGACTAGAGGAGCTGCTGTACACTTAATTTTTTTCTCCTTTAACCAATGTATTTGGGTTAGGATGATGTTCACATTAGGCATCATTATAATGAAGTAGGAGAGAGGGATCTTCAGAAAGTGATTTAGAGATGTAGCACAGTTAGCAGGAAGTCACTTGCCCTTCTCCTCCATTCATAGCATAGGATACCTGAGGCAGCTCAGTTCTTAACAGAGGCACCTAACTTAGCTGTATAATGTTAAACGGGTTGAATTCAGGCTAAAGGACATCACTTACAAGACTGAAGCTTCACTTTACAGCTTGTAGCTTTCAAACTCATGACTTTCGCAGCAGAATAAAAAAACCATGCTGTGTGAGACGTCTTGGTATCTACACATAGTGCATGGAAAAAGCTGGTGAACTCACTCCGGGTCCAAAACAACCAGCATGGTAAGCAGGCAAATCTTATTGCCCTTATTGCCCCTTATGTGGGGTAGGTTTCAAGGTATTTTAAGCAGGCTGAGGATGAAGTTTGTGGCATAACCTTTTCTTGATGGCAAGTGCTTAAATACCTGCAAGGTACAGGATAGCTTTCTTTTTTTATTCTAAAACACCAAAAGGTGAAGAGTTCCCCCATTTTTTTAATACCCCAGAGGCTGGAGGACACTCATGCTGAACAAAGGAAACAGTTTCAGTTCCTTAACATGAAGGAGGTCAAATCTGTTTTCTAAACTGCCGGGGTGAATCTTTTAGCCAAGGCTGCAGAAGTAATGTAATTATTTGCTTGAAAAGGAAGTAAGGTTCATTTAGTGAGATATAGGTACTGGAAATAGGAGTCTACACACTGTAGCACGTCCTTTTGAGTCCAGTTTCTGTTTCAAAGATGGCAGATTTTTCTTTTTAATGGAAGAGTGATGAAGCACATCCACCAATGTTAAGTGCTTACACATTTTTAGGGGGCTGGGTGGGGGACTCTGTGTTTCTCTTTTCTGGTGGGTTGGTTTTTTGTTTGTTTCTTCGGGATTTTGAGGAAATTTTTGTTTGGTTTTTTAATGTAGCATCAAATGATACAGAATGATATAGACACATATCTGTCGGGAAACTTGAGCCTGGACTTCCTAAATCCCCGAGGAGAAGCACACTTATCCATCCATTCAGGAACTGTAACCAGTGCTAATATTTAGCAGTTAAGAAACTGTCTGATCAGTAGAATTTTTCAGAAAATGAGAGTTGTCTCTTGGAATTCCTAAATCAACAGTTAGTTTGATTTTTTTCTGAAATGCCAAGAATGCTTGAAGTTATCTCTGATTTATATTAAATAGTCTTTATTCAGACTGATTCTCAAATTGCTTCTTGTTTATATTTTTCCTATTTTTCATGAGATGCAGGTGCCATAAAGTCAAAAGAGCTTCATTGAGAATAATTTATGTATGTATTTTCAATAATAACATTATTGAAATAATATATTTCAATAAAATTATTGAAATATTTTCAATAATAACAGAAATTATTCATCTTGTGTACAGTTGTTAACTATAAGAGTCACAGCTGATTTTACCTGTCTTCCAATTCTGTTTTTCCCAGATGAAATAATTGTGCAAAAGCCAGAGCTCACCAGTCCATCAATCTGTCATGCTCCTGGCGGGGAATACTTTGTAGAAGGAGAGACATGGAACATTGATTCTTGCACACAATGTACATGCCACAGTGGACGTGTCCTGTGTGAGACTGAAGTCTGTCCACCTCTTCTTTGTCAAAACCCCACCCGCACACAGGACTCCTGCTGCCCACAGTGCCCAGGTATATGCTGACAACCAGCTTTCATCAGAGCCCTTCCTTGATCTGAGAATGTCTGATGTTGTGTATGAGAATGTTTCAGTGTGTGCACAGGTGGTTGTTGCACTGCCTTTGTTCTTCAGCAGTTTGCAGTGACAGCCTGCAGTCCTCTAATTCAAATGCAAAACTTGACTGTGTGCAAGAGAGATCTTATGTGTAAAGGGCAGCTGTGGCCCTGAACTTTGAAAATCTTTGAAGGCAATGTAAGGGTTGTGTGAGAACCAGAATCCTTGGAAGGTTTATGAAATATGCACTGGAAATATGCGCTCATTTATAGAGACATGCAGGATTAGAGAAACTTGGAAAGCAGTCAAAGTGCTAGGTAGATACAGGCTTGTTTCTTTCTTTCTACATGCCTTGGTTTCTATGAACCTTTTTATTACTATCTTGTCTATTTGGGATTTTGTCTCAAAAATACTTCTGTTTGCTTTTACCTTCACATGGTACCATTCTGAGAGTGATTTGAAGGCAGCTGAGTAATATCAAAGCATTCCAGCCTGTCACATGTGCCAGATTTCCTCCTAAACTGCCTCACAGTGTCATATACATAATGGGATTGGCTTTCCCCCAAGAAAAGATACTCAATTATAAATGAACATAAATTCCTATTTTACATAGCAAATGCAGGAGTTATTGCAGGGGAAATGTAGTACAAACCTGTGAATTGCATGTAAACTCACTGAGAAAGTATGTGTTTATTAAAACCAAAATTAAAAATTTTACTTCAGATAAAAACAGAAGTTAGGTTTTGCTACAGGGTGTTTGGGTTTGGGTGTGGAGATTTTTTTCTGACAAAATATTTTCAGTAAACAAGTTAGCCAGTTCTCCTGACTTACATTTTTCTCATTATTAATAACGATGAACATTTGCTTACTTCAAAATACTGTTTTGGAGGACCTGATCTTTCCTCACTGGTTATATAATAAGCTTAGTCTCATAGCTTAATGCAGTTAGATTGAGAACCTGAACTGAATACTCTTATGAATCCTTTCTTTTCTGCTCCTTTTCTTATATTTTCTCTGCACATACAGTCCTGTTTCTTGACCCATAATGCCTTTTAAGACACAGCTTCATTGCAGGAATATGTCTCCCCATGGACAGGCATGAGAATTAAAGAAAACCATTGGCATCAGGCTGAAGCCTGATCAAGTTCCTTTTGTTTCTCAACAGCTTATAATTAGCTCATCTAAGTCCACTAGTGAAGGCGACAGCAGTATAATAGCTTTTCACTTTGCATCATTCAAAGACTTGGACTGACACGACAGAAGCTGGGATTCAAGTTTTAGATTTAAAATTTAATCTCTCTTGTTTGAGATGAATTCCTATATACCATGCAATTCAGAGCATTCAGAGTCCTGTTCTGAGGGGCTGCTTCTCATGGGAATTCTTCACTTTGCTGTCCTTTTTACAAATTTTTTTCTTTTTTCCTTCTTTTTTTTTTCTTTTTTGAGTAAACTCAATAAATGTCTACATAAGTTTTATGCTAGAGGAATTCATGAGGTCTTCGTTACATATAAGGACTGAAGAGGCATGAGGCTCTGTCCTTCTAGTTCTTCTGAAGTAGTGAGCCAATGAGTTACAATTCCATTGCGTTCTTCAGGAATGAACCCTCTGTTAAGGAGCTGTGAGAGAAGTTAGCCACTGTAAGTTAAATAACTTAATCTGTTTATGTTTACAGATGAGACTCTCCAGCCCTCCCCATCAAGCAATGAGAGCATGCCCAGTTATTGCAAAAACGATGAAGGAGATATTTTTCTGACAGCTGAGTCCTGGAAGCCCAATGTCTGCACAAGCTGCATTTGCATGGATGGTGTGATTAGATGCTACTCCGAGTCCTGCCCACCGGTATCCTGCGAGAGACCTGTTTTGAGGAAGGGACAGTGTTGTCCTTACTGTATTGGTGAGCAAATAAAAATAGTTGTTAACTTGCTGTTCCCTTCTTGAGAATAAGACAGAAGTTTTATTTCCAAACTGAAATGTTTTCCCTGGTTTGGGGAGATGCTGTCTATGCCACCAGTCAAATTGGAGAGTGAAATCTGCATAGGGAGTTTTGGAGATCATTATTTGTGGGTTTTTAGGTAGAAGTGTATGGAGATATACATGTAATTTGCCTACAAACTCCAGAGGACATCCTCCTGGAATCTTGGTAATACACCTTATTAGATGAAGACAGTACACAAAAATTATTTTATTTAAAGGAAGATTATTTTAAGATCTGCCAGGTAACACATATGTTTTGTCAAGATTTATGTGATAATATGAGGAAAACATTAATTACAACTGCAGAAGATGAGCTGAAGCATTCTGATATTTCATGGAATGGAGAACTGTTAATAAGGCATCTAAATTAAAATACAGGAAAAAAGTGAAATTTCATTAATGATAATATCTTTGAGAAAAAAATAGGGAAAATACATATATCTTTTAAATACTGAAAATACATGAAGAATTAAGGGCCAGGCACTCGTTTTGAATTTGAAGCTGAAGTAAATGGTGGATGCTGTAGATAGTGTAAATTGCCAGGCATTTTTAAAGTTGCAGAATTTGAGGCTACTGGTCACTTTTGAATAGGAGTATTTATGTACAGATGACGTTTTTTTGTGAGTTCACAGTAAGTACAAAGGCTGTAGAATGGAAGCTGCTGGTAGAGAAAAATTGAATAATATACTTACTGAAATTAAGTCTTTGTAGCACTGTTGGAAAGCATTCAGAGCTTACTTATCTTCATTTGCAAAAGTAATAGGGGGAGATACAGTAGAAAAGAACTCAGTAAATGAGTATATAAAATTGATGGGCTTTAAATATTTAATTGTATGTGTGAATCAACTTGTCCATCTATAAACAAAACAGTTCATCAGAAAAATGTCAGAAAGGTTGTGAAGTATGTTCACATATTGATACAACTCTTGAAATCTTAAAATTATTGCAGATAAAATATCTTTCATAATAGGTGATACAGTTTTATGTGATGTACAAGGAATTCCATGAAAGAATACCTAGAAAAGTTACAAAGTATCCAAGTTTCAGTTGCCTTTGGAACTCTACTTAGATTCCTGATGAGGACATTTTGACGGCAAAGTACTGTTATCCTATTTCTTCTCATGGTTTGCGTACAAAATGGGGAGAATTTAAAGTTTCTTCGACAACTGTCTTTCTGCTGGGCTTTTCTTCCAGTGATTGACTTTGAACCATACAATAATTTTAATCCAGAAAATGTTTTAACATTAAAAAAAATACACAGTGTATGCAAGGTTTGGCAATCAAACCAGTAGAGTCAGAATGTGAGCCTTAGTACTGTAGAGAAGTACTTAGTACTGTGGAGAATTCTTTGGGTGAGGGACTTGTGTAATGAGCTACAAAAATGAAACCTTTAAAACTATTCGCCTACACCCTGCATGTCAGGTTTGCAAATATATACACACAACATGTAGATATAGCTTTAATTAATTTACTTTGAATCCTATATAGTTATCTAATATTGCAAATACTTAAATATGTGAGCTATGAAAGCTTAATGATTTTTTCTAGTAGCAACTGTTCAGCAATACAAAATACAGAAGCTAGATTTGAATTAACACTCAGACATGAAGATTTTCAATGATGCTACATTTTATTAATCCAAGTTGTCCTGTGTAGTCAGAATGTTTTGTGGTTTAAATAACTGAAATTCATGGAAACTTAACTTTTTTATGTTTCTATGAACCATATGTACTCTTGCATGTAAGAGGAGTCAGGTCATGCACTTAATTTTTGTCTTTCTGGTCGTTACTGGTTTACTCTCCATTATTGTGAACTGGGAAGCACATCTTTGTACAGATTCTTACTTACTATTTTCATGTAATACTTGATTAAATGTTTAGAATGATAGAATCATTTAGGTTGGAAAAGACCTCCAAGATCAATGAGTCCGGCTGTTAACCCTGCACTGCCAAGTCCACCTCTAGATCACGTCCCCAAATCCCATATCTACACGTCTTTTAAATACTTCTAGGGATGGTGATTCAATCACTTCCTTGGGCATAGGCAAACTGTATGGAAACAGGCCTTCTTCATGTATTACAATTTCAAAAATTATGTGAAGTTTTAGCACTGCATTATTTCATTCTGCTTTTTTCTGGATCCAGTTTGTATAGATTCAAATTCAAAATTTTACAGGCCTTGGATGCTTTGTTGTTTGAATCTTCAAATTCATCCTATGTGTTCCTCATTTGTCTTTCTCATGCAAAGAAAGATTAATTTGGAAAGATAACCTTCTAGTTTAGAGAGGATAAAGGGATATCTATTTGATTAGAGACAAGATTAGTCTTCTGCAGGAAACAGAGCAATGACTGTTTGTTTACCAGATGAGACTGATTTTGTGGTACAGCTAGAGGAAATTTGAGAGAAGCAGGTAGAGCTAGACATGATATTCTGAACTGTGTTTTTGTATGTGGGTTCTTACTGCAAGGGTCTCATTTCCACTGTCCTTGCGGACCTGTTGGTGTTGTGGCCTTCATCCTTGATTATACTTGCATAGAGATGGACACCAGAACACCTAATACTTCATTAGGACTTAAAAATTTCCTCTCGAGGTTCAAAGGTACAATACAGTTATTGTGGTTTTATGTGTCGATGGAGTGATACAGAGTTCCCAGGCAGGTGCAAAGGAGAGAGCTCTTTATTACAAAAACCAAGCCTTTTTAAGCAGTTAGCCATTATCAGAATACATACCATTGAAACACAACAAACAATAATTCAACCAGTCACCATAAGCCACGAGGTGAGCATGCGAAAGTTATGTAACTTGTTTCCTCTACTTCTAAGTTAGCTGAACTGGGTCCCAGAGGCCTTTTTACTTAGCCAAAGTAACAGAAGTGAACGATGATTTTACAAGGGTAACAAGGCCTTCATTTTGCAAGGTTTTACCTATCCGCAACAGTTTTACTCTTGTTCATTCTTCTAAAAAGTATTTACTGTATTAAATTATGATGTGTTCTTCACAAACTTGGAAAAGCCCGTGCAAGTTAAAGGACTTTTCCAGACAAACCAGCTGCTGAAAGGAAGAAGGTGTCCTGAGCAAAGCAAGGTAGCACTTTGCGAACAAATCTGAATGGGCCAAGAGTGCTCAGCTTTAGGTCTGCATAGGTAATGAGCAGGAGAGGAGTGCTCAGGCGGTGTGCCTCATCCTGTCCCCAGATACACCTCCTTCCCGACTAACACAGGGATCTGCTGGCTTTGTATGCCAACATGCACATCATCTGGGGAAGAACCTAATGTGCTTTCTGCAGCTTGCAGCCACCTTTTCCTCCCACTCTTCCTTTCCCATGCCCACCCCACATTCACTTACAAAATCTGCTTTGAGAGATTGGGATCCATACTTAAAGCCATGAAAGCCATGAGATACCAAGGACATCTGGAACCATTTGTGCTTTTCGGATAATTCCATTAATGTTTTCACAATAGTACTTCTTGCTGGTCTTCTTTTGCATTTGAATTTACTCTGTCCAGATCTGTTGCACTGGTCTGCTGACTGCTAAACTTGTTATTCCAGGTTATGTCACTGTGTTATGTTGTCACTAATTAAAACCTTTACTGATGCCCAAAATATATAATCAGGCTGACATAGGATAAATAAGTCTAACTGGCATACTTATACTTTAATCTGTGTGAATGTTAAACCTGTATTTATCTGAAAGTTTAAGAAGTTTGTGATTTCATTCTGTTACCTCATGCATATGCTTAACGTGCAAGCTCACGTCCTCAGCAGGTTTCATCATAATAATTTTTGCCTCTAAGAAACAAAGGTAGCAAGAAGCTAAGATGAAAATGAGGTGCTGCTTGGCTTTTGGAGTTTCTGCGGTGTGGTTTCATTTTGATTATCCTTAAAGTGCTCCAGCAGCAAAAAACATCCTGGGCTAAGCAATTCATTACTGCCTTCTCAATGAAATAGAAGGTTTACTGCAGAGCACCTACAAGGCTTGCATAGGATGCAGCATTAAAAAAAATGGTGTATTGAATGCTTAGGCAGAAAGATCACACCAATTTCCAATTTATGTAATATTAACCATGAAAAAATGTACTGAGTTGCCCTTTTCCTGGACTTTTCCATTGATGCAGTTGCAGGGAATTATCAGATCCCCTTCAAATCTGTTTTATCATAAYAGTGTAAGGCACTTCTACTTATTTCACCTGAGAGTTGCTTCATCCTTCTTGGCATCCTGCCTAATCTGCTTTTTTAAGTATTCTAGACCAAGTTCATCATTCTTGAGCTTTGGTAATTAGAAATGTAGTCAGTTAGGGGTTGGGGTGTTTTTTTAGTTTAATAGGACTTACTAGTAAACAAGGAGGAAGAGGAGTAGTTGGCAGTGTCAAACAGAATGAATTTTTCTTAATTTTCACAGCACTTTTGATATCATCATTTTATGTCCCAATCATTTGTCCTCTAGCCTCTTGCTTTAAGAAAATGAGGAGAAGCAGCCCAGGGTAATTATGTACTTGATAAAGAAGTAGAAACGACATTTTTTTTTCACAAAGATTTTCTGGAAGATGAAGAGAGGATCTTTTAATTACAGCTGGGATTTCTTTGTGACAATTGTTTCACTTCTGTGTTAAGGAAAGAAATCAGCTTTGTGTGTAATTGGCTGTTACTGCACCATCACACCACTCTTTTCCTTCAACAGAAGATACAGTTGCAAAGAAAGTGGTCTGCCACTTCAGTGGGGAAACCTACGCAGATGAGGAACGCTGGGACATTGACAGCTGCACACACTGCTACTGCCTGCAGGGTCAGACTCTCTGCTCCACTGTCAGCTGCCCACCTCTGCCGTGTGCTGAACCCATCAATGTGGAAGGAAGCTGCTGTCCCATGTGTCCAGGTAATGTGATGTGACAACCCAGTTTATTGTGACGCTGGTTTCCCAGGATCRAGAATAAGTTTTTTAATTGGGTTTTGAATGTCAGTCCGAGTTTGAACAGTATCACAAAGACAACAGACTTTTAGACTTCAGGAAAATTAATTTTCTTAACAGATAGGCACGTTGTGCAAAAATGTAGTTTGAATTTCACTTATTCTGAGAACTGTGAATTGAAAAATTAGTTGCTTGCCCCTGCTTTGTCCTTTCACAAGGCTATGGAAATATGTTAATGAAGTGGGAAAATTAATATTCTTACATCTCTGCAGATTATGTCACAGTGACTAACATTTCTGTCTTTTCTGAGTCTCTTGGTTACTTTTCCAATATCACATTGCTTTATTTATCACTTTTACTTGGCTTAAAAGCAATATGAAATTTTCTTAGCTATGGGCACAAGGGACTTAAGAATTGCAACTGGTTTTTTGTGTGAGTCCTGACATATTTCTGCAGAAGTTTGCTCATCTTACTCAGTAGCTCAGCTGGTAACTACTTCTGACAGGACAACTGGGGAGATTCAGCAGCACCCCCTCTTGCAATTCTCCTGCTTTAAGGATTGCAAAAAAAAAACAAGGCAAAGAAGCCAGTAGTGACTGTTTACTTATCAGCTGGGAAGATGTAGCCTTCCCTTCATTTTGGGGGGTTTTTGTTTGTTTGTTTGTTTGTTTGGTATCACAGAGGAGCAAGCCTGTAGTAAAGCATGTATTCTGAAATGTTATTTTCAAAAGCAAGTTTGTCCACACCACTCCATCATCCCATTCGCATTATGATAATGATAATGGCAACAGGCATGTATCCCATATACAGTATGAAACAAGTTTTAAAACAAAATCCCGGACTAATGATGAAAATTCTGAAACAAATAAAAGCATTTAAAGGACAAAGCACTGTAGATGAGCAAGTATATTTCCTGAATTAAGAGCAGCACTGAGAAGTTAAGCAGCCTGTAATTTGTGAAACACATTTATCTCATTTCACAGAGATGTATGTACCTGAACCCACTAACATCCCCATTGAGAAGACAAATCATCGAGGAGATGTTGAACTAGAAGTACCAAACTGGCCAACACCAAGTGAAAATGATATAATCCACATTCACAGAGGTAAGGTCTGATACAAACTGGGATAACTTAGGACTGTGTTTATTCCCCATGTTTTAATGCATCTACTTGTTCTATTCAGGTAGCATCTGTATAATGCTTTGAAAAGGTGGTTATCCGAGAATATTATTCAGTGCATAAGTCTTACATGCATTTTGCTTTGAGTAAAGATAAGTCAGTCTGTTAAATTATATTTATACAATTTGGTCTCATTCTCATTCCATGTTCTGCATAGAAGAGACATCTGTGTTGGTATGATGGAGTTCTGTAAAATAAAGAATATGACAAAATGATGAATCACAAGTGATTTTGCAGTGTCTTTTCTGGTTCAAAAACTAGAAAGCAGGCCATTAGAGTTGATAGACCTTTATTTGATCCATTTGACATTCTTATGAACAGATAAACAAAGATGGAAAAACACGTACCACAGCTCAACATATATCATAGCCAAACATCAGAGCTTTAAAAAAAAAACACCTCAGATATAATGACACACAGCTAGTAAAGTTGTCAAAGTATGTAAATGCATCTTTTATTTACAATTGTACTGTAATTCCAGGGTAGAGGAAACACTGTGACATTGTTAACCTTTTCTAACTGAAGGACAACCTAAATTTGTATGCATTTTTTTTAATCTGAGGATGATCTCATAGCATGTTATTGTTTGGAGACAGAATGCATGAAATGTAACTGCTTTACAAAGTTCTAAGCTTACACTTTTATAACTACAGCATTTTCATTTCTCACAGGCATTAGTAGCTGGCTTGCAACTATCCTGCCTGGGGATTACAAAACATACACTACAAACAGTGTGGGAATTTTGTATATGTCACTGAAAGTTACCATTCTTTGCAATTACACGCAAAATGTGCTACAGTCTAGTAGAGTGCCAGCAGTCTGTTGTCAAAGGCTGAGTGGTGCAAGTAGTGTAATATGCTCTCAACAGATGAGAGAGCAAACACATCATAATTGTCCTGCCAGTTTTTAAAAGTAAAAAAAGAAAAAATTACTTTCATCCTAAGCCTCCCACGTTTTCCTCAGCCTGGAAACACAGGCTGATTTTTTTACAAGTGGGAATTTGGCTGTGATCAGATAAGATCATGCAAACACAACAGAGTTAAGAGGTTATTGTCAGATTTGGTCATTATTGTGCTTTAGATTCCATCCTATGTCCTCTCTTTTTGATGGTCTTTTACTGAGTAATATAGTCACTATACAACTCACTAGCTATCAGTTGTTCTAATTTTTGTAAATAATGTGACATTGCAGGAGAGAAAGTCCAAATTCATACGAATGACAAGATGTACAACTGAGCCTTTTATAATTACATCCTTCCTTCCAGCCAAGGCCCGTTTATAATTGCTAACCAAAGCTGCCATTTGCCCTGCAGACATGAACCATCTCCAGGGGGAGTACCGAAGTGGCAGTGGGCCACTCCCCAGCGAAGATGCATCGGTCAGCTCTGTGGCCTTGGTGACAATCCCAATCACGATAGCACTGCTACTGATCATCGTCCTCCTGCTCATCAACCAGAAAAAGCAGTGGATTCCAGTGTCCTGCTACAAAGCTCCAACAAAGGTGCCATGTTGATGTCTTATTTCCAGGCTTTCCCGTTTCTTGGGAACCAGGAACAAAACATTGTTGAAAATGGTCAGCAATAAGGGGGCTGTTAAAAGTCTTGAAAACAAGCTGCTGCACATCTGGGGCAACAARGTTAAGCCCTTGTGTGGTGCTAAATTAACAGAGAACAGTTTAACCAGCCCAGCTGGGATAGGAGAATACCAGAGCTCCATTCAGAAGATGAAAAATAGTGATTCTGAAGAGAATGTTGGTCTGTTACTATGTCTGGCATAAGCCAACTTTAGCAAAAGTCCAAACTCTTTCATTGCCAGTTTGATTTTGTTTTGTGCTTATAGACTTGAACCAAAAGGACTTTTTAAATTATCTGTGGAATACAAAAATTGTTTCATTTACTCAGTATTTCCTTTCTGTTTTAACAGCCTTCTTGCCTAAACAATCAACTGGTATATGTGGACTGCAAGAAAGGTACCATGGTCCAGGTGGACAATTCTCAGAGGATGCTAAGAATTGCAGACCAAGATTCAAGATACAGTGGATTTTACAGCATGCAGAAACAGAACAACCTACAGGCAGATAATTTCTATCAAACAGTTTGAAGAATTGCACCCTTACCAAGGATTTAAGAAAGAGAGAGAAAAAGAAAGAGAGACAGTCTGCTATTAAAGTAAAACTAGAATTGTGCACTTGCTTAGTGGATTGTATTGGATTTGTGACTACATGTACAGCTCTAAGACCTTACTGGGATGAGCTCTGACTCCTGCAATGTGCCAGAAAAAGCATTCCCACTTTTCCTTGAGATAACTGACCAAGTGTTTTCTTAGAACCAAAGTTTTAAAACTTGTTAAGATGTATTTGCTTGTAACATAGCTATAGAAGTTTTTTGGGAGGGGGAATCAGGGGCTAGGGGTAGGCAATGAGGTAAAAGGAAGCTTCAGAGAAGAAAAGCTGGTCATGCTTGGCTGGAGAAGAAAATATACTGCCGAGCAGCAGGATAGTGGTTTTCCTTGTTGCTCTGAAATCGCATCTCTTGCAGCAAAAGCCTAACCCCAGGTGAAAAAAATATGAAAAGGTCTGATTTTTTTTCCAGCTGTTGCTACAGTAATATACTCCTAGAACAGAATTTGTCACATCACAGGTGTGGTGTAGGTGCAAATATTTTTCTATATGATGAGAAGCTGCAGTAGTTAATGAAATAGCAAGGAAAAGATTATAGCAGAAAATAAAGGGTGGGTTTATTAAGGATGTATAAAATTATACCTTGTGCTGCTTTTTGTTTTTATTTTTGTTTTCTTCAAAGCTGATTGGCTAGATTAGCCAGACTTCAGCAGAGTTAGCAAATGACTGAGGCCTAAGTAATTCCTGATATGAGCACTGGATCTTTTGACAGCAGTATTGAAGGGAGGGAGGAAGGAAAGAAGGAAGGAAAAGTCAAGAACACCATGCAGTTCCAGGGGCTTTTGTTTGTTTGTTTTGTCTGTTGTGGTTTTGTTTTGTTATTTTATATCAATCTCTGGTTGTTCATACAGGAGAAGGAAAAATATTTTTGTTGGACAAAGCTCTTGCTTACAAGAGAGTAAAAAAGAGACTGTTTTAAGGTTGTTGTTTTTTTCCTGTTGATGTTCTTATTTACTGGTATGCAGATTTAGAAACTACTTCCATGCTAGGAAGCTGCTTAATTTTAATTGTATATTACTCAAGCACCTTTTTTGAAGCTCAGAAAAAAAGGAGATCATGCTTCTTTAAACTTTAGCATTATAGGAATATTTATGTAAATATAATTATGCTAAAAACAACAAAAAGTATTTGTATGTTTGTGTATATATATGTATATACAAATGCATGTAGGTATACATATGTATATATACGTGCATGTGTATATACACTATACATATATATACTGTATATATAAAATACTATGTATACAGTATATATTTTTTCTATTTTTTTTCTTGTTGAATGTATTTTTATCTGAGAGAGATTTTACCCAGAGCAGAAACAGATAACAGGCATTCCATATCAATGCTTAATCGCTTGTGAGTTTAGGAAAGACAAGAAAAGAAGCATCTCATTCTACCTACAGGTTTTGATTTGATTTGATTTGATTTGATTTGAAAGTGTTTGTGTGTGTGTGTGTGTGTGTGTGTGTGTGTGTGCACTCTTGTGTTGGCGTGTGTTCAGTACGTGCACGATTATAGCAGTAAGCGTTGCTCTTGCTACTTGCTACATTTCAGGGTGTTTCTTATTTTTCTTTTCCTGCTTAGCCTTAAAAAGGCTTTTTAATGAATGCATTGGCTAGAGACACTGATGACAATATACATGCAGCACTAATCAACTCCATAAAATAACACCATCGGCTCCTGGATTTTGGTTGGGTTTTTTTTTCTTTCTCTTTTTTTTTTTTTKCAAACAATTGTTTGAAACAACTACTGGAATATTGTCCACATTAAGCTGGAAGTTTGTTGTAGCTTGCCTCATTTATAACTCTGACTGTATAATACAATGTTAACTCTCCAAACAGGTCTTGGCACTTTTATACTAATTACCCATTTGTGCATTGCCTTTTTTCTTTTACAAATGCTTGTCATAAGAGACACAGATACCCAGTATGCTTAATGTGAAAAGAAAATGTATTTTTTGTAAAGGAACTCTCAAGTATTGTTGTAAATACTTGGTCAGAGATTGCTGAACTTTAAAACTGAAAAAAAAAACCTAATTTATTATTATAATGACCTAATTTATTAATCTGAAGATTAACAATTTTTTTTGTTTTAGAATATCAAAAAGGTGTTCTAGCTGTTTGCATCAAAGAAAAAAATAGGTGTATCATTAAGGGTCAACATTTTTTCTGCTTGTATAACTTCAGTTTCCAACCACCAATAAGAAAAAATGTAGTCTCCCCAGTGTTTTGTACTCAATCTGATATTGAAACAGAGATGTTTCTGTCCAGTTACTACAGAGATTTTGTCAAGACAAAACATCCATTCCTTGCATAAGAGTAAGCAGTCTTTATCCAGAAATTGTAAATGCTTGCTTTTGTTTTACAATCAAGGCCATATTCTGAAAATATTAGCAGGATATAGGACATGGTGTAAAATGTTTTTATTATTATTATTTTATTATTATTATTTTAAAGATATGATTTATCCTATGTGCTGTATCCATTACACTCTTTTACTTTGGTTCCTGTTGTGCTCTTGTAAGAGAAATGCAGATATAATTTTCTGAAAAATAGATGCATATGTGGCACTCGGAGTGCACTGCGGTTCAGCAGATTGCTTGTTTACTTTTTTAACTGTAAGGCGGTTTCTTGTAATTTGGCTCTTGGCAGCACAATAAAAAATTTTAAACCTATTGATGTGTCTTTTCTTAAATGTCCATATTTATTACTTCCGTACACTAGTCCTCGAGACATTAGTTTACAGCTTGATATTATGGAGAGCAGGAATTCATATTACTGTCATGCTGACCTGAGATCGGAACAGTTTAGAATGCCCTGTGAATAAAGAAGAGTTTGCAGTTACAGAAAGTTCTGCATATTACACTGAAGAATCTTCACATTAGAGAGCTTTGTGGAATTCCAAATAGTTCCAGCATTCAGTAAAGATGAATCAAATGCAAAGTTATGCCTTTGCCCTGCCATGGAGTTTATGTGGTCTAATGGTACCTGTCAGAAAGCCACGGTTAATCATACAGGACTCTTAATGCAAGGTCCTATAAAAAGTGTGTGGAATCAGAATTTGCACTTCCTGAGCCACAGATCATTTATTTATCTATTAGCCTATAATGTTGGGGTTTTTTCTTCTAGTAATTTCTGAGTTAGTGGACTTGATGTAAAGTTCTGGTGTGTAAGATCCTGAGGCAAAGCGGTTTTCAGCTTAACTACATGCTCTGTGAAAAACTGCCTCCTTTTCTTTCCTTGAACCTACCCTCCTAATGGTTTCATTTCATATCCCTGACACTGCATTCAAAACAGCAGTAGATCGGTATTTATATGCCACCCATTAATTTAGAGACATGTATCTTGTCTCCATTTTTTTCTTAAGAAGCCCAAGATATGATTCCGTGGGAGTGTCACATCTTATGGCCAACCTTGCCATTCCTTTTACTTCCCATTTATGCAGTTCCATGTACATCCTTTTAAGATGAAGGGTAAGAGGACTGAAAATGTCCATATTATTCAAACATGGTACTCCCTGGATATAGCATGGTGTTTACTGTTGGGATTGCTGCTGACCACTGAGTCAATGTTCTTGCAGAGCTAGCTGCAGTAATCCAATATGCCCAGTAGTTACTGCAAAGCCCATAATTGACTTTACTAGGATAGATCAGTATTTATGTGCATACCTTTACATTTCCATATGCTGAATTTCCTCTCCCTCGCTAGTTACCCATTCCAGAATTTCTGTTCCTTCCCAAGACTAAGGCTAAGGAAGACTTACGTCTTCTGGAAGACCATCTTCAAACTCTGCAAACATTTTGGTTTTCATCAGAATGAAACAGAAAACACCATTGCACCAATGTATAAAACAATGGTGCATTCTCATTTGAACTCTCAAAAGTAGTCCTGGCCTCCTCTGCCTTACAATGTCTGAAAGGATCACATTTGGAATGCCTGTGTACACTAGGGTTTGTCAGCTTGAAAAAGCTGTATCTGAGTAGGATAGGATGCAAATCCCTTATATAACCTCAGTGGAACGCAGAGGCTTAACCAGGAATGCATTTTCCACTTGCTGCATTTCCAAACGTCAAGTAGGAAGTGCAGAAAGAAACAAAGGAGGCTCAAACCAAACTCAGGAAGTTAACCAGAGACAATTCGTGGTACTTACTTTAGGATATCAAAAGTTTACAGCAGCTCAAAAACAATACAAGATAGAAAAAGCCCATCCTAAGCTATTGCACGTAACGGCACAATACAAAGCTGCTAAAGGACGGGCACGGCGTCACGGCGCTGGTAAGAACCAAGTAGCTCCAAAGCTTAGTTTTGTATGTAATAGTTGGCTGAATGGACGCATAAATGACAGTAAGACAGCCAGGTTACAACGAAACTCCTGCAAATACTCCTTCCATGGCTGAGGCGCTGGAACTGGATGATCTTTAAGGTCTCTTCCAACGCAAACCATTCTACACTTCCCCCTCCTGCCCGATGAGCTGCCCCTACTCGGAGCGGGGCCGTGTGTCAGTACAGACACCGCTGTGTGCGGCAGAAGAGAATATGACAGGACAGGACAGCCCGGCCCGGCCCTGCCCGCGCTCCGCCACAGCCCAGCCCGTCTGGGGCCGCGCGGCCCCGCCCGCCGCGCGCCACCGGGAGCGCGCATCGCCGGGCGCGCGCGGCCCCGCGTCCCCAGCTGCGGCGGCGGCGATGGCGGCGGCGGCGGCCTCGCAGCGAGATCCGGGCGATTGGCAGGACTTCTCGGGATTCCAGCCCTCCGCGGGGAGCGGCCCCGAGGCCGCCCGCGACAAGGCCGGCTGGGGCGGCGGGGATCTGGGGGCGAAGCTGTCCCTCTGCTTCGAGCCCCCGCAGGCCCGGGCTGGCGGCGGTGACAGCCGCGTTCCGCTGCGGCCGCTCACGGAGCAGAGCGCGCTGCAGGACGACGAGTGAGTGCGGGCCGGGGGGTGCGGGCAGGGGCGGCCGGGGCCGGGCCGCTCGGGGGGCAAGGCAGGGCAGGGCAGGCCCGGCCCGAGGGAACAGCGTGGCCCGCCAGTCCTGCCCTGCGAAAGCGCTGCCCGTGGGCCTTGCCGAGCCCAAGCAGGGCTTGTGGGCTGCGGGAGCGGAGCTTTTCCCCGCCCCTGGGGCTGCAGCTGGGAGCCGTCGAGCCTCGGCAAGAGGGCACGCTCGGCCTCCGCGGCGCGGTTTGACATGGAGCCCTCCGGCTCATTTATCCCCGTGACGGCCGGGGAAGCGTGTAAGCGTCCCAGAGCCTCTTGCCCCGCCAGGGTAGCGAGAAGTACTTGTTCTGAAGTGCAGTGACCGGGGTTAGTATTTGTTTAGCTTCTTGCAAAGTGCCCACTGTCTCAGTGCATTGATTATGGAAAGTGCAGAAAGCAGATGAAGAACAAAATCGCAGCTGCAACTGCAGTAGTTGCTTCGTTGTGTTTTTTTTTCCCCTGAGCAATAGAGCCTTTCTGATCCATGCTGCTTTCCAGTTGTTAACATTATTTTACTAGTATTTTTATTTCTTATTATATAGTAAATTTAGTTGGCTTATCTTGTTTTAAAATAGTGCAGTTTTACTTTAAGGTAACTAAATTGTATGTCTTGCTCTAAGAGAATAAAAAAAAAGCCTGCTAGCAAGATACTAGATCTGTGGTGTAAACAGTGAGGTGACTTCAGAGAACCATGAATCACGTTGGGCAGCGACGAGGCTCTGTCTGCCCTTCTGTGTCTGTCTCGGCCTTTCCTCTGACCTCCTCTGAGCCTTAGCTAGGCAACCATTCCAAACACCCACCCACAGCACAACGCCTGGAGGCCGGGCTTGGCTGGGAACTCGAGGAAGCAGCCTGCTTACATGGCTGCTCTGGTTAAAGTCTGGGCTGCTTTACCAGGGTGGGTCTGCATGTGCACACCTCCGGTACAGGCAGATTGGATGTACACTGTAGAAACAGTAAAGACTGACCGAGGACGAGAGTGGTGGGCTGAGCTCTGCAAGAGTACTTCTGGAAAAAAACCTAAATTTTTCCAAAATTTTAGTATGATTTGTGCAGGTTCATTATTGTGATAAATGGAAAGGAAAAAAAAAATATTTGGCTCAGAATTTGCTACTCAGCCTCTGCTAAACATTAGGATTGGAATTCATAGCTCAGCTTGAATTTCACTGAAGAAAGGGCTCATCCACCCCCAAAAAAGATTTTGTGTGTGGTTATATAATTAGTATGGAAGCTATGTCTTCATATAGTGTTTTGTTTCACTGCTGTGCATACATTGTTGTTTAAAAGGGAAAGTAAATTATGTTTATCAAAAAACATATGCTCTTAGCTTCGAAACACTAAAAATATTGTCGGTAACTTGCAGATGGATATTTAAGTAGGAAAATGTAGTTACTGATAGAGATCATATATATGATCATTAGGAATGTGTTTATTGCTGATCAGTTGCTGTTTGTTTTAAGGTCTGCATTTTTGGTCCTTTATTCCTCTCTCCAGGATTTGGAATGCTTTGACTGATAATTATGGTAATGTGATGCCAGTTGACTGGAAATCTTCCCACACCAGAGCTTTGCACTTGCCAACACTGAATCTTTCAGAAAAAGGAGTAAGTTCTGATCAGSAGAAGTACCCTCTTTGGATCTTTGGTACTCAGTAGGGAAATTAAAACTGTTTGCATTTGTATAAAAGAATGTTGTTATTGAGTGGCTGAAAATATTTTTAGTACTTGCCATGATACATGAGAGCTTTTTAAAAACCAAAGAACCATTGATGTATGTTTGCATCCCCTTCRGTTGGAATAACTCAGGGTTAATTTTAGATGACTGTTAATTAGAGCCAGAGCATGATAGAAAAAAATGTAAAATGAGAAAACCTTTCCCCCGTATGATTCATGTTGAACACTGGTCTGGGTAAGGAAGGAAGAGAGGCAGGAGTACTCTGATTAGTAGATCCAGTGAGGACTTTTTCTAAGTTCATCTCATTCCACAGTCAGGTGGCTTCTTAACAGGAAAGGTGGCCCAGGAGACACTGAAGTRCAAGAGTTTGTTTTGTTTTCCTTACTTAACAGTTAGAATAGTTGTCTGGGGAGGGAGCAGGGAATTAAGAGCTTCAGAGAGCTTTATAGAAAGGGTTGTCCTCTGGTGATCTTAAAAGTGGATTAAAACACTTCAGGAAGAAAAATTAGGAGGAATTCCCATCTCACAGGTTTTCTGAGGAAACACRTAGCTTACCTTTTAAACATAGTGAAGTTATGTTGTAAGAATATCTGAGTGTGTAACCTGAGAACTGGGTAATGCTTTGACTTCAGCCATCCATTAGATAATCAACAGAGGCATTTTACTGTGACAGGAGTGAAGATTGTTCTGCTGAAGAGGATACTTTGGGGTTCAGTAGAGGAAGGTGCAAATTTGAAACTCACTTTCTTGTTTTGAACCTGAATGTTATGCCTTGAATTTGACTTGTGTTTCTTCTGCTTTTATTGAGTGCTTGTTCAGATTTTATAAGTGGTTTTAGAGTAATTAAATCCTTACATTTTAAGTAAAAATACAATGCCCCCCATGCTGTGGTATTGTGTCAGGGAAAAAGGGACTGGAAGACTAATTAATTTCTGGATAAGGAACTAAGTATAATATTTCAAAAAAAATGTTTCATGTAGTCTTTGTAAGTTATTTGCAGGAAGTTTTGAAAAAAGTACATAAAAAAGTGTAAACTGGTGTTGTTGGATTAGAAAGAATATTGGATATGCTGCCAGTAGAGGGAAAAACAGTTTATGGATTAAACATATCTCAAGTTTTTTCAGCCTTCACTCCACATGGCATGCCTTCTGATGTGTAAAGACTGTTGAGAGCATTTGACATACTTTTTTTTCTGCTGCTCTGTGTTCAGCAGTATTTCTGGGTATGTGACAGCACATATGGACCAGCTAGTATCTTGTTTTAACTTGCTTACAGTGAAAACTAACAGCTAAGCAACACTTCCTTGATGCATATGAAACTAATAATATGCTGCTGAAATTGTGCTTAAAGCATTTCTCTTCCTGTTTTAGTAGGAAAAAATGTAAGGTGAATAAGGCTGATGCGCCTCAGTTGCTGCACATGACAGATCTGTGCACACTTTTATACGTCTCTGACAGTGAAAAAAGTAGCTGGGTGCAAGTGCTGTATAGAGTGGTATGAGGAATGGCAATGCACAATTCCTTGTTTGTTTTATTTTTGTTAGATTACTTTTAAATGGGTCASTCCCTGGTAGCATGAGGACAGAGAGGCATGGAGTGTGGCTGGATGAAAAGACCAGATTACAGCTGGTGCCATTTTAGGTGGTTTATTAGCCTGTATTATCAAAATAYATTCCAAAGTCTCTCAAAATGTTTCTGGAGATGTCAGGAGGGAATGATGATCTCTTTCCAGATAAACTGTTGTCCTTTATCCCATCATTGTTGTTGTAATTCTATATACATGAAAAAATATCTGAGGACTGCAGACATTTAAAAAATGTCAAATTATGTAGTAGATGACAAGATATTCATAGTGGAGCCTGTCACTGCACAGTTATTGGAATTCAGATTCTGGAAAAAAGCAGACATTTGACTTCATTCTGAGGGCTGAAGACATGCAAATTGTAGGTTTTCCCCTATAGATGAGCTATCTGGGGATATCGGTTGCAGCATCAAAACAAATCTGAAAACTATTAAGGTTTCTGAAGAAACTGGGAAAATTGGAGGAATTACAACAAAAATGGAAAACTGATACCGTGAGACCAAGGACTTTGTACAGCCAGTCATAATGCTTGTGAATTTGCCCAAAGACCARGTTAAAGCAGTTGAGCTCAAAAGTCAGAGATTAGGGATTGCASCTTTGGGGGGGCTTTTGTAGGTTGGTTTAGCTGGAATCTAGTAATAGACAAAGTACAGAAAAACCCGAACAGTTTTGTAAATAAACTAGGCTATATCACTGTGTGAGAGTAAATATGCCYSACTTACTAAGGAGGGGACTTAAGTCTCTTACCTGGTATATATCTTTGGTTTGGAAGGATGAGTATAACTGTGGTGTATGTGTGGAAACAGTGTTACTTCTCTTGCTTTTTGAAAAGACTCTGAGATATTCAACAACATRTTTTCTAAATAATCTGGGGTGATACCAGTGTTCTGATATTAACATTCAATATCAACTCTTCTCAACTTTTTCCCTGTCTTCTATTATGTGACAAAGAAGAACTGTAAAAGCACATAAAGTAACAGGTTTGTGTAACATTAGATATTGTAGGCAGGTTTTTCACCCCACATAGACATTTGTCAATCTTCAGTTAAGATTTAAGTATTTACATTGGATTGACAGCCTTCCCTGTAGATATGTGCATGTCGGTGTGTATATGGTCTTTATGTACTGAGGTTATTTAAAGACATAAAAGATTGACAGCTATTTTAACTTTCTCCAGTTGCAGTTTTGATTTCATTTGCCAGGTTATTTGACACAGCAAGAATTATTGACTCCATTATTATGGGCAAAGAATTTGTTTCATTCTTAAAATTTAATATTAGTTCCACTTTTTTTTTATATATGTACATGTATTTTTTTAATTCACATTTGGGGCTGTATATATATTTATATATACCTTTTATATACACCTTTTCCTGCTTTTTAGGTAAATGACAACTTGAACCTTGACCTGTCAGATGATGAAGAGCTGAGAGAACAGTTGGATATGCATTCTATTATTGTTTCCTGCATCAATGAAGAACCACTCTTCACAGCAGAGCAGGTAAAGTGTTCAGCAAAGACAGTGTTGTTGCTGTAGAATGTTCTTTTAGTCTGTTATTATTTGTTGTTGTTCTTGCTCTTCACTGTAGGTAAGCTTCTTGGTTGTTCTTTGCTTAGGGTTTTAGTAATGTGGGAGATATCTTTCCATCATTCAGATTTGAAAAGTGTTCCAATACTTCACGTGAGATTGATAGTCCAGGGTCTTTGAAATCTATATATATTTCTTACCATGAATTAGTCAGGAATGCTGCTAAGTTAAGTATATGTGTTAAAAAGCAAAAATACTTTCAGAATCTTAGTGGTATGGCAGAGTTTGTAGTTTTCAAGCATGATTGTGTGGCAGCTCATAGCTTCACAGGGCTTTGTTGTTAGCAAGCATTCTTTGAAGTTTTTGCCTAACGTGAGAGCAGATCAATGTTTCTGCTACTAAACTTTCAAATTACTTAGTATCTAAAGGCTTCAAATCCATGGATTTACCTCAATTATTTTGAAAATTGCTCTTTTGAGTAAGGTTAATGAGAGTAAGGTCTTTTAAGAGCCTCGTTTAGTAAGCAAATGCAGTAATACATTTTCTTGTTACTGAAATGGTTACCTGTGAACTCTGATGAACATGGTTATTAATAGTTCAGGAGACAGGATTGCTTGAACTGCCTCAGCTCCTTTTTACTGTGAGGTGGATCTTGATACTGATTACAGCCTTTAAACCTCTAAAATTTAATGTGTTATTTATTCAGATGTCTGATTAATAATTTAGCCTCTAAAAAGGTGGTCATTTATGTGATGTAAAGTAAGCTATCTATGCACAGTATTTCTATTGTCATTCTTTCTGTCTGGCTCAGGTCTTATGCCCAGGGATGCAAATCAGCTTCAGGTTATGGTGGAAGTTCATAAAACTTCTCATGAGCACAGTAGATTTTCAGGCTCTTCAGAGGGGCTTTTTTGTTTTTGAGGGGTTTTTTGGTGAGATTTTCTTTGTTGTTTTTGTTTTGTTGGGTTTTTGTTGGGGCAAGTTGTTTGCTTTACATAGAGAAATGTGGTGAAATAGAGGGTGGGGGAGGTAATTGATTTTTGTGGTTGTGTCTTCTTTCAACTGAATGCTCAGGAAAGACACTCCAGGTCACTCTTTAATTTAGTTCTCTTTAGTTAGAATCATATGTACCTTCATCTAGAAATAACCCTGTAGTTTCAAGACACTGCTTGTTACGTGATCACTGGTTTACTGTGACAATGTACAGTTCTTCTCAGAGAGCAAGGATGGGGAGGACATGTCAGTATGATTTTATTGATCCTCTTCTATCCAGTCTTGGTGTTAGTTTCATCCAGCTTTGCTTCAAATTGCAGGCTGTTTCTCTTCRTGCAAGAGGGTTTTCATAAGGGTTTTCATTTTTCAAAGGTGATTGAAGAAATAGAGGAAATGATGCAGGAATCACCTGATCCAGAAGATGATGAAACACCCACCCAATCAGATCGGCTCTCTATACTTTCCCAGGAAATTCAGACACTCAAGAGATCCAGTACAAACAACAGCTATGAAGAGAGTAAGTGATATTTATTTAGTATTTTGCTCTTACACTTATCGAAAATGGTTTAAAGGGTAAGTTTGCCATGTGTTTGATTCATAGCAAGTCCTTCTTATGAAATACCTGCTTTCAAAAATATTTTCAAAATGTCCTGAAAGAATAGCCTAGATTTAGAACATAAATAGAGAATTTAACCTTTGTCAGCTTTCATATAACTAAGAACAAAACAAAAACTTTATAGAATTTCAMTTTAAAGCAAACACTCTGAAGGTTGATACAGTGGAATGAGATTCCTTCACGGGTGAAGTGATAAGTTGGTCATTTTTTATTAAACTTTGTTCGTTTCGGTAAAGTGAGACACTTTCTTGATGGCAGTACACTGTGTAAGATTAGCTAAAGCTCTTGAAAGCTATACAGTCAATAAAGCTTTACCATACCTTTGGTACAGTTTCAGTCATTGCAACATATCTTGATAGACAGTAAGACAAAAATAAGACAGCCATTGCTTTTTTGCCCCCATAAGGACCATGCATATTTTTCGGTCCTTCCATTACTCTTGAAAAAGCTTAAAAGTTAAAAATACCCTTTGTATCTTCTACTCAAATGACGTCATCTGTGCTTCCCTATACAAAATCAAAGGAGAAATTACATTAATAATTKAATTGTTGTAGGTTGAATTGTATGTAAAAGAAACCTGTGACTAATCGGTTTCATGATGGAAAATTTTGTTTAATCTGTGCATTTGTCAACATAAATTCTGGAAGGTAATAGCAACACAAAGAATATTTGATAGATGATCCTTCTACTTTGGTCCCTCTTAAAAAGTTTGGTGCTTCCTTTATTGTAGTCTGAGTCAGCAGTATAAACTCTGTAGAAGATTCGGAAAACTGGCCAACCTCTTGTGGCATGACTTAGTTTCTTCTGCATTTCAGATTTATGGAGGAGATTCCAACCATGAAAACGATCTCTTAACTATCTCAACACATAAATGTCAGGAATGTGAAAGCAAAATGTATTGTGTTCAGCAGGGCTTCCTGCTTTCCTGACACTTCCATATGTCCTTAGGTTTGGAGCTAATCAAGCTTGCTCGGTATTTCACATCATATTTATTTTGCTTTGCCTCAGGAGTCCATCTTGTCTGTTGCATCTTTGCTGTTTAAAGGTCAGTCTCGACCAAATAATGCCTAGAGTTACTTTGGCAGATAATTTAACTTTGCTTCACGAGTTTCTCAGAATCTGCTTTAATGTCTTTCAGGTCACTATTTTATTAAAAGCTCTTGCTACCTATTTTTAGTGTGTGAAAGTGTTTCAGAACTGGTCTGCATCTCTGATTTTGCAGGTTTTTCCTAGAAACTGTCTAGCTTTTATAGGATGAATCAGAGTTGTTCTTGTTTAGGATGCAGAGCGGGAAGTCACTTGTATTTACCTTTTTCTTGGGTGGGTGTCGCCCTGGTTTTTGCAGTTTCTCAATGTTTTTCACTTCTGTAGCAGAGTTGCCATGCAATTTCTATAAACATAGCCATGTTTTGGTAACGTTCCTTTATTGTTTACATTCCATTCTGCTAGGCGGAGACGTTTGATAGATTTTTCCTTTAACCAGTGTGATTGAGAAGTGGCAACCTCACCCTCCAATCCACAGTGGTTTCTAAGAACATATAAATAAACGTGTCAGAGTGGTCATGGCCTCTCTTCTTGCTCCTACCTTAGCAGAGTCGAGCCCGTGTAGTTTTTCGTGTCCAAGTGCAACAGGTAGGAAAAGACGTGTATTAAGGCAGTCCAAAAATAAAGCTCTGGTCACACAAGTGAGTTCTTCAGCCTACTATGTCAGTTTCAGTCCATGTAGTCTTCTGTATTTGAATTCCTCTGCCTTCACTCAGCTGCATTAGCGAGTATTTCCTGTGTAGCCCTTTGTAGACTTCAGTAGTGACAACTGATCTATCATTGGTCAGGACTGCAGTTGGGTAACCTGCACCTCTGTTTTTGGAACATTTGTTTCTTAGGCAGTGAAGCTGGTTCTTAAGTGTTGGGGCTCACAGGTGCTCTCGCTAGGTACTGTTACAGTGTTTGAACAGAGTTTAAGGCATAAGCTACCTTGAAAAAGCTCCTTGACAGAGAATTGTCTTAACAGGTTTCATTGCTTTCTCTTTAGTTAAGTAAGTGACAAGGAGCTTTCGCCAATCAATTTTCCCTGCTGTAATTTAAGAGAGAAAATTCACGTTTCACTTACTACCTTTGATGCTTCTGAGATCTGTGCTTTCTTGTAGCTTGTGGCCTTATTTATATTTTTCAACACTTGTCTGTAGGTGCTTTCTTTTACAAGAATTGTTTTAGACCCAGTACTTACTAGACTAATTCAATGCAATGAAATAATTGCAAGCATCTATGCAGTGTCCTTAAACAGATTGTACCCACGAGTGTAATCAGGACTAGCTGTTTCTCAAGTGCCAAATAAGATTATGTTCTTTGACATCGCAACTGCTGGGACTTAGTAGCTTCCTAGGTGTGTCAGACTTAAACTGGAACAGAAAGCAGTCCTCAAAGAGTGTGCTCACTTTTAACCCAAGCAAGCCTCAGAACATTTTATTGGTCATAATTGCACTCTCTGTAACACATCACCCAATAGTTCAGCAAATATGAAGGCCTTTTACTTTGAACAGTGAGTGCAGGTGGAAAGTAATAGTTAACAGTTGTGTCAGAAATATAGCACTTGCTCCAGCTTCCAACATAAATTACCAACACACTCTTCATATTTGCAGATTATCTGAAATTTCTCGGGAGTAGGAAGAAAGTTCAACCATCTTTTTGTTACTAACCTTGGCACCTCTGGGATGGGTTTATTCCTTTTGGAATATTGTTTTGTTCTGTGTGGTTTTAGAATGAATTTTTTGTTTTGAGAAATTTCAGAGTACTTTTTTTTTGTAATTCCCACAAGTTTTCTCATGCTTAAAATCTTGACATACTACATTTTATATTAACTATTTGTAGGAGTAAAAAGATTGTCTGTTGCTGAATTAAATGAACTGCTAGAAGAAATTGAGACTGCTATTAAGGATTATTCTGAGGAACTGGTACAGCAGTTGGCTCTACGAGATGAGTTGGAGTTCGAGAAGGAAGTGAAAAACAGCTTCATTTCTGTCCTCATCGAAGTACAAAACAAACAGCGAGAACACAAAGAAACAGCAAAGAAGAAAAAAAAGCTGAAAAATGGTAGTCCTCAGAATGGCAAACAAGAAAGAGGTCATATGCCTGGAACAGTAAGAAAACTTTTTTGAGTCTTTATACATCTAAAATAAGTTTTTTATTGTGTTTTTCCCCTATGGGAAGTAGTAGTYCTACATTATATTATGATACCTGGTACTCCTGCTTCCATGCCTTCATTCGCAAACAAGGCTTAGGCACTTCCTATTGAGAATTTTTTTTCACAAGGTCATATATTTTACTCTTCTCATACTCAGAAAATACTTTTTTAACTGTTTGTGAATTAGCCTGGAACCAGCATATCTTTCTTGCAAAAAATAGTGTCTTTGGATGTACTACTCCATGTTCTTTTGTCAGTAGGCAAATTCATTTATCTGTTTGGTTTCTCTGTGTGACTTKTAGTATGTGTTAGTCTTGCAGGAAATTCAGTTGTTGTTGCTGTCGTTGTACAGATATTTATTGATCGTGCTGGTTTTTAGGTAAGAAAAAAGTGAAAATCTTACCCTGGATCTCCTAACCTGTGGCAGAGTTAGTACATTCAGCAAGAGACAGGGAGCAGGCCAAAGTGTAGTGCATATATACAAAGAGGAGGTCATTTGTTTTATTCTTTACAGAATGTAGCAACAAAAGGAAAAATGTCTTTCAAGCAGARTTGAATAAGAGGAGTCAGAGAACAGAAGAAATTAGGTTATTAGCTGGTCAATGCAGTATTTTCTTTTGTATCTGTCTACTATAACTTTAAATTACTTAAGTGAGATATTAATGTTTGAATTTCTAGGTSCCTCTAATGGGATGCAGAAAATGTGGTTTTGTAGATCTTGACTAAGTCCCAGAAAGAGTGGTTCAGTTTGACATCACAAGGCTGGGGATTTGCTTTTCAAATATTAGGAATAAACATTTATAATATTAATATTTCAGAATTTATTTCCAAGCTTGCAAGAATAAAATACCTGTGATATAACCCAAATAGGGTTCTGATCTCGTCTGTCAAATGAGAGATGTTTGTGTGTGTAGCTAAGTTTTAGTGTAGCTAACTTTAAGAAAGTATATGTCTGGAAAACTGTACAACGTTGTCATCCCTTTAGAAGAGCACAGTGAAAAGTTCCTTTTTGGTTCTCAGTCATGGAAAACCAAAAAGGGGTATTCTATGTAGAAAGAAAAATAGTTACTTTGCTTTGAAACGTGAGTCAAGTGATTCATAAGCTGTTCTGGTTAAAGTTTAGAAACTTGAATGATGCTTTGGTCCCAGTATAARACATTTTCGTACCTGGCTGCTTCAAGGCGCAGATGTGTCAGGTTGCTTTCTAAGAGGGATCGAACAGACCAGATCACAAGTGAGACTGTAGGCTGCATATGTGTAATGCCTTTGAAAATAGATTTCACTGTCACCAAGGACAGATTTGAGAGCCCTCGCCTAGAAAGAGGTGCAAGCTTCCTTTCTTCAACATTCCTTTTATTTCTTTTTTTTTTTAAGAAAGTGCTGAGAATGTGCATACAGATAGTATGTTCCAGCAGCTTTGTGAAGAGTGAGTTTCTGTTAATAAATAATGTATAAGCTGGTAATTTTGTTAACTATGATGAAGTCTCATTTAAATACAAAGATTGGAAGTAGAGTTAAATTTTCGTGCTCTTAAGAAAATAAGTTCTCCTATAGATACTATAATTGAATTTAGAAGAAAAAAGCTATTTTGATTTTTTTTGTCCTTGATACAGTCTTTGGGTAAATGACTTCTAAACTTCTACCTCTCTCGCAAGGGCAAACTGGGGAGCAGTTAAAAATAGTCAGGGCTTGAAGATAGCAGTTCCTTTAAGTAGGATATTTTAAAAGAGTTAAGATGGCTTTGGCAAAATTTATGTCTTCACTGACCTTGTGTGCTTTAGAAAGCAAATGAATCCTGTATTCCAGCACATTTTATTCCCCTCACATAAATAAATACATGCAGATAAACATGCTGAGGTGTGCTCATCTTACTGCCCTGTGTCAGCAGCTTGACAGTTTCTTCTTTTAATGTTCTTGTCACTTTCTGATGTTTATATCACATGCTGAACATCAAAATTGTTTTGAATTTTTTTTTTTTTTTTACTTCTTCAGAAAGCAAAAAGGATTACAAAGTTCAAGGAAAAAATCTATAGTTGGATTATATTTTTTTTTTCTTTACATGGATTCCATGATTCCATGTAATGGAGCTTGAAATCAGTATGGGTRTGTTATTAACTACTTGTGTATATCTTACCATATTACAGAAAATGGGGAATACTAACTGTTGCTTCAATTGTGGAAAAGGAAGCATGAAAGCATAAAATGTTTGACAGAGGTGGAGCTGAAAATGACTACCTCTGAAGAGTGTTCCTAGCAGATGCTTGAAATCTGAAAAATTGGTATCAGAAGTGTCTCTGTACATATGTTGTTCAAGCACAAATGTTAGAGGAGATTTTACTGTGAATTGAACTTTCAAAAATGCTATTTTTTACATTTCAAAATGAAACAGTCTTAAAAGGCAATTCTTGATTATCTGGTCTGCAGTGTGAAGATTTTGTTTGAATCATTTTTGATGTAGAAATACTGCTTAACTGCCATTATAAGGTTTGCTTTTTAATTAAAAAAATTAAGTAGATAAGTGAAGAAATAGAAATGTGCTGAAATACATCTTAGAGCTTGTCTTTGTCATTTGTCTTTCATAGTCTTGATAAATGCTGATTAATAGTCTTCTGAACTTTTCTCTGTCCCTTTTTTTTTTCTTTCTGCTCTGTTTTCACTACTTGTAGCGCTTCAGCATGGAAGGGATCTCAAATGTCATACAGAATGGCTTCCGCCACACGTTTGGAAACTCAAGTGGAGAGAAACAGGTGCTGGGCTATCTTCTCCCTTTTTTCTCATTCTTTGCCTGCACTTTTGGTAGGAGCTGAGATCGTGAAAATTGACAGTAGTTGAAGATAAATGCTGAGACAGGAAAAAACAGGACAGAATGTTGGAATCTCTGCTCCTTCCCTACCTCAGGGCTGATCAGCCTACAGTCTCTTTCTCTCCTCAACAGCTCAACAGATTGAAGACTTGATACCCTGATGCACTGAACTAATAACCCTTATTTCTTACCCCAGACTAAAAGTCTATTTTAGCATAATGCTGGCTTTGGATACATTGCATGTCTGTAAAAATCTAATAACGGGTTAAAGAATATGTGTCAGATGCAGCATTTCAGCCTTCAGCRTTAACAACTTGCATAATGAAGAAAGGTTTTGTTTTCTCTTCAGATATTCAGAGCTGATACATCTAAAAACAGAGTAGCATCTGGAAAATGTATAGACTGTATTGTCTTTTGCCCTTGAAAACTGCATGATTTTAAAAGCAGCCAAATGTGTGTAGTGCAGATTACCAGTATAAAATACACGAGCTATAGACAAGTTTGTGTCTTTTCATTGGCTATTTGAATGTTGAAACGTAGAGCACGGAGACCCAGCTTCGGTGGGTACCACGTAGATGTTGTGTGTACCCTGGAAGCAAGATTCTTATGCCTTATTGCAAAGTAACGCTTGACTGTTTATTTCAGAACTGTAGTATGTATTTTATTCACTTCATTCTGAATTTTAGTGAACTGTTAATGCTTATGCTGTTGTTTAGTCTTCTGGCACACATTACAAAATACTGRTATTTCACATTATTTAATGCGTACCCACCATTTTAGTTTATGCAGTTTTGTCAGAGGAGTGCGTTAGAGTTACTTATTTTTTTTCCCCCAGTGAGAAGTCCATTGAGGCAATAAATTGCCTGGTAGTTTAGAAGTCAAGGCTGATTAGGCTTTTGTCTGAAAGATGAGTGTTGTATCCTGCAGAAGAGTTCAGGAGGTAAAACAACTCCTCTCAAGTCATTCTACAATCATCAGGTTAGAGAACAAGGACTTGCTCACTTTCTCAGGCAAGGTATATATATGAGATTTTATGAATACATTGATCTAGCTATTTGTCCCCAGCTCTTTGGCTCCAGCTTTGGGGATCTTGAACACATGCACAGAGCTTACCTTACAGAAGTTTTTATCACTCTGCATTATGTCAGTACTAGTAAAGCTGTAACAGTGTACTGGGGATTTTTTCTTCTCTAACTTTACCATATAGTAACAAATTACAGCTGTTCACCTGTATCTTTAGTTGTTTTAAGTACAATATATTTTCATAAAGTGAGCATATTTAGCTATGCTACCTCATCATACTTTTGGTTAAAAGACTTTCACTGCCTCCTATGTAGACATAAGTAGCATAATCATATGTTAACAGTAACACTGATGGAATAACTCTTCCAGTCATTTTTTGAATTAATTTACTAATGTTATTCTTCATGCTGATCATGCTTTTCTCCTGATTTATTTTATACTATATCCTTTTTATGGTTATGGGGTTTTTTTTTTCCCCTTCCTGTGACCTAAAGCAAATCATGGAAGTAACATGAACCTAAAGTGAAAAATAGGGAAGAAAGGTAGGAGAGATACCAGCTCTGTCCCAATTTATTCCTGGAAATCCATTTTTCTATGGCATTCGTTTTCTGTTTGAGAGGGTTTTGTTTGACTGGATTTTTTTGTCGCATTACCAAACCCTGGCCCTGCTTTTGAAATACTGGTGTAATCATCATATTGCAACAAGTTGCAAAATAAAACAAGTATCAAGTATTCAGTTTCTTATTGCTGCTCTCACAATATTGAGTGGTTTTTTTCAGGGTGTCATTGTAAACTCACATTCAGGTGTTTTCTGCTAGCAGGGAAGAGTTAGTTRGGAATCTCAAATTGTGGTCAAAAGAACTGCAAGGACTGCAAGGAGACAATTTTTTGTGTACCTTGGAAGGCAGAAGTTGCTGTCAGTAGGCAGAAGGCAGAAGGTCGTGTCAGTAAGCTACACTTCAGTCACTCTTTCATCCTTTTTATAATACGTTATCCTTCACACAGCAATTCAGGAAATGAGTTTTCATAGTGCTGTTATAGACACTGATTGTTACAGCTGCAAAGTAGATGGGAAGAAGGAAAGTATCTCTGTAAACCAATAAATTACTTYTTTTAATTGTTACTATTAAAGAGGAAAAATGGATGGTGGAGTTTACAGGAGAAGGGAAACAGCGTTAGTTGGTATTTGGTGCATTGAAATGTCCTAGTAGTTTATTGCCCAGGTAAAGGGTAGAAGGCCACAGTTCTGAAGGCTGGAAAAGACAGCCAGAAATCTGATTTCTGAGTTAGTAGATCTACTTTTTTCTCTGACAGTGGCAGATTCAGCAACTTTATATCTAGCTATCGATTCTGGTAATTTTATTAAGAGGGCAGTTCTCTGGTGATACTTGTTGGTTACATCTCCTGGAAAAGAAATTGAAAATTGATTGTTTCCTAAGAAGCACTGCATACTTTCCTCTGCTGTGCTGAATGGAGATGAGAAAATGCCAAAAGAAAAGGGAGGGAGAAAAGTACATGGTGTTTGCAGAAGGTCTTGAGGAGGTGTCAGAACATCCTGTGCAATTGGTTCCTTAAAGTGACACTGAACTGAGTCTGTTTGGGCAGATGATGTGGTTGGGCGTGAGGTGCACGATCCTGCTGTATACATGGCAGTGGTTGTACCTGCCTTTGGCAACACTCAGTCTCCTTCTGCAGTGAACCTCTTCTCCAGAGGCTGAGTTACACTTGACTCTCACTGAAGTGCTGTTACCAGGGGAGAAGGAGACCTTGTACCTTGTTTGAGATGTGTTTTCTGCTTGTTGCCTGGAGAACTGCATAGATCTCAAGCTGAGTGAGAGATTGAGGAGTTACTTTGCCTACTGCCTTGTTGCTGTTAACCCAGAATAAAGTTCCTGTTAAAGTCCTAAAAATTGAATTGAGGGCAATTTTGGGAAGCTATTCCATTGGGGAACTTCCAGCTATTCAAGTACTTTTGAAATTCTGGGCTCTTTTAAGAAGAATATGCATTCATATAGGCTGCAAAGTAAGATGTTGCCTAAAGTGCATTAATAAAAGACCAACAGGGTTGCTTCAAGAATTTGAAAACTAATCTTGGTTGCACTGCAGGTATGAAAATCTTGAAAGGTTTAAGAAATATTGTTGATTTATTTTGTTTTTTTTTAAAAAAAAGACAAGAATTAAAGATTTTAGTAAGTAGAATCAAAATGGATTTGGTTGAAGCAATCTGTTAGCACATTCAACTATTAAAACTGATAATTTAAATCGAATTCCAAATTCTGGGGTCTTATCTTTCATTAGTCCTGCCTTGTTCTTTTTGGTTGGAAGTGCATAACAGCAGAAGGTGGAAACCATCTGTTTCCATTTTCGCCTAATTTTTAGCAGCCTTATTTTCTTTGCACAGAGGACAGTTAGCTGCATGACTTCTAAAGTGGCCACATAATTTGGAAAAGAAAATAGAAGTTGGTTTCTGTGATAAAAGCTCTGAGATAGGAAAGGTAGAATCTTAATCTCTTGTGAAATATGATTATTTGTGGCTAACAATTTCCATTGCTACAATTTTTACAAAATAAAATGCAAGCAACAAAGTTGCATGAAAGGACTGCAAGTAACTCTGTTTTTCTTTTGACAGTACTTAACAACCGTCATTCCTTATGAGAAGAAAAATGGACCCCCATCTGTTGAAGATCTTCAAACATTAACCAAAAGTGAGCATATGAAGTTTCCCCTACTGTTCATTTCCTCTTTGTATTTCCAGTTATGGTTGCTCAAAACCAGTGAATCCATCCAGTTATCTCTTCTTGCTTACCCTGTGGCATGTATGCAAAGTTGCATGATTTGAACCATACATTTTGGCCAACTTTAACTTGTTTTCTGAGCCTTCATGGTAGGTTTGTTTTCTAGCTGTCGTCTGAAACCCTGAAGGCCAGAAACTTGCATGTATTAGAAAGTAAATATTCTCACATTATTTCGACGCTGGCTGCATGTCATGCAATTTGGCAATACTGCGTTAGAGTGCCTGATACACCCCTGTTTGTTTAAACTTGCTGTGCTCATCGAGGCTATTGTAATGACTCTGACAAAGTGGAGTGGATGTCAAGACGSTTAGGAGTAGTTCCATAGATTGCACTTGATTGCCTTAAAAATAGCCTGCTTCACTCTGTGGTTTTGGTGAGGGTTTTTTGTTGTTAATAAATTTTGATAATTAGGAATTCCAAACCAAACAGAGTTTTGACAATGCTTTGAATTCCCCATTCTTCATACTTTTTAGGCCAGATCCTCAAAATTATTTACAAGTTYTAAGTCCCCTGGTTGTTTGGTTTTGTTGTTTTTTTTTTTTAATTCTAATTTACAAGAAATCAAGATTGGATTTAAACAAAAATAATTACGGTGATTTAATACAACAGAGCATCTCTAAGAGTCAATGGCATCTCCTTCCTTGGATGTTTATAGGAATAGTTTGAAAGTAGATGGTAGAGTGCATCAATGCATTTGATCAGATCTCAGTGGARGGCTTTGAATATCACTACATCATTAGGGTGATTTTCAGCAGCACAGTTCTGTGATTCCATAGGTGGCTGAGGGGTGGTAAAAGGCTCGTTGGTTGTTTCCTGGAAAGAGAAAATAAGTATTACATAGATTSTAGAGTAAATGAAATGTTTAAGTAGGAATTAAAGTTCCCTTTACTTYTCTACAGTAGGCACCCTTAGCCTTTAATTCATACTTACTTCGTAACAAAGGATTTCTCATTTTGTGTTTATTCTTGCAGTGAAATTTTATCCTCTTGCCATATTTAAAYTTCACTTGAAACTCTTAAGCAGGGGTTAAAGCCTCTTGAAAACATTTTGTGTTGTTCGACGGTTTATTAACAAAATGTCTTGTACAAACACATTGTAAAGAGTATTAACAGTATTGATTTCTGTGGGCTGGTTGGAACTTGATCCTGTGACTCAGTTGCAGACTTCTGACTCACTCTGCTGTTGTTAAGGCAGACAGTAAAGCAGGTGTTCGGGGTTGTTGAGTTGTTTTTCTTTCAAAGCTGTGTATTATTGCATAGTTATGAACACTAATGTCTCACTTCAACMTAAAAATGGAAATAAACCACTCCTTATAATTTGAGTTTAGAGTCTCATATGAGGAATTTGGAGTTTATTAAATATTGCTTTTCAGTATAATTCTGTGTTTTTGATTCTTTCAGTCATGTCCAGAACACTTTAAAAAGGATAGTCATTGTTTGTCTTTATMTAATACAGAAAGGCTTATATGTCTCTAGTCGAGCTAGTCCACATGTTTTTCCTTCTTCATATATAGGCAAGATGGACAAGATTGACTCACGTATGTCACAAAAATGGCATTTTTGCATTATTCTAAATGAATGCCAAATTCAGTCATGTATTTAAGATTTTTCTAAGCTGCAGCAGATAACATTCACCTTTTCAGGGAGGAAAAAAAGCACCACTGATACTTTCATAGAATCATTCACAGCATTGTTCCATTATTTGAGGTGATGATCAAAGATACTAAGTAATGGAGCATACTTTTTTGGCCTGAGATTTCAAGTGCATCAATAGTTGTTAGCATACTTTAGGTTTGGGTGTTGTGACTTAGTTTTGGTGAGATTTTTTCATAGGGAAGAGGTGCTTTTTGTTGTTATTGGTATGACTGATGGCATTTTACTGTAATGATGAACCACATGAAATGGGACTCTTGCATCCATTGAGCTGTGGAGCTCAGTGAGAATTACCTAAGTGAAAGATGGAGAGGGTGTGTTGTGTCTCATTCTATCTTCTCATATTCCAGTTACGAGATTTCTTACTAATCTTGTAGTAATATCTCTATGAGTAGTTGGAACAGCTCCACGGTATTTCTTTTGAGTATTGTGTTTAATTTATGACTAACTATCTGATTTTTTTCATACTTTAGTTCTGCATGCCATGAAAGAGGATAGTGAGAAAGTGCCAAGCTTGTTAACAGACTATATTTTAAAGGGTGAGTATGCTTCTTAGCAGGGATTTGATTTGATTCTAAATTAACTTAATGTACATATAGGGTGTATTTGAAAAGAGTGATCCTACAGTATTCGTGAATTGTGTTGCCTCAATCAAACACAGCTCTCATTTATGTTCTATTTTGTCCAAGGTTTCTGAGCATACAGTTCATAAATAAAACATGTATTTTATTTGTGGTAGTAAAATATAGCAAAGTATGCAGTGTATATTCAAACYGATGAATGATATCAGCAGGAGCAAAGAAATCTGGCATAGGAAGTGAAATGSGTATAGTTAAAATCTTCCATTCTACAGATTTTTCAGAATCAGAACTCAAACTGCCCATGGTAATAACACATTTGCTATGCAAAATGTTTATAACTTCATTTTAAGTGTTACCTTCTGATCAATAGTAAAAAGTATTTATTTTACTTACTATACCTTCTTCGTGTTTTATTTTAAAACTTTTTGTAAGGGTTACTTATTTTTGAGTCTTATGCATTGATTATATGAATAGAATGTCAGACATTGAAAAGCACTGTTTGCTTTAGCTTTGAGGAGTTGTTCTCGGTAGTTTCCAGGTTGTTAAATTATTTTTAAATGTTTTTTGTCTGACTTCATTTTTGCCTGGACCTTACTAATGCTTATGTTCTTACTTAATTCTTGGCATATAAATGATACAATTTCCTTTAGTGTTTAAAGTTTAGCAAATGCATCAAACTCATGAGATCTGAAAAAATATTTATACAGAAGGATGATGGATGCCTCTTTATTTGCCACCAAAATGTTTATAGTGTTCTGTTATTCATATGCTGCAAAAGTTTTTCTCTTCTTTTGGTATCATGCATTCCAAGTCTCACTATTTTTTCAAATATCTATCATTTGACTTAAATCACTGATTTTTAAAGATTTTTGTGTTTCGTACGCAGGCTTTAAATCACTCTCACCAAATGCATCTCACATGCACTTGAAAGTACGTTCAGGTTAAAGTTCTGGATGACATACAGTGTGCTGTTACTTCAGAAAATCTGAGAAGAACCGTTCAGTATTCTGGAAGCTCTGACAGACTTCCTGTTGGAAGAGGTCCATTTCTAAGTTTTGTGTAGGGTTGCAAAACTACAACATACAGGAAGAATGCAGAGATCTTTTAGGTTGATTCCTTTCTAAAAATTCTTCCTAAATTAGACAGTGTATTTGCTTACAAGCTTATAAGCCATGTAGGATCAAGGTCAAGGTTTTTTTAATGATGRTGGCACTAAACTTTTGTTTTSTGAAACAGAATCTTTGACCCAAGAGGATGAACTGTTGACAATAATTAAAACTGCTCTTCATAATACATCTGGTAGAAAGTGATTGGATTTAATAGTGTTCCTTACAGTGTCTACACTTATTTTTAAATGTAGCTGTCCAGAAGAACTTTCAGATTACTGGGATACTGAGAAGAAACTGGCAACYTAGGCAAATGGAGAAATCTTCTTTATAAGCAAAGAAAGCTTATAAAAGTACATAACTTGGACATATGCGAGGATGATCTAGGCAGCTTGAATTGAAGTTCCCTCCTGCCTCTGTATATTTCTTGCTTAAAAATCACCAGGGATAGCTGGGACAATTACAAAAGCATCATACATTGTTGGATCAAACAATGTATGACAAAAGCATCATACATTGTTGGATTAAACAATGTATGACAAAAGCGTCATACATTGTTGGATCAAACAATGTATGACAAAAGCGTCATACATTGTTGGATCAAACAGGTTGTCATATGCAATCACTGTTACCTGTAAATTGTAAAACACAAATGGTGGGAGTATGAAGAGTAATCACTCACTCACATCACTCATACTGAAAGGAAAAGGCAGTTTCCCCTCAGCTGTCACTTCCTTAGTGAACAGAACCAAGCCTTTCTTCAGCCTATGTGGCTCTGTGTGCTCAGTGGCAGGCAGTTGTACAAGCTAGTGAGCACAGAATTTTACTGTTCTCTCAGTGTAGCCCTAACTAAGCTTTATATGCTATKCTGACATTATGTTAAATATTTATAACTCAGCTGATAGTGTTACATTGTAGTGATTTATCCTGTGGAACAGGCAAGTCTTCCAGTTGKTTCTGAAGTTGTAAACTGTTGCTGTTTTTCTGCTACTAAAACTTCTGGCCTGAAACCCCAGCGAGGCTTTCATGGCACAAAATACTCCYAGCCACCTGTCTGGAAATTATTTTCAAAGCTTGTTAAAAGGAGATTGGTTGAATTCTTTACAATCACTTGGATCAACTTTCAGCTCAGCTTTCATACCTGAAATTCTAACCTATTTCTTAAATTACAAAATAAAAGGTATGACCTACATTTTGAAGTTTCTGCTGTCTTCACTGTAAAGATTAAAAATGTCTTGGCAAGATCAAAGTCTGAAAGACGGTTTAGGGGTTTGAGGTTTTTTTCCAAAAGAAGTTCTGGACCCAGTGGTAATAATCCATATGGTATAGTGGTAATTGTACTCATTTTACACCGAATGGATTTTACTGATTTTTATTAAAATTTAATCAAGAAATGAAATTTTGAAATTTGTGAATTATATCACCAAAGATACTTTGTTCCGTTAAAATCTGTTAAGTACGTTTTCCTTTGAGGATTGGATTTTTTCCAGTCTTACAACAAAAAAAGCAGACAGTAAATTACATGTGACATGAAGATATGTCTAGCTTTATGGGCAATCTAGTTAGTTTGGCATTTGACTGCACGGGTAAAACCTTCTTTCAAGCTTTATATTCTCTTTTACAGAGCAGAAAACAAAGTCTTATAAAGAAGCTCTTAATGATTGTTTAAAGCAGCACTGTCTTGTTATTCTGTGGTATGTAAAAAATCAGCATATGCAGTCTTATGTGGGTGTTATGGCTGTCCACAGAATTATTAATAAACTTGCCCAGATATTGGTGGTCACTGTTGAAAAGTTAGTTAGATTGTTCAGAAGCAAGAAACTGAAAGGAAAAAGGCCATTTCCAGAGTATTGTTGGTACAATGTACATTTGTACAACAAATAAAAAAAGAATGCTGTGAACATGGAAAAGTAAATGGAACTGTAAGACTGAGCAATAAGTGTTGATGTAACAAGAAATGTTGTCACATTACAKGTGTTCTGATAAAAACAAAAAAGATAGTGAAATAAGTTTATATTTTTTTCTGAATTTCAGTGTGTTTTGTAAAATTCACTATCTTGAATAACTTGAACCAAATGCCAAAATAATTCTGAAATATGGATCATGTAGGAAGACACACACAGACCCCCTCCATGTGCATTGTCTAATACTTGCTATCTTCATTTAATAATGYTTGAGTAAATTTGTTTGGGCAAGAGCTGGAGCATAGAATTGGAACTTGAAGGAGAGTTCTGCAGGCAGATCTGCKATTGACCTTCTGTGTTACCATGGATCATTCTTGCACTTTTTTTTTCATAACCAGCTAATCCTTTTGAAATGCTGGAAGTAGAAATCCTCCAAACATGGGATGTGCAAATTCAGTATAATAAAGAAATTGAACAACCGAGTGCATTTCATGTTAGGGGGAGAAAACCTCTATATATATTTCTCAATAGGATTATTAGTTTTGAAATTTTTTCTGGTGCTTGCTTTCTGTAAAGCATCCTCTTTCTCCATTTTGTACTGCCCCCTTGTGTCCCCTAAAATGTTAAAAAATCGCCATTTTTCTCATCATGCTRAAGTCCCCCTTTCCAGGGGTCATTTAGCTCTCCCCTGGATCTTTTCTATAGGGAATATCTCCTCACAGGTAAGTTTCCCAAAGCCAGACTAAGTACGTATCCTGTGAACAGTCTGCTACAGTGTAGTAGCTTAACTTGTCTTATTCATGTTGCTGTTATTGCAACCTAAATTATTTTCAAGGGGATTTTTTTTGTRAGGTTCTGTTTGTTTTTACTTTTCAGTGACTATTTTTATCCTGAACTTAACAATAATGAAAGGGAATTAGTGATTTGCTTTGCAAGTAAACTGTAGTTCTTCTCCCACTAGCGTATTATTCATATTATATTTTATAGATTTAGACTTAAAATAGATGGTAACATGAAATTGATCAGCATTTGCAATTGTGCTTAATTTTTTCTGAATATATTTTAATATATCAAYATTGTTATTAATTTTTATCACTAGGAGTCTTGAAGGAGAAACTGAGATATGAAAAAGGGTAGGGGAATGAGTTTACTGACAGGGGAAGAAATACCAAACCAAGACTGAAATTCTTTATCTTACAAAGCACCCTTCTGGACTGAAGCTGGCAGCTTAGTAYGGTCACAGTATTTAAATGCTGTTTGTGCTTATCTTTCTACTGACCTCTTTTGATAGTTAAACAAATATAATGTGCATTGAAAATACTGTGCTTACGTCCACTGAAAGACCTACAGAAGCAAAGTTTCTTGTGCACAAGTTAAGCTGTAAAGCAGATGGAGATATTTGTGTCGTACCTTGTAGCTGCATTGGTTTGAGGTTTTGCAGCAGTAATAGGTACCATATCCTTAGATGAAAGTGTGTTTGTATGGACAATGCACATTGAATTTTTACTTTCTTTTTAAAGAGGATTTCAGTCTTTCTTCTTGCATGTATAATGTAATGACTTTCTGCATTATGATTTATTTGCCAAGTACAAAAATGCAAGTAGTATTTTATATATATTATAATGATTAGTCAATAATGCAAATAGTATTTTGTATATGTTATAAAGATTAGTATTTATATTAGTGGTATTATATGTATTATATATAAAGTAATTGCATCTGGAATCTTTGCAGTATGCGAGTTTAGGTTGCTTTCTGAAGAAAATGCCTCTGTGTAGTTGTTTATCTCTTCAATCTCACAAATAGTATTTGCCAATTTCAACCCCACAAGACAGAAACAAGTGGTGTGGGAGTGACAGAAAGAAGTGTTGTGGAGTAACAGAAATACTGTAGGGAACAGCATCTAGGTAGGAGAAGGAATGAAACTGAGGTTCGTATTGAGCTGGTGGCTGTTGCTTTGGAAAGCCAACATCTTCTCGGCCAGATCCGTCTGGTACATTCACCTCTTGAATGACGTACAGGGGCTCCTGTCTCTTTGGAGGGCATGAGAACTTGGGGAGAGCCTGCTGGGATGGAGTTCACTGCAGATTTAAAGTAGAAGCTGAGGACAGCATTGTGGGAAGGGGAATTACCTTGTTTTATTGCTGTATGGGTAGTGAAGAATATCAAACAAAATCTGCTGGAAGCAAGAGTTCCTTAATTTAGCTGCTTGCAGAGCAAATCAATGATATAAATGAAATGTTAACCAGTGTATACACGGAATTAAGGTRTTAGGAATAGGTTGTCTGGTATCACATCTAGACACATTATTTCAAGATTACTACTTTTTGGTTCCAGTTTTTACAAAATGTGAAGATTTAGCTTCATGTACAGGGATAATTTTTACATAATTATTATATAAAATTTATAAACATGAAACATGTACTTTAGCTGAAATGAATGCCTTTGAAATCAGATGTGTTATTACAGTAAACTGTTTTAAGATGTATTTACTGCTAAGCTGTGTTCTTTTCCAGTTGTCCTTAAACAGTAATTGTGACAAAAATAGACTGATAAAAATATGCTATACATTACTAGTTAGTAAAATGCATGAAATGTGTAGTACTGTTTTCTTCTTTTTTCTGACTGTAGACGTCATGAAAGCAGAATAATTGTCCACCTTTCACCTTGCTATTTCATACCTGATCTTTCAAGTAAAAATTTTTTAAAATATTTTTTTTTTTTAGTAAAGCAAGAATATACGCCTTGTTCTATTTTTAAACTATGCAAGTATTTCAGATAATGAGAACATTTATTTTCTTGCCTTTGATGTTTTTGTTTAATTGTTACACCTGACTTCTTTATTTGCTTTTGTGTTGTGCTAGCATTGGTTTGAAAGCTGGATTGCTCTGAGGTTTGTGTCTTACATCAAAACAGGAATGAGAAACACATGAAGGACATGTCTTATCTTCCCACTGTGTGATTCCAGTACACACACCAGAGTTAGAAAGTAGAGTTAGAATCTCAAATTGCCAGTGCATATTTTTTAAATAACTGCATGCGTCACCTGTTATTTAATGTTCTGTTTTCTGATAGAACACTTKAAAAAGCACTATTTAAGACATGACCTTTAGTTAACTCATTTCTGGATAATATTAGTTAAAGATAGTGGATTGTGTCACTTCATTACCTTTTGAGAGAAGCTGATAACTTAATTGCCAGTTTCAGTTGAATACTAGATTTTACTGTGTTACTAACAGGGTAGATTCCAATATTTAAATATTTTAGTATACAATACATTTTTATACAGACCAACTTCACTGTTATTTATCAATATGTATTTGTGATTTTTTTGCAGTTCTGTGTCCTACATGAAGAGGGCTGCCTTTCAGAATTAGCTATGCTCCTTTCTGTGATGAGAAGCTTTTCATGGATAAAACTGATAGTATTTTTTCATTTGGCACTATACTTAAGGCAGTATGCATTTACCTCCTCTGTGTGTGTGGATTTTCTGATCCTACAGTAAGTCGCCTGGGCATGACAACTCATCCATTTTAACTTAATAGTGCAATGAACTGGAGCAGGGAACAAACGTTGTACAGTTTTACTGGCATTGTTCTGACTTTTTAAAGTCTATTTTTACATTGTATAGCATGTAGTAAATCCTCCTGCACATTTTGTTGTTGGAAGGAAAAGTAAATTTTGAATAGTGTAAATAAAATAAGCCTCCTTTTAAGGAATCCATATTTAAAAGCATCCTTAGTTCCTGTAGCAAAGATGAAAAAACGATCCTAGTCAGACTTGGAATTAAAGATTCAAGTGAGTTCTCCAGGACACTCCAGAACAGTGTTTGTGAAAGTCAGCAATCAACACTGCTTTGTAAATGGTAACTTTGAACTACACAACAGATTTGTCCGTAGATGAACAAATCCAGATTCCTTGGTTTGACATAAGTAATTGTGTGTTACCTATTCATGATATTTAACACAAACATCTGACTAATGTAATATTTCATATTTGGCTTTAATTATTAATGTTCATATGGCTTAGATATTCTCCCATATTGCTGCTATAATTTTACCAGTTTTAATAAGTGTTTGATGTTAATGAAAATGCTTCAATATATAAACATTTTAAAAGGCAGTATCTTTTTAAAAATACATGTACAGTTTGAAAAACTTGCACCTGGCTTCCAAGTTAGTATTATATTGAGATGTTTGTTGTTGTGTATCCCTAAATTTTACTACAAATGTCTCTTGTAAATTGTATGCACTGTCTCCTCTGGGATGATGTATCTGCATTCAAACAGATGAGAATGTATTTTACAAATCCTGTAAAAGCAACGTACGCCATAATCTCAACATTAAATACTTGTCACAAGTAATTTTGCCAGTCTAAAAGATCAGATTGAGATGTAAGGAGTACTAATTAAAAAAAGAAGGAAAAAAACCTTTTTTCTAGGTTGAATTCCTATTGATTCTACACCCAGATTTATATACTGAATGTGTGAAGGCAATGGAATATAAGGTTCTAAAGAGATAAACATGTGTTTTCTTCAGTTCTTTCCATTTAAAGTCTTCAGGTTTATGTTAGTTAAAGAGAAATTTGCTCCTGAATACCTTGCATCACTTCTTTAATGTTCAGCTTTATCATCATCACCAAATACTGTTTTGATCAGTAAAACAACATTGTTTGAAAATAGTTCTCGTAATGCTTTTTTTTCTAAAGGCCTCGATATTTTTGGTTTTTGTGCCTTTTTCAGCTCAAAATTCTTCTTCTCCTCCCTCTCCCCTACCTGACCACTAATGGATACTTACCAGCCTGCTCAGGAATAAATAGATCCTCTCCATAAGTGTGTCATATGTGAAGAAGTTTTTTAGTTGTTTTATTTTAATTCATTTGTGGTTTCTCTAAAAAGAAAGCTGCCGTTTATTTCTGTAGCTGGTGTGTTATGAGTTCATTATGGCATGCTTTTTGCATAGAAATTCTTGATGTTGACTGTTGATGCCTGGAAATGGGCAAAGGGGATGACCCTGCTTTATTTTAAAAAAGGTGCACGTGTGAAACCCACCATGTCTCTGTATGAGATCTATTCAGAGGTGCTTCAATCTCCTGATGAAGCTTGAGATGACAAGATGGAACAAAAAAAACCAAACAGCAATTAAGGGAAGAATAAAAAAAAATTTACAACAACAAAAATTTAACAGTTGGTGTTACTTGTAGCAAATCTTGGATGACTTCAAGTCACAAAATACTAAAAGTAATGAAACTGGAAAGAAAACTTTAAAGACCAGAAGCAACTTTAGTGAGCTAAGCATCTGCTTGGGTGTTTCATGCCTCTCATCAGACTAAACAAGATTTCATTATTAAAAGTACCTGTTAACCTTGTATGCATAAAACAACAGCTGCCAAATGTGGCAAGTATTATATGTGTACCTATATATGTACATAGAAAAACCAGATCTCAAAATATTTGAATAAAAAGAATCTTGCAAATCTGCTTTTCTGCTGAGTTCAATGTACTCTGTATTCTCTATTACGCATCCTTTTTTTCCAGATCCATTATTGAATCTTGCACTCTTTCAGGGAGGTGGATTTCATTGTTCTTTTTAGTTTTAGCATGTATTTTATATATATTATATATTAGCATGTGACAGTTGTAAATGGCCACCCCAAAACAGTAGCTGACAGGTACCTTAGCAGAGATTTGGTAAAAATCCATTCCGTTTTTGATATGAAGAGTCCTGGGAGCAAAATAGCCGTAAAGTCACTGAATTTTGAGGTACTTAATATATTTGTATTGCTTGCTTTACTTGTTTGTTTGTTTTTATCTAACCCTTTTTCTATATTTCAGCTGTTTTGTTTGAAGTTTATTCACTTCATGGATAGAATGAAATTTTGAGTCAGGGACCATCTGGACAGTATGTCAGAGGTAGTCAAGAGTCCTAGAATTGTGTGTTCTTGGTTAAGGGAAGAAACTTGAAAACAATGCCACTTCACTTCTGGTGAAAGATAATGATTTAGCTGGACTCTCAGCTGGTGTAGGAAATTGGTGATAAAGAACATCTGCTGTTGACTGTGCCAGGTAATTGTAGCCTTTAACTTGGAGTGGTACCATAGCTGTTTACATCATTGTTGTTTCCAGAGTGGATTACCTTGGGATTCTTTCTGCATGCTTGTCATGTGGAAACTGTAGCTGGACCAGAAATGGCACCCTGTGTGCTTGGCAACAGTGTTGATAATCCAGCGTGTATCTGCACAGCACCTTTCATAGCAGCAGCCTCCTCATTTCCAAAGGGACAGTTTATGATCTGGATTTTAACTCCCGAGGCTGTAGATGGTGCAGAGCCTGTGCAGCAGGAAGCCTGCTTCTCCAGCTCTGACAGCTGTAGGCAGTGGACAGCAGCAGCTTCTCTGGCAAAGCTTTCTAGTGGATGGATCCAAACCGGAACCTGCTGACTSCCTTTGTCATTCTGCAGTGTATCTTTCTTTTGGGTGATGGTGGATTCAGATACTAATCCTGATTTTTAAAACTTCTCATGAACCTCGCAAGTTATTCCTGGATATAAAGACACTACAAAAACCACTGAGACTGTCATCCAGTAAAGTACGAAATCTCAGAACGAAATGGATCTTGAGTCATATGGTGTGAACTTAGTGTTCTACTTTTCTTGTGGGCACAGCGGTGTTTATTTTAAGCCTAACCAGAAACTTTCTGATTGTGATACAGGAAATCTACTTTTTACAATGGAAAGACAATACAATTCATTTTCAAGGTGTCTGCAATTTTGCAGGTAGCAGTGTGCTTGGAGGGTTTTATAGGGCCCATGTAACAATGGAAAAGTGCTAGTTACCTTCCTTGCAAAGATTCTTACATCCTGAGGAACTAAAACACATTCCTTCAAGTGCTTTGTCCTAACTGATGAAATGAAATGTCTTGTTCCCTTGCTCACATTCTTCTGACCAGGACCTAGCTCAGGAATTCTGGCTGTCCTCTTTGAATGTCTTGATCAGCAATGGCTGTCTGGATTAGCTGTTCAGTCCTAACACTAATTCCTGAAGAAACTATGAACTGAGAAATCTAGTTACTGGATTTYGTTGCTGCATTTTTTTTTCCTTTTTTTCCTTTATGATCTGCAGAAGTTGGATAACGAGGTTGTCCTAGAGCACATGGCACAGGATTGTGTCCAGACAGTGCTGGAATATCTCCAGTCAGAGAGACTCCACAACCTCTCTGGGCAACCTGTTTGAGTGCTCAATCACCCACACAGTAAAGGAAGTTCTTCCTCGTGTTCAGGGGGAACTTCCTGTGCATCAGTTTCTGCCCATTGGCTCTTGTCCTATTGCTTGGCACTACTGAGCAGAGCCTGCATCCATCCTCTGACACCTCCCTTCAGGCACTATAGACATTGATGAAGTCCCCTCTCAGTGTCTCTTCTCAAGGCTGAACAGGCCCAGCTCTCTCTGCCTTTCCTTTTAAAAGAGATGCTCCAGTCCCTTAATCATCTTTGTTACCCTCCACTGGACCCACTCTAGGAGCTCCATGTCTTTCTTTTCTTGAGGAGTCCAGAACTGGACACAGCACTCCAGACGTGCCTTACCAGGGCTGAGTAGAGGGGCAAGATCACCTCCCTCAACCTGCTGGCAATGCTCTTCCTAATGCACGCCAGGATACCACTGGCGTTCTTGGCCACAAGGTCACACTGCTGGCTCATGGATGGCTTGTTGTCCACCAGGACCCCCAGGTCCTTCTCCGCAGAGCTGGTCTCCAGCAGGTCAGCCCCCAGCTTGTGCTGGTGCCTGGGGTTATTCCTCCCCAGGTGCAGGACCCTGCATTTCCCTTTATGGAATTTCAGAAGGTTCCTCTGTGTCCATGTCTCCAGCCTGTCGAGGTCCTTCTGAAGGGCTGCACAGTCCTCTGGGGTATCGGCCACTCCTCCCAGCTTTGTGTTGCCTGAAAACTCATTGAATTTACTCTGTCCCTTGGTCCAAATCATTGATGAACATGTTAAACAATACTGGACCCACTACTGTCAATCTGCAAGTTCTTGCGTGTGTTCCCAGATGCCTGGGTCTCACAGCCATGTTACAGAAAACTATTTTTTCCACCAAAGACTAAAACCGGGAACAAGATGTGAGAAATAGAATCTCAGAAAGTAATAGTCAGTTGGTCATTCACTGGTTCATTTATGTCAAACACCTCCCCAGACATATACCATTAGATTCACTGTGCAGAACCAGTGCTATTGTGTTGAGTTTGGATACAGTCTTATCAGAGGGCTCACCTTATTCAAGCTGTCTGGTGGCTTTTCCAGTTGAGGACACCAACACAGTTACCATCAGAAACAGGGATATCTTTTTATTTATGTCCATTCTGGAAGTGGCAGTCTGATATGGTTAGGGCTAGAGCTGGGATAGGGTTAGCATCTTTTCTGGAGTTAGGCCACTGAATGCTGCAATACCTCTCCAAGTAAAAGGGTGACATGAGCCCATTCTCACCTGGTCCTTATTTTCTGCTTTGAAGAGTCATTTCTAGTAGAATCGCCATAATGGCTTGTGGCTGTCCAAGATCTGAAGATTGCAGTTTACAGATGACTAGCTTTCCTTCTGTGGCATTTAGGAATAATACGGGTTAGTAAGAGTTCTTTCTAAAAAGACACCTTTGAAGGAATGTTTTCTCTGAGGCAAGTGTCAGTGTGAAATACATGTGCCTGCCACAGGATGGCAGCAATCCGTCACCGCTGAAGCATCTTCTGCTTACAGCGTTGCATCTCAAGATGAAGTCCAAAGATAAGGCATTCACACTCGATCGCTCTGTGGAGGTGATATGACAAGCACAGGAGAGCCTTTGTGTATACTTACTCATTATTAATTAAAACCACGGTTTACAGTGTTTGCTACAATATGGTAATTTCCTTAGCTACAAAAACTGGCCCTGGGGATGAGGTCTGAATACCTTCTCATGTAGCAGTTGGTATGAGAGTTCATTCTGTGGAGGGTTAAATACTGAGGGCGAGGTAATCTCTTTCTAATGCTCTCTGGTGAGTATATATTTCTTACCAAAAGGTAAGAGTTTCCACCTTTAGGCCTGTTTACACTTCTTAACGTCATCTAAACAATACATCACTACAGTGTGATGCCCATCTGCAATATACCTTCTGTTTCCCTGGAATTCAGGGTCTGTTTGAAGACATGCAGTGTCTGGAGCCAGTCATTACTATTTTCATGTTTATGTACATTTACTTCCAGCTAGTTTACTGTCATCTCATTTGAAACAATAAATTAATTTTTACATGCAGGTTTCTATAAGTCACTTATAGTGGTCCCTGGTTGGTTCTATGGTCAGTGACCTGCCCCAGCACTGACTGGTAAAAGCACTGCATTTAGCAAGACTCTATATGAAAGCTGAAAAGGGTTTATAGCCTTTACCACGTAAAGGATTTTGTGAAATAAAATTATTCTTCGAAGGCCTTACTTCATGAAAGCTGAGCCTTTCTGTTAGAGAATACTGTTTTAAACATCAAAAAGCGCAGGGGTAAGGTAGGATTTGTAGCCAGCAGGTTCTCTGCCCTGGCAGACAGTAAGTCATGCTGCCTCCAGCCGGGGATCCACATCTCCCTGTCCAGCACCACAGAGTGCAGGGCCATTAATGATGACTGCAAACATGAGCCGTGCTAATGGTAGTGGTGCTCCTTGCAGAGGTGTCTCGGTTGCTCACAGAAGCAGAGCTACCCTATGCCTAGGTAGCACTAGAGACTATCCCAGCATGGCATAAAGCCAGGGACAAGGCAGTCAGCATGGTGGCTAATGTGAAACGAGGTGTGGGGAAGGCAAGTGGCAGAGAGAAAGCCCTGGACTGCAGGAGACTGGACTTGGGCTCTTTCAGGCAGCTTGTAGGTGGGGTGCTCAGCTTCACCAGAACAGAGGTAGCAAAGTAAAAGTGTAAGATGAAGGCAAATCTTAAGTCCACAGTGAGCAACAAAAGAGTGCTATAAATGTCTACTGTCTTGCTAAAATAGTATTCCCATATGACTCAGTATGGAGAGCCCAGTACCAGATAAGACTTGAGACTTTCTCAAAGCTGTTAATAGCACTCTGACAGGTAGACTTTCCTGGCTGCTTCTGCTAGTCCACATAGCAATGCATTAATTGCTGTTCCAGAGCAGTCCAACAAAAATATGCTTGGTTTTGTCCATTCTTTTCCCTGCACAGATGATGGAAAGTGCCCTGTGTGTCTTTGCCCAGCTGTTTGATGTCGTGTCCCTTTGGAGTCTGCGAAGTCATTTTCAGTGGTTTGAAGGAAAATATCCTGAGACAGTATAATACCAGATGACACATTTTTATGTCACCAAAGTGGATAATCTGAGGCTGTGCCAGGAATAGTACTGYGAGAAGAAAAACTTGTGCTCCTCTTTACTGCAGAACCCTTTTTCTTATGGTGTGGGAGACATATTCCTTCGTGTTGGCTGCATGTAATGTGGGTAGATTGGGGCATATCCACATTTAAAGTGAGAGAAATCGTACTCTCTGGGAATGAGTGTGAAAGTGCTTGGCATCAGAAAACAAAACCACATATGAAAAGCCCTGAGGGAGGTAGAAAAGGCACATTGAAAGTGTCAGACCAGAGGTGGGATAAAGRATCTATTTAACAAAGCATACCTCCTACTTATCCGTGAGATTCTAGCAAGTATACATAAGGAGAGGGAACAACTGAGCTGTTGGCAAGATCTTTATGATCTCACATGGCACATATATTTAGGTTATAGATTTAAAGATTTAGGAGGATAATTCTGAATTATGTGTGTTCAGTCAGAGCTCCCCACTTGTCGTTCCTGTGGTGCCAATGCAGGCTCCTGAGCTGTGTACCTCRTCGTGAGGATGGCATCAAGAAACATCTGAAAGGTGATTTCCCACTGCTGTTTGCACAAGTCAGAAGGTTTTTGTTCTTGACTTAGAGCTGATTGCAGTCTTTGTATTCATCCATTCTCAGTCTCCTGCTGCCATTAGTTTTCATTCCCAGAAAGCCCARACAGAGTAGAAAATCTAGCATTTCTGCAGAGAACCATCTTGCCTGTCATGCCGTGAATGACTTACCTGGGTGTTTTGCTGTGGGGAAAGAAGGAACCTCTTAGAGAATGGAGACACGACCTTCTGTCTATGACCAAGTGCTATTGTTTTTTGAGTTTGCCTCTGACACTCAAAATTACACAGATGCCTTTCAGTCTGACTTTATCTTGCTCCAAGTGGAAGTGAACATTCAGTAGTAGTACCACCACAGTGTGGACAGCTCTACCAACTCTGTCCAGTCAGGATGCTAAAGAATCAGTTCTTGTAGCCTTTTAAAGAAAACCCTCAGTATCCTCGAGCTTTACAATTCCCCTTCTCAAGAGACAAATGTAATTGAAAGCATTATGAGAAAGCAAATATCTCTGACCTAGTATCATAAAAGAACCTTAAAACTCACCATAGGTGCAAGCAAGATGCAGATCACTCACCTGGTGTACGGCCAAGGCCTGAGACTGACAGGGATTTGTTGGGTTTGCCTGGGCAAATAAAATGTCCTTTGTGAAATGCTTTGGCACCCTAAAGGTGCAAAATGCTGTTCAAATTTTATCCTTTATTTTTTGCTTTGGTAAAGTGACCTGAGGACTGTCTGAGAGTGTTTTGAAGCTCACTTCTTGTGTGTCTGTGAACAGTGATGGTCTCTGTTTTTCCTCAGCTGATGCAGCCTTGGCTGACCTGCTCAAAGTATTATAAGCAAACGTGGGCAATGTGGTGCAGTGCCCAACTCCTTGGCCATGTTGTCAAGCTGCACAGTTTGGATGTAACTCCTCACCTCTTCTGACCTTGCTTGGTAGCATGTGCTCTTGCCCAAGTAAGCAGCCCGTTTATTTATACACCAAGCAAACAGCCCTGTAAAGCAGATACTGCTTCTTTTGAAGTGCTGAAGAACTTTGCCATTCATCTACAAGATCAGAGAGACTGTAATTTTCAGGCAAGCCACTCTGAAATCCCTGCTGGAGTTGTTTGTTCCTGTTTCTTCTCTAAGAAGTCATCTGCTTCCATCCTTTCCCTTAAACTCATGTCAGAGCAGAGTCCCTGCAAAGAGCAATGATGTTTTAAAACTTTCCAGGGAAAGAAAAGACAGTATTTTCTCTTCTGCAGGTCTTGTGTTGTGCTGAGTCTTTTCCTCTTGTAGGAATGCTGCATTCATTCACATGGAAAAGCTGTTTGTAACCATATAAGGTTCTTCAGTGGAAGTTACTGATACCTATTACTTATCCCTTGTTGTCAACCTTTTAATTTGAAGTTGCAGTGTCAATACCATTTTGTGAAGGAGATCAACTTAGAAATGTGAAATGCTTGGAAGTTTACCAAAAAATAAAATAAAATTTTTGTCTTTAGGTATATCTTGCATCAATGTTTCCCACGAAGAAGGCTGACATATAAAGCCTTTCAGTGTACCACCATGGCATCCTGAGGCGATGATATCTCTGTCTTCTGCAAGATTGCTGATCTCAACCTTATGGTGAAGACACAGACAGACAACCACTATTGCCCTCTTATAATGTCCTTTTAAGAGAAGAGACTAGGAAAGTTTATTAGTAATTCTCACTTGGCATTATTATAGGCTGAGAAAGCTCTGCCTGAAACCTCTTGTAATCCTTACATCTGGAACTACTTCTGTGTTGCAGGTGCTTGGGGCTGGAATGTAGCTTCAAATTTGCAGGGAGGAGAAGACTGATAGGATGATGGCACACCTGCTTTTTCTTTAGGAAATGCTGCTAGAGAGCAGTCAGCTTCAAATAATCCCAGTGAAGGGAGAGAATCTACCTTCTGGTTTTTTACAAGTCCTAGGTTTTGGATGGGAAAGAAAATAAATGAGCACTTCAGCTCCATTAAATCCTTACAGAAGGGACTATAAAGGGAGTCAGCCTCTCTACACAAAAAGCTCAGGAAGAGAGAGTGGGGTGGGCAGTGGTGATGAGGGGAGAGATGGGCTGAAGTGCTGCAACAGACAAGGGCATCTTCCTCTGTGCCCTTGTCATCCCAACATCACCCCATTCTTTGGCAAATGTGCTTGCTTGCTTTATCCATCTTTAAGGTGAAATCTGGGGCTCTTGCACTGGAAATTCAAGAGGCACGAGCTTTGCAGGTGCTGGAGGTGAAGCACGGCTGGTGCTGGGGCTCAGGTGTTAAAAAGTCAGTGAAACAGCACTGCTGCCTCTCCTCCTCTGCCCCTGAGGTGCACTGTTTTGAAATCATCAGCTGGTTGTTTCACCTATAGGGTAACCTATTATTTATCTATAGTGTTTCCAAAATATTCTTAGAGAAGTCTAAGTGCTGACGTTTGACAGAGCTTTCTGGCATTACAAGATATACAGAGATTGGGACATTTTTCACTTTCTTTCACCTGTGTTGTTGCAAATGAGCACAAGTCTTGTCTTTAGTAAATAAAAGCTTAATAGAGTCAAAGTTTCTTCTGTAAAATCCCACTGCTCGTATGGATGTGCAGCTCCTTCCTCTCTAACAGAGTGAATATGTACAATTTGGTTATAAAATATTGTCTAAACAAAGTATATTGGCAGAAAGCTTTCTGCTATAAAATGCCAAATTAAATTCTGAGCCGGAATAGAGTCCCTTCACACAGCACTTGTATTCTGTGGCATAATGATGCTTCTGTTAAAACTGTTCATGTGAGGAAATTGTGATAAAACTCGTGGGTTTTACCACATGCCCCAGATATCTGGGATTTATGCAGGATTCCTCTGGCAGTCACAAAAATGAGTCAATAGGTACATAGTGGTAATCCAAACCTCAGTTTGCTTTTCTAGAAGTTGCACTCCTGACTTCTTCTCCAGGTTTGGAAGAAAAACTGAAGTGGTTTGTCTGAAACTAATGGTCCCAGTAACGTTCCAAAATGTGGATGTTAGTCTTAGAATCATATATCCTATTTAACAGGGGAACAAGGGACCTTTACCATTGTGTAAGTACAAGTACAGTGTTTGGGTCTTTTTCATGTATTTTGATGTATGGAAAAGTACTAGCCTGAAGTAAACTAAATCATGTAATGGGAAGGAGATTTCTATATTCCTCTTTCTTGGGAGCTTAGACATAAAGACTTGTGAGTACTGATATTTTAATGTATGGATCAAAGCCTAGTATGTGGGAAGAAATAAAAAGGTGACATTTGATTTAAGAAACAATGTTAAGAAACAATTCGTAGGAAGTAACGAAAAGTGTCTTGTTCTCCATAAAACTTCATAGTCTTGAGTTGATAGTATATTGCTATATAGCTTGCAGSTAATTCTCTAAACACTTGTAGTGTTTTCAAGTGGCCTCATAATATGTTAGATGCTTTCCAAGCTCTAATTTTGTTTGCATGAATGACATTCTCAGTATTCTGGAAATGTCCATTACCACTGTTAGTCCATGGAATGTGCAGGAGCATGAACTAGATATCAGAAGAAAAAGCATTTTTTCTTTTCAGCATCCTGGGAGGWTGCATTCTTTCTGATTTTCAACAGAAACTTACAGGAAGTCCATAAAGGATAAGAGCAGAAGAAACCAGCATGTCGAGGGCTCCTCTGATGCAGCAGTTTCCTAGACTGGTCATTGTTATGGGGCACTCCTATTACCTGCTCCCACACCTGCTGGAATGCTAGTATGAAAGGCTTCACAGGAGTCTATGGGATATAGTTTATAATAGCAACTGGCACCTGGAAACATTTAAGTGGATTCAGCTGACATAGTACCAGGTTAAGATTATTTCTATTTTCAGTGATTTTCTCCTCCTGCAGTGTATTCTCTTAATCCAGGATTCAATTCTAATTGTGGTTAAGTCCTTGGAAAGCTCATCACTTTGAATGAAAGTTTTAGGAAGCCAGCATACCTGAGGTTTGAATGGGACGTTGCAGGGAGTGAATCTTACTAGCCTGTAAATCCTGCATGTTTTATACAAGGCAAACACACATTAAATGAGAGGAATGAAGAGAGAATCCTCACAGGCTCTGTACTCAGACATGATGGGAAAGGCAATGCGATGAAAGCACAGTGCCTTAGATTTTTCTCTATTTTATGCTGCCTGCACACAATCTCATATGAACACATTAAGATAAAAGTCTGTGTTGTTTTGCTAGTTTGGATGTTGGAGCTGAGCATGCTCAATATCATCAAAAGCAATCAAAAAGCATCATCAAAAAGGAAACCCACAGTTTTTTCAAAGTGGTCAGAATCGATCTGTGCATGATTTGACACAGGACAAGAACAAATGGAGTTAAGCAAGAGGTTTGCTTTGTTCTATAATTTTAATATGAGTGAACAAAACTGCTGAAGCCAATGCAGCTCTGTCCAGCTACTGCCTGATCTGTGTAACCTGTAGCCCCACAAACACAGTTATTGCTATTGCTAGTTATATGCCACAGGCTATGTACTGACATTGCAGCATTAAGGCATGTCAGGCTTGCTTTGCCTCAAATTGCCTTGACCTGCCTGGAACTTCATTTTAGCTGGTTTAGCTGTGAGAGCAATTTATTTTAATTATCAGGTGACTATTTCCTGATTTGTTTTACTTGGTTTTTAATAATCATGGGATATAACCACAATTTTTTTACAGACAAGAATAGTGAGTGGTTATTCCGAGTAGAATGAAATGTGTATTCCACCATCTTAATGTTGCAATGTAAAAGAAAAAAGGCCTGCCCTGGCAGTTGAAGGCTTGCCTTTGGCAGCCCAGGATGCAGGGGAGAGAAGTGCAGACATGGGGACGATAAGAGAAGAGGGCATGGGAATGTCAGTTCAGGGCTATGGACAGGTCAGCAGCAAACAATTAAATGTAAACCTTGGAAGCAGGCAAAGCTGGTTATAGGCAGCAGAGGAAACAGATAAGAATTACACAACTCTTATGGTTTTAGCAATACCGTAACAACAACATAGGTAAAATTTTTTTTTTACAGCTCATTCAGACATAATGTGGAGTTGCAGACCAAATAAAAACAACAAGGTGTAATGCAAGAAAGAAAATGTACCAAAAGAAGCCCCAAGTGGACTTAAGAAAGAGAAGGCAGAAATCAACAGTTTCTTGCTGCTTGGGCACTGCCATCGTAGTCCTTCCAGAAAAAGAAATAGGAAAAATTATGCTCCCTGTAACCATTTCTTCCCCAAACTGAAGCCAACAGCCTGAAGACTTTCAAGAAAAAGAGTGGAAGGGTAAGTATAACACCAGGGAAAAAAGTAGGTACTAGGAAGTATGCGTTTTATTGAACAGTTATTGGGACTTTTTCCCATGTTAGTGTTCTTTATCTATTTTCTTCTGTCATAAATGAAATACATTTTGAAATGCTTTATGCTTCCCTTTTTCCTCCCCCCCGTCTAATTCCCTAATTTGCTGAATTTGCCATAGTTTGCTTAGTCCCTAGAATGCAACTTCAAGTTTCTCCTGACATTAAAGTCCTGCTGATACATGAAGTGCTGGGGGTTTTGTTCTGCCTTTTCTGCAGAGTGATTTCTTCACATGAGTCAAAGTGACAGGTCATTCAGTGCACCTGCCACCGTTAGTGTACATCAGAGCTTGGTAAGGAAAAAAAACCCCAGTACATTCTGCCTTTTTGAACCAACACCTAAGCAATTAAGGATCAGTTTTCATGTTTCAAAACATGTACAATTTTGAGATTGCAAGCATATGATATGACGCAAGCACATATTTGGGGAAAAATGATGCTCTAGCTGAGCTCCCCTCTAAACTGGAGCAGTGAAGTGCTGCTGAAACATAGACAGTAAAAGCACCCCAGTGACAGAACACCAGCCAGCCACTCTTTTGAAGTAGGTTTGTTTAAACCTGCTACTGTAATGAGCTCACCAAGGATGACTGGAAGGCTTTTAAAGACAAAAGGACAAGTTTTGCTAGAACAGGAGCTACAGTGACATTCTTTTAATTAAAAAAAAAAAATCTGTGCAACTCATAAAGAGAGGTTGGAAATAAAAGAGGTCGAATCTTGTACTCCTTTGTGCCACAGAGAGGCTCCTGTCTTTCAGCCACTCTTTATCAGTGGTTGCCAAGAGTGGTCCCCTCTCTTCTTAGGAAACTCTCTATCAGCTCAGAAGCAGGACTTCCCACACTTCGCTGAGATCACTCACATACTGATTCACCTACCCAGGTTTTAATTTCCTTTACTGTCACCTAACCTACTCTGTGTCAGTTCAGCTCAGAGCAGGGAGGTTAAATTATACAAAGCTTTAGCCACCTAATCGGCACAAAGTAGTTTCCATTCTCTTCAATCATCTTTCAACGTGAAAGTAGAATATATCTGAAGCTGCAAGATAGCCTGTCTTCATATTAGCATCAATGTAAACAGTGTTCCTTGTGAAATAGTTAATTTCAAATTGTATATTGGAGTAATAAGCACTGATCTAGACTTTTTTCTGACATGTAGATTTCTAGATCTGTCACAAGCTACAGAACACAACTCCTCGGAGAAACATTAGCATTCAGGATTGATGAGAACAAGAATAAAGTATGAAGCTGAGTAGGCTAAAGTCCATTGAAATCATGGTAGGAGTATGGATTTTACAATATGTTCGTTATATGATGTAACCATTTTCTTGACAGAGTTTCGCAAGTGACCCAACACAGGAGAAGTGTGGTTTAGACATTTAACCAGAGAATGCATTGAATGTAATTGTTTTCATGTTAAAATGTCACAGCAAGGGAACCATCTAGGGTTAAACAGGCATGTTTTGAAGTTCAAGTGGTCAAGTATGCTTCACATTATGATCACTCCTCAGTTTCAATATTTCAGATGTGGTTTTGTGCTATAAAACTGAGCCTCAGCACAAGAGAGCAGATTTAGGTCTCTTTTCTTACAGGTATGCTATTCCAAGTGGCTTGCAGCAGGCATAATCGTTCCCATTCATCCATCAACATGCTTTAAGCGTTACCAACCTGATCTCAGGGTTTTTTTCCTTTTCATTCAGTGGGTGTTAGAAAAGAATCTGTGAAAATAATTTCAACAAGTGTATTTTATTTGAAGCAGGGAACAAATACGTGATCTGATTTTGGAAAAATCATCTGTCACTGATATAAAATGCATTTTCTGGCTACCTCAATGAAAGCCATAGGCATAACTCATCATTGCATGATTGTTCACTGCAAGACTAAGTCATGTCTTGTTGGATATTGACAGGTTTTTCTTTTTGTAGTGAATATTCAAATGAAAAATGTGAAGTGAAATTAAAATAATTTATCAAAAAGAATCTATGTAGAGACATTCCTATTAATATACCATTGGATTTGCCTTGAAATCCCTCAATTATATTTCTTTAAAATTTCAGAAAATTTTATGCCTTACAGACACAAAACGGTATTTTTATTCCACAAAGCCAATTTCTATCTGCTTATGGTTTTTTTAACCCATCCCTTCCGAATATTTTTCCTTTTGCATCCTCCTTCTATGGTCTTTTTCTTTAACCCATGTATAACAGGTATCATGCAAAAATAGTGCTGTGAGAATTTAACACTAGCTTTCTGACAAAATCATTCCTTTGGCAAATGCCCAAATCTTCATGCTCCTCAGGGAAAACAGGTGCTTGTTAGAAACATTCATCATGTGTTTTCTGTCACAAAGAAAGTTTAATTTTTAGGATATTCCTGTTTGTCTGTATTGGAAACAGCACACTGAATTCTAATGTAACTAGACTGAGTATCTCAGGCCAGTTAATGCTGCTGTGATACTTGCCTTTTTGTACCAATACATATGTCACTTTGAAAGCGTTTAGAGGGGCAAAGAGGGATTAAAAGGCTGCTGCACACTTTAGCAGCACAAATAGGAGGTATCTGCTGGTTTATATCCGCTCTAAATTGGCTTTGCTTCCTACCTCAGAGACCACCGGTTGGTTTGGTATGTTCATAAAATGGGCTTTATTGACCTGTTGTGTCCCAAYCTGGTGATTTCATCACTTGCTTTAGTGGTATCAGTGGTTTCAGAGGTTTCTTCACTCATTAGCCTTSCAGTATCAGCTGCCCTAAGCCCTCAGGTGCAGCCACAATAGCGGTTTCAGTGAGGCCATGGGATGCAGCTGGTGCAGGGCTGATCCCGGCCGCATGGGGCCGGTTGTGTGGTGCCTTCCTTGAAGGTCTGTGGAGCGCGGTTTGCGGCAGGACTGGAATATCCTCGTGGCTGTGCCCAGGCAGGGCTCGCTGCTCTGCCCCCAGACGCGGCGGGGTGTGCCCGGAGCTGTGTGCCCGCTCCCCGGCCCCGCAGGGCTGGATGAGGCGTCCCTTGGCCCTGCCCTGCCTGCAGGGAGTCACCGCGGGGCGATGCGCGGCCGAGCTTGGGGCGAGCGGAGGGAGCGCACGGGGGGAGCCGCAGCGTCCCAAGGCGCCTTTGCATTGCTTGGGTCCCTTCTGCGGACCCAGCCTGCAGTTCCTCCGGATTTGGGAAAGGGCTCCTTTAGGGTTCTTTCATGTCCGAGTTGGTTTTTCGCATGGCTTCCCACAGTCGCTACGTCGAACACAGCMATTTCGCTCTACCAGCACAGCATTTTCGTTTTCTTCTCTTTTTATAGATCTGCCCACAGCATATGCTGCTCTAATCCTTTCAAAGCACTTTGTGAAGATAGTGAAGGCACTCGGGGATAAGCTCTCTGAGGCCACTAAACTGGTCACCACCAAAGCACGGAGAGACATGAAACTAGGCGCCTGTAATCTGCAGAGGGAGCCTTTCTCTCCTGTGGAAGCACAGTGACCTGCAGACCCACCAAGCAAACCACAGGAGTTTGCAGAGCTTCTGTCCTTGATTGGAGGATGCCACCAGACAGAGGAAGGAGAAAACTGCAAGAAGGTCAAGGTATTAATCACTCTGTAGAGCATGAAGACCAAGGTGGAGGGGAAACAATAATCAAAAAGGATGCTTGACCATGGAGAGCAGTTTACTCAGATTTTTTTTTTTTTCCTTGAATATCACAAAATCCTTTTTTCTCTCTCTTTTTTCCTTCTCACTCTTATTGCAAGGGATAAGGCTTGGCAGAAGACTTTCTCATTGAAATGTAAAGTTGAAATGTCAACGGAGCTGTGGTATTTCTATGAGGCCAAAAGAAGCTCACAGCTGGAAAAAATCAAAATTCCAGTACAGGATATCCAGGTAAATAATATCCTTTGCCTTTTATTGTGGCAAAAAGGAAATAATTAGCATTATTACTTATTACCATTTAAAGTGCTTATGCTTAAAGAGGTCACATTTATGTAAATCATACAGTTTTCTTGAACAGCTTGCATGAAAAATACTATCTCCTGGTTGTCGCTCTCCCTGTTTAATTGAAGTAGCAAACACTGGCAGTAGCGTGACAACAGATGCCAAACTCAGACTTGAAAGTCCAGGCCTGTGTCAAACGCCCTGGTAAAACTGCTTGTGCACAAAGGGAAGTGCTCTGGTACCTCAGCACTGCCTGTGGTGTAGATCAGCATACCCTATGCTTGCCGTGAGTGTGGATTCCTGCAAGGTGGGAAACAGCACCCAGTTCTGGGATAGCAGGTCCTGGCTATGCAGCAAGAGTGACCTGCATGGGGTGAGATGTGCCTCATTTCAGGGGGAAATTCCTTGGGGATCTGTTCTCTTTCCTCTCACTAAGCTGAGGAATCTCGACCAGAGGCCTTGGACGTGTCCCACAAGTGGGCTGTTGGGTGACTGCTTCATTTTCAATGAGAGAGTAGAGGGAGCATGGACCAGGTACACAGTTTTTGCCCAGTGTAAAGTGTAATCCTTTTGCACGTCTTTCTCTTGGTAGTTGATAAAATACACTCCAATGAAAACATGAGCATCCATGGACAGAGACTTTGTGATGGATTCTCTGCTGAGAACATCTCTGGCTCAAGTTCCTTGTCCTGAGGAGTAGGTGATATTGCTGGCCTTCGTTGTGGACCTTCTTAAGCATTTGTCAATGTCCCTGGGCACTGGTTTCAGTTATAATTCTATCCCAACCCTCCATTTGAACAGCAATCCCCTTACAGGTAGCTAGGAATGGCCGCTCTAGCTCAGTGTTGAAAATGTGTGATTGTGTACATGTTCCCGGTGAAAGCTGACACACTTCCAGGGTTTTGTGGGGACCCAGGGTACTTCAATGACAACCTCAGAGAGCAGCAGCAGAGCAGAGTAAAGACCACGTTTGCCGGGCATGCCAGACAGCCTTGTGAGGGATATGTGCATGGTCAAGAGATGCCTGAAGTTAAGGTGGGATGGGAATATTGGGGCCAACCTGGGACAGTTGCAGAAGCACAGCAATGAAGGACATTGGCCTCAAGAGCACTGCTAGGGCCATTTTTAATCACTGAACTGGTAAGTCGCTGTTCGCTCCGTCACAGTCCGCTAAGCAGTGAKCTTTAGGAGGCTTGTCAGGGTTCAGCTCCAGCTGTCTATTGATAGGTCTCTCAACGAGTCAGCGGGAGGTGGGCTGTGGCAAGTGGCTGGGGAAATCAGGCCACTTGGCTGCTGAAATGTGATCTGTGGGAGCTGCCTGACCTGTCCTGCGGAATTTAGGTCTGAGAGAGAGAGCAGCCATCCAGTGACTGGTACAAGAGCAAGATGGCTGGGGACAAGTCAAACCTGCCACCCTTGCAATGGACTTCAGTGAAGTGAGTGTGGGGGTCACTGTCCTCACCATTCGTGGAAAGGTGAGAGGCTTCTTTCATCACAACATGGCTGTGTCTCCCTCCTCACCGCAAAGGATTGCTCTCCCCTTTTATTCTTGCATGTTGCCATTATTCCCCTCTCGTGTGGTGATGCTTCCATAACAAACACAGGGAAAGCTTGATGGGAGCAGTCAATCCGCCCCAGGAAGGACAAAGCCAGCCTGTTGACAGGGGAGGTCCACAGTGAGGTGCTTTGCTTCCTTCAGCTGGGTGCCACCACTGGGCCCAGTTTGTTGCCCAGGCTGAGAACTGACAAGCCAGTCCAAGACAGGCACAGGGATTTCAGTGCAGTCAGGGCGTGTTGCTCACCAGGGAAAGTTTGTTGCTCCAGATAAGTTAATTCAGACTCAAATTTTTTTTGTTATGACTACGACCTGATTGCTAAGAGAGGCCATATCTAAAATACAATCATCAATACCTCAGAAAAGACTAAAAGTACTCCTGGCTGACTCAAATCACATGTAAGATATCCCTTCAACGAGGCAAAATCTCATTTTTCAGCAGTATGGGAAAATCCCACCTTGTACTTGGAGCTTACTTCAAGACTGGAGGGTACTTAGCAGGCTAAAAGTATGATTCAAAGTACTTAAAATTTTTTTTCAACCTGTACTGGAAATTATCTTCCTTTCTTTTTAAATTAACAACTATCCTGCTGGTAAAGTAATTTCATAAATGATTTTTTCTGCTATGTTAAACTCACATTTTCAGGTGGTGCCACCTTGCYGTTTTTTTTCCTGCCTTTTTTTTTTTTTTAATCTGTGTGAGATTTTTCCCAAATTTCATTTGAACTAAATTTCCACTCATCTTCAGTGAAGACAGAAAGATGAAAGTACAGCTATTTTAGCAACATATCAGTATGGTGTGGGTGTGCCTGTGAGCCAGTACATTATGTGGTATCACCTTATTTTAAAGGAAGCTGTTTCTTGTCAGATACACACTCTTCATTAAAGATTTCTGCACACAGCAGTAATAAGGATACAAGGAAATCTGCTGTCTTGTGCTGGCCACAGGTCCACAGCCTGTATTAATAGATAGGATTAGTGAGGAAGAATAGGTCAGAAGGCTGCAAAGCTCCTGTCCTTTGAGATTTCCTTCTTTGGGTCATTAGTCTTACTGAAGAGCTCCCTTGAATACAGGGAGCAGAAACTGAGGAAAAGGCTGGAAGCATTTTATTCACCAAGACATATTGGGGAAGGGCGATTTCTGGGTCATAAGCTCCACTGAAAATGTCTGTCCAGTTTTCTGCACAGGCACCCTGGAGGAACAACAACATCAGTTTTCTGACCAGAGAGGCAGCTGTAACAGAGCAAGGAGAGACTATCATAGGTTTCTACCTGTTGGCTTTAGGTAGGTATTTGGCTTGGATGTTAAAGGGAGGTCTTAAGTAGAGGTTGTTTTCAATTTTACAGTGATTCATTTGGGTTTCACCCCCAATGGAACAGGATGCTAGAAAATGCAATTTTTTTTCTTCAGCAATTGCATGATCAGAGAGGTACAGTGTGCTTTTGTTAAAAAGAGATTTAAAATCAATGCAGAAATCTTGAGGAAAAATAAATAGTCAAGCCTGTAAACTTTCAATTAATGTTCATTAAACTTAATATGTAAGAAGATAAAAAAAGTACCTGATAAGAAGTACATAATAATGCTGTGTCTTCTTGTGTCTTAGTAGCACTGAATTAATGTTCTCTGATTTTTGGAGTTGTGGCAGTTGATGGTCAGTTGGCATCCTAAAATTATCTCCTGCAGAAACACAAAATGTGTTTCTGTAGCTTTTAACTTTAACTGTTTGTATTGTTCTTGCTTTAACTGTTGGATGAACATAGAAATTGACTTCTTCAAACAGGATCTATGAAAGATCTGAGTACTGGAACATTATCCTATGTTAGCAGTCACAGCACCAAGTGTTTATTTTAGTTCTGCTTGAAGACAGCTATTCTAAGGGTATAACAAGGATTTGAAAATGACACTCTGTATGAAGGCACTCTGATACCAGTGTAATTTTGTTTTGTTTGTTTAAATATTATCTCTTTTGGGCAGACTTATTGCCTAAAACAAGGAAACTTTATGAAATTTCAGAGAGTGCAGGCTTGCTTGCAAAATTTTAACCACAGAACCTCACAGAAAAATACAACAAAATTTAACTTTTATTAAATCTGTTCTTCTAAACAGTGTGCATTAAAATGTTTATGTTTTTAAATGAATGGCCTAACAGATTTTTTTTCTTATTCTAAGCTTATTACATAATTAACTTTTTAGCCCTCAATTTATACTTGATAAGGGTCTGTGGAGTTAACATGTAAAATGCTGAGTATTTTAACATGTTTACATGAGACTTTCTTTTTTTTTTATCTATGGGAATTAGGGAAAGTTGTGCTTAGAACAAAACCAGAGATTCTAGTAGAAATACACATGGCTTCTATCTTAGGAGACTTGATTAGAAGAGTGGTTGTAAGGTAAATCAGAGGTATTCCAATTTATCCCCAATCTGTTCACATCTGTGTATCCCTTCATGAATGGCTGGGAAATGTCTGCACCATCAGCTAAGGAATTAATCAGTTGCACTTAAGACTAGAAAGAACATTTTAGGTCAGCAAGGCCAGTCCCCTGCTGTGATAATATATAATCTCATTTACACAGCTATCATGCTCCCTCATATGACTGGCTAGAGTTTTTTTGGTGTTGTTACCACTCTTCCAATTGAGAATATGTTCCTGATTTTGTTTCTCCATTGGATAGGAGCCTTTCCTAAATTCTTAGCTAAAGTGATCACAACAACTTTACATACTTTTTTGTCACTCCTTTTATTTGAAATAATTTTTTTGCCTGCAAATAACATCCTGTGGCCAACCTGTGTTCCTGAAGGAACAATCATACCTTGAGGTCAACCTCTTTATTCCTATATTAAGCAATTGAGGGATTTTTTTTTTTTTTGGTTCGTTCTTTGGGAGGGTATGGGGGGGGTGTAATTATAATTTGTTTCTCTCCTGTCATGATATTTTTTCCCGTGTCATCCCAGCAGCCCTATAGCCAGGACTGCATACAGCATCCAAGCAAAGTCTTGCCATCACTGTTCACATTCATATTTACACTCTACCAACTCTACTGATCCTTCCTAGTGTTCCCTCTGCACCAGAGTGGTAGTTCAAACTTCTTCCATCCATCAACCAACAACAGAGATGTTTTCCTCTGCTGCTTATTGATGGTGACCCCACATTGTCTAGCGAATATCTAGGACCATGAGGCTTTAGGTTCTATGTCTATTGGGGTTTGATTTCTCCAGATTCTTCAACCAAGCTTACAAATGCTTTGCATGTCATAGCTGCTGTTCTTGAAACTTAACTCCAGATTCAAAACTCAAGTTGCTTTTCTTGCAGAGTATATACAACCAGCAATAGCACTACTCCAAGTGTGGAGCTGGTTAAAGCTGGCAAATGTAGGTGTACCTTTTTGCAATGAGAACTTCTGAATAAAATCTGTTAGTAATACATAAATCAGGAAAGTCCTCATTTCTTTTCTCTTCAAAAGTCTGCTGTCGCACTTCTGCAAGCACCAAACATAGCAATTTGCAGTTATCAGTTTTATGTACACCAATAACTCCTTCTATCCAGGGAGGGGTGATGTGGCAGAACAAGTACTCTGTCATACAGACACCCTCTTGCCCTTCTGGCAGCAGAGAAAAAAGGCCAGTCCATGTGCTACCTTCCTGTACCTCCATTTCTTTAGGGGTCTGGCAAGACAATCTACATTTACAGGAGTCTATGGATACTTCCTTGCACAAAGCCCCAAGGATGTTCATATTTGATACTCTTGGGTTTTTGATGCCTTGGAAAACAGCTTCAGTGATTACACTTCTGTAGTTACTAAGTGTTTTCTTCTCTTTTGAATCTAATTATGCCAGTCCAGCTTCTTGCAAATTCTGATGTACATTTCGAACACTGAAATTTTTGTGAGTGGTGTTAGCCCTCATCCAGAAGATGGGGTTCCTCTGGATCCCCTCACCTTCAAAGATGAAGTCCTAAAAACCCTACTATCTTTGGCCAAGTCTTCCTAGGTTCATGCATCTTGACAGTGGACGTGAATATCCAAGAACCATGATCTAACAAAGACCTTTTGCTGAGATAAGGCCTCTGTGCCCCCTTCTGGAAATTCTCACAGGTCATGAGGTCATGAGTAGCACCGCCGTCATTTGTGACAGATGAGACACTGACGTACGTGTTGCACGTGGCACAGCAGCCAGGCAGTTTTGGATCCTCAGAGGACAAAGGGTCCTCAGCACAGCACATGGAAGCCTGAGCGCAGTGGTGTCACACACCGACACCACGAGCAAACCAGCATCAAAGTCATGCTGCATTTTGCAAATACTGGTGGATGCTGAGATCACTGCACTACTTCTTGACATCCCAGTCGCTGTTTCATAATTCTCCTTGCTAATTCTTTGGCCAGGGCAGTAGCAAAGTAGGGAGGAAATGCAATGCCAATCTGAAAGCAGTGATCCATTCTTAGAGGGACTATCTCCAAGTGATAGCAACTGCTGTGTTACCTTTTGTTAGGTCACCTGCGTCAGCATCCTCTTTCTGAAGGCAGCGCTCTGCTCCCATCCTTCCCTTCAATGAGCTCAGGACTGTCTCTAACAGACAGGCGAAAGCTTGTCCTGCTGCTGGGATTACATCTGACCCCTTTTTGCCTATGCCCTATGTGGTGCAGTACTGTGGTAAATCCTTGTATAGTTTAAATTATGAGGTGCAATTTAAAAGTACTATCCACTGCTGCTGGCTGCTGGACAAGGGGGAAAAATATAAAGCATTTTTTTCTTCATAATTATTAATTGGAATTCTGAAGTTGGATTTTTTTCTGCATTTGTACACAATTTGTTCTCTGTTTGTCTTCCCTTGTTTCACAGCTATCTGGGACTGTTAGAGTGAATACTAGGCATAAATGGAAATTTAAAGTCAGTAGGAGAGAGTATTTGTTAGAGAACAAATTCTGACTTTTTGTGAGTGCTTATATCAGAAAGTCATGCTGACAGCATTACCAATCCCATCAGAAAACTGAGCAGACCACAAGACCCAAACACGCCTTTAAAAGGCACACGTTTCCGAATGGTAATAGTAAACTGTTACTTGACAAGTCGCAGAATGAATGTTATTTTGGGATTTTGTTTGACAGATAAATCTGAGAAGGTGGGAAAGGAAACAAGCTATTCACAGAACATTCATCCACAAAATGATTGCATTTACTGAACAAATAATCTCTCCATGGTTTGTCAAGTCTAAAACAAGATGACTCTTCTCCTTCCTGCCAGAACTGGCAAGATGCCCCGGACAGGATATTGTGTGAGCATAATTGGCAGCGAAGACTGAAAACAGAGCAGGGTCACTTCACAGTTGCAATAGTTAATGACAGCTTTGCAAATTCTCTGGATTTTATCACTGTTTTAATGAAGTTTTCTAGACTCAAAAATCTTTTACAGCAAACCTCTTCAGATAGGCGTTTATGCTTGTGTATATGTAGCTGAATCAGTAACTGCCTTCATTCATGCCTGCTCTGTGTCAAGATGCTCAATGCAATTTCTGTCCTAGAGAAAGGTTATTTGCTGAGGGAAGAGCCTACCTTTTACTGAGCCTACCTTACACTGAGCCTCACCTTTTGTTCTCAATTCTTGAATTCTTCCACTTAAGGCTCTATGTATCTTTTAAACTGCTTATGAGTGAGTTGTAACACCCATTTTCTATTTCAGTCTTGCCAGGTTTTACAAGTAAAGTCTGTGCAACTACATCTAATAAGAGCAGGTCTAAGCAGAAGGCATAATAACCTATCTTGGCTGGGCACAGGTGAAGTCATCTATTGGAAATGTGGATGACCAGCTCAGAACTATCAATTCATTTGTGTCAAATTTAGCTCTCCAGAAACAATGTTAACAATGAAACTGCATGCAGCCTCAGGTGCTTATTGCTTGTTCAAAGATCTCAGATACATGAGAGAAAAATAGGGCATGTCTGAATGCAGGCTTGAGTGATTTGACAGAAATCTTTGTAAAATTATAGTGTACCTTTTTGATATTCTCAAAGTTAAGCAATCTCTGTGTTTTCAGTTGTTTTCAGCAGAAAGGCTTTCAGCCTCCTTAGTCACTCTTTCTGGCTACTTTTTTGTGCTTTCTTTGTGTGAGCTGGTGAGCATCAAACTGACACAGGAGTTTGTTGATAGGGTTTTGGTTCCTGACTTCCACCAGCTTGCTTGGCAGTCTTCCTGGAGTGCTTTTGGCATCTGTGGATTAAAATGTTCCATTAGGGACTGTTACTTCTACAGAAGGTTTACTATTGAATTATATAGGAGCAATACAACATTTTTAATATTGTTGTCCATCCTATTCCTTCTACCTCCTAATGTTTGCCGAAGTACTTCAGTAGTTGCATATTGTCTGTATATTTTGCCACTTCAGAAGATCCAGCACCTCTCATTAATGAACAGCTCGTATCAGACTGYACTTGTGGGAGAAATGTGGTGGTTACTCTCTGAACCTTATGTTGGGTGGAAGTGCTCAGTTTCTTCCTATCTGCTATTTTTTTTCTCTCTCAAACACATTTTAACCTCAGTTGAAATCTGTCCTTTCTCACCAGGATTGCCTTAGTATGCTGGGTTTGGATTTTGGGTTTGGTTTGAGGTTTTTTCCACATACTCTTACGAGTGAATATTAGTGGCAGCTTGCAAAAGATGAAGCTAGTTCCCTCCATTGTTTCTTTTCTATCCTCTGTTTTATTGAGATGCCACCTGGTGACATGGAGGCACTTCAAAGTTGAGAGGTTTCTTTCTGGACTCTTGATCTCCCTCTGAAATCCCGAGACATGTACCACCTGCAATGCAGTTGAGGAGATCTCTGCCCTCACTGAGAGTGTCAGCGCTACTGCTGTGCTTTCATTGCATTTTCAGCCTCTTTCCCTGTTATGCTGTCAGGGCTTGGAGAAAGAAGTGAGGGAGGTTGTTTGGTTTGAGGTGTTCTTTCAGTTGGGGATGGTTGTTTTTCTGTTTTGGAGTTGTTTGTTTTCTTTTTTTATAAATCAATCAATCAGTCAATACAGGCAGCAACTCCAGACTAGCACATCTATCTGATGGCACAGAGATCCAGTCACTACTGTAGCTGACAGCACTTTTATGTGACTACTGCTTTTGTTACTGCATGGTTTACTAAGAATTGAGCTTTTCAGTTTCTTTTTTTTGTTAAATCACAGTATTAATATGGTCTACTACCCAGACAAGTAATTTTACAGACTGGATATGCCAGTGCAGGTTCTCCACCTACTTTGCTTAAAACAACTGTGCCTAACTGCAGAAGTCATAGTCCCTCTGTAACCTTTATCTCCCCCAATGCTTCCCTCATCTCCACCCTCAGTCCGTGAATGTAGTTCCAAAAAAATTATCACAAGTACTGTGTCTCTGTCACCTCCATCTAAAACGTGCAATGTTATTTTGCRTGATGTTTTGCTCAATTTCTTCCTTAAGACACTTTAACTGAAAACTTCCTTACCCTCCAGGCTAGAGAGAATTTGTACTGTGTATTCCCAGGAAGGGCAGGTGTCTGACCCTTTCAGGACAGTTGTTCTAACCATTACATTGCATTGAAAAAATTTCACTATTTACGAAGGAGGTGCCATTTTCTTTTGTCTGCCGTTTTAGCACTACATCTTCATATAGACAGGGAAAATATTTCATGCCTACTGCCTTGATAACTATCTTACCTTACAGAAGGTAGAACCAACATACACAAACAACACAACTCCCATGTTTGCATTGAAGGCTACCCTGATGTGTTCTCAAAGCCTTTCTGCCCCAGTGCCCTGCTCTGCCWATTTGTAATACCTAGATTCAGACGAAAGTCAGAAAATCCCTGACTTAGAGTGCATGCAGTTGTTYGAAACAAGACTTGATTAAGAAACATTGTCACCTAGTGGCCAGAACAAGATGTATTTATTATTGCTGATCTTATAACAAGGTATATATAGAATGTGTGTGTGTATCTCAGTGTATCATTGCACCAGTGACTATTTCTGGTCAGTACCATATGCTGACATTTCAGCTCTTCCCAGTTCGAAAGCTCTTCAGTAAACCATGTGCATTTACTAAGCAAGCCAGAGCAGCAGCAGCTTGGCAGTGCTGCAAAGAGAAGCTATTAAAAGGAAGCTGCTCCACAGAAAAAGCAGTTCACAGTGCCATACAGAGAATTTCCCATCAACCACCTCCTCTCCCGCTCCAAAGTACCCAGAGCACCTCACCAARTGGAATGTGCCCAACTTCTCTCTTTGCAGAACAAGTGCTTTGCTCTTTGGTATTTCTGCTCCTGTCACTCCTCCATGGCCTGGAGATTGAGAGGTAATTTTCTCCCATTCCTTCCAAGGCAAGGCAGCCTGGCACTGAAGTGCTGGGTTCTTAACATATGAAGTGATGTTTCCCGAAGGAAGTCAGCTGCTCTCTTTCTGCAACATTAAACCTATCAGCCATCTCACCTCGGACTCCTTTGATTATCTAGAGATGCTGTGCAATGCCATCATGTCACATCCCTCCTTACTCTGGGGTAGATACTCTGGGGTATCTAGTTCTTGTGCCTGGATAGAGGACTGTGGATCAGCTCTTTTCTCCCTCACCTGGTAATATCATACCCTGGCATAAACCACTAGGTGTTACATTCCTAATCCTGTCGTCGGCTGCAGACACTCAAAAGAGGTCATGTTTTGCTCCACCTTGCCAAGGTGAAGCGAGGCCACCAATGTCAAAAGTGGCAGAGCTGGTTTGTGGGACGGAAACAGGAGCCAGCGGGGAGCCCAGGTGCTGCCCGACCTGCTGCTCAGCCCCTTTCCATCAGCCACCCTGGAGCCACCCCCTTCACTGGCTGAGCCACATTTGAGCTTAGCTGACACTTATGAATAAACATTTTGTTAAAAGTCATTCATTTCTGCATGTTTACRTGATTTCAAACAGTGGGATGCAAACTGCCAGGGTCTTGCACTGATGGGTGGAGCAATAACCATGGACATGTGGAATCTCTAGGTCTCTCCAAYTGAGTAAGTGTCTGACTTTCACCAGCTTTACAGTCATCTCCCTTGTGTTTTCCTCACATACTTAGACACATACAAGTCAAGCATCTCTGTTCCTGGAGAGTAAGAGAGAATGCAACTTCCTGTAAAAATAAATGTCAAGAGCCTTTGAAGTTCTATTCCAGGCTTTCTCTTCGTATCACGTGCATTACTGAAAAATATTCCCATCTGGGACAGACTTTGCTGCAAGGAGATCCTAGACTGTTCTAAGAGAAGAAACTTAGTTGTATTAGCTGCACTTCTCTAGAGAGGACTGATAAAGCAACTCTCTGGCTACGTGCATGAACTTTCTGTATCCATTATTGTCTACAAGGTACCTAAACAGCTGCAGCTTTTGGCAGATTGTTTGTAGTCTCTGCTCCACTCTACCAATCTTTCTTCCTTTCTATTTTTCCCRAGTGTAACACTTCATGAGTTTTATCCATCCACCTAAGGAAAAAAACCTTAGGAAAAAAATCCACTTTAGGCCCTTAAATTGTGGATCTTCAGTAAATGCAGCAGCAGCTCTTTGTTCTGTTTTATTGCTGCAATTATTCACTTGCTCCTGCTTCTGAAATGTACCCAGCAACTCAAAAAGGTTTCATGCATAGGTTTTCTAGTGGATAATCTGGTWTAACACGCTTCTAATGGAACAAAAGGGTAATTTAAGAAGAGATGTCGTACATTTACACAATCAACTACTCTTTCTTTATTTGCTTTTTGATTTCATAGAATCATAGAATGGCTTAAGTTGGAAGGGACCTTAAAGATCATCTAGTTCCAGGGATTTAATTTTTTTTTCAGGTTGGCTGTCTTGGTTTGGAAACAGCATTGTGATTTTTGTCCTGTATAAACAAAGACATCTTCTGCAGCCTACCGACTACCTCACATTCAACTTGGCAGTGTCAGAYGCCAGTATCTCTGTGTTTGGTTATTCCCGGGGGATCATTGAAATCTTCAATGTCTTCAGAGATGATGGATTCATTATCACATCGATATGGACTTGCCAGGTAAGACTGCATTACACTTAATTAGACAAAACAGGTGCAGCTATTTCTGTGGGTGTGCTGTATATAAATCAGCACCATATAAACCAGTCACCCTGGTTGCTGGCACTTTAACATTGGGCTTAAAGCATTGCAGACTCCTACTTGACAAGGCGTGTAGAGCAAAGCTCCACRCAGCACTTGGGCATACCCTTATATTTTAGCAAACAACTTTTTGCACTAAATCCRTTGTAACTCTTCAATCACATTCCTAAACTCTTCATTGCTTCATTGCCTGTGGTAGAGTGACTGATTTAACTTTACAGCACAGTCATCCCTGATCTTGGAAGCAGCTTTTTGTTGGAGTACTTGGAAAAAGTTATTATGGTTAATTCTGAAACACAGCTGCATGGACAAAATGTGAATGCACCCCATAGACAGATAGGCCTGGTTCCCTGGTGCTTTCAGTAACATCTGTGAGAAAGATTATACTCTGTTTCATCAGGGAATCAAAAGTCTGAAAATGACAGTATAGCCTATGGCAAGGTGTAAGAAATATCATGATGAAGGAAAAGGGAGAGAGATATAATCCTCTTTTCTTGGAGGTTTGKTTTTTTGCATTTTTTTAAAGAGGAAGTTGAGCTATTGTGCAACATAGATGAAAGAACGTTTACAGGTCATGTCCTCTCCCTTTCAATAAAAAGGTTCAGTTTATGCAGAGAGGAAGACTTCCCACAGGAGACTCGGATTAAACTAGGAGCTGTAACTAGATCTAAAAAATTATTATTTTATAATTTAAAATGTATGTCTATAGACATTTGGCAGAAAATAATTTACCAAAATGAAGCTAATTATTTCCTCAGCAAAATCCCACTCTTTCTCTAATGAGAACACTTACAGTTGCAATCTAAGGTCTGTTGAGCAGAAACTGAAATTTTTTATTAATGGAAAACTTTGAAGTCATCAAATAAATAAACACATACCTGAAAACTGCAAAATTCACACCCATACTCAGAATTAAACAGATGCATATTTTCCCCCTCTTTCAAAGAAGGATAGAGCTAYGACTAAGAAAGGAAAGATAATATCTTCATCTTCAGGTTCTGTTCTAGCTTTGTTGCAGATTTCCTATATAAGACAGGGTGAGCCATTCCRTGTGAAATCCTGACCCAAGATCTGTGGTGTAATTTAACACTTAAAACTCACAACGTTGAAGTAGGTAACATTAAATGACCCTTCTGCATCCCTACTCCAAGCTCTTTCAGAGCCCAGTGGCTCATTTTTTTGGGCTGTAAAAAACAGCACACAGAGGAATTGACAAGGTATGGCACACTGTGTCTCTACATTGTGGTTTGCATGGGAACCTCTGTCAGCAGCCTTACAGATTTCTTTCATGATGCCTCTGCCTGGGAATACCTCTTTGGCTGACTTGGAGCTATTAAGTCTTGTTATGATGATCTGAGGATTTTTTTTAGATTTAAAAATACTGGGAGAGAGGTGTGCTTGAACTTTGTGAGATGGAGGTGTGGTTAATCTTGCTGTGCTTGAACTGCCCTTTCAAGAGGAGAAGTGGTCCATAACATTTTTAGGGTACCCAGATAGTTTGTTGGTTAGGATATGTTAAGTAATTGGTTTTGGATCTTCTTGTTTTAAACAGCATTCATCTTTAATGTTTGGATATCAAACAAAGTTTTAGGGTATTGGGATCCAAAGGTTTTGTGCAGGACACTAATAATGCATTCGCTTTTCTTAACACTACAATCTGCAAAACATTGAAGTTTCCACTTTGGTAATCCTCTGCAGGCTCTAGAAGGTAACATCCGTCATTCCAAATAGGAACTTATACTGTATTAATGCTAATTAAAAATTAATGATTATCTGGAAAGCCAATTTGTACTCTGAATTAATAGTTTGGATTTGTTGTGACTTGCTGAGTGGCTGAGCTGGTTACGGCTTGCTGAGAGAACATCATGCAGGATTCCTGTTTCCATCGAGATGTTGTTCTGTCTTGGGGGGCCTCAAAAACAGGTTTAAACCCTGACATCCATCCTTTTGATTATTAAGCTTGACAAAACAGAAGGCAGTGATGAAAAAGTAAGTTATGGTAATCGAGTGGCTGGATTTGAGCAAGAATATTGTGCAGAAATAGCAGGAAGCTTCTGTGCATAAAAAAAAAGATGTGAAAATTTCCACGTGTGTGGACAGCCAGCACAAAGGTCGTTCTAAAAATGTTTATTGTTCAAAAGCAGTAGTGTTTTGATTGCTTACTTTTAGGTGTTTATAAAATAAGATGGATTTGTAGTCTGACTAGAAGGGGGTCTTACATGTAGAGCATGAGAAATGAGGACCTTGGTACCAAGAAGGTAAAACCCATGCTTTCTGTCATGACCCACCCAAGTCAGTGTCTCTTGCTCCCCTCATGCACTCAGGCTCCTCTGCAAGTAGCTGGGGTGGCAATTTGGGCTGCTATGTGCATGAGCATGGCTCTATCCTTAGCATGGTCCATGTGTTTTCCCTTACTTGGTTTGTTTTACTGGGGCCAGGGGATGGCCTTACTTGGCTTTCTCTCATTGTCCGGTTCGCTACACATTTGCTCCTATTGATCAGTCAGCTTTTGCTGTCAAGTATGCTTAGGGAAATTTTATTTTCCCAAGCTAACCTGTCATTTCTGTTTATAAAGAAACTTCATGAGCTCACCTCACTTAATCCACCTAACTATTTTGTTTTCCTCTGACTCAGGTCTCCTTCTGTACCCTCAGGTAACACTTTTCAACGTTAAGGTTCACCTTTCTTGGCTGCTCCGGTTGAAGGGAGTTGGGAAAAGACAGACTTCTCTTGAAACAGCCTAGTCTTTGAAAACTCTCTGTAACCAAAGATGTATCTTCAGCTACAAGGACCATGGGAATGGGGCAGATAGGAGTGCTTCTGTTCTCCTCTGTGTGGAAGAAACAACACTTTTCTTCCCCATGCCAAATATTACTTTTCTTTTTTGAGGTCTGACAGAGCTTTTCTCTCAGGAGTGAGATTGCTGAATGCTGTGTACAAATATAGTTTTCCAATGGTGGCTTTTGGAATCTGCTTTCACTTCTTGTTTATAACTCTGCTCGGCCATTGTCTGTTATTCCTGATCCGGACGGAAGGACAGTCAGTCTCTAGCATATTCATTTTTTAGCCTCTCCCAATATGATCAGTAAGTAAACCGGTTCATATGGTAAATTTCAGCTCAGGGAATGTAGGCCAGTGGCCAAGAGCCATCTGTTTCGCCCATTGACCATATTCCTAGTAAAAAGCTACCTCGGGATATATTTTTGTCCTTCCCATATCTTTTTTTATTCGTATGTTCTGCTGAACTAGAAGTTGCACTGAAGTCTGTAAATAACATTGTGTGGAAATGTTCTTGCATGTAGGAAGCAGAGAAATATTAATTCTCTGCAGGTAAACACCACAGTTTCTTCTAAATCTTATTTATCAACTGACAGAAAGCTATTCTTGTTAATCACATGGCAAATACATCAGAAGATGCAGGCTTCAGGAAGCCCCCAAACACAGGGAAAGGACTATAAGCTRTCTGAACTCCATAGGTACATTGCAGTCATGTCTGAAGCCACGAATGGGATGGGGGGTGCCTTTGAATTCGAAATCCTTCATAATCCTGRTACTTCAGTTTAGAGTTGTTTTCCTTAGTTCACTCCTCAATTTTTTTTAGTTATTTTTGATAATGCAGTTTTGTTATTTTAACATTAATTTTGTAAATACTTACAGATTTTGCTATGACGTTCAAGAAAATTGCCTGCGCTTACCATGTGCTCACTCTGTTGGTTTTCTTTAAAAAAAAATTACTTATTTCTGACTGTTTCTTACACGTAAGATATGTCTGGGCTGTGCACACCAGAGCACAGTGTGGTTACCTCCRGGTCATGGTGCTGTCACAGACATACCCACCGTCCCTGACATGCTGACTGACKCTGTTACCGCAGATGCACTCACCTCACTATCAGCCTAGGTATTCCCAGTCCATCTGGCCAGCCAGATGGTTCCAGAGCAGCCCCAGCAGATCTGTCTCTGCACAGAAACAGCCTCAGGAGCAGCCATAAAAAAAGAAGTTCTGCTTTGAGGTATTAGTGAGCACCACAGTGGCTTGTCTGACAGGATCCAGTCCCCACTGCCTCTGTCCCCACAGCCTGCCCTCACCATCCCTGCCTTCACCCTCACAAAGCTGCTTCGTGTTGTGCAGAGTAATAAAGACACCGAGGGGAGCAGAAGAGAGAGAGAAATGACTGTCTCATCCTGTGGCTGGGTTTACTACAAAGCAGGGAGGAAACCTGGTTTTGAATCCTGCACTGCTTGATGCTTCCATGCTTCACACAGCACCTTGTGTTCCTGTCTGGCATTCCCTGTACGGAAGCACATGGCAATGTGGTGATCAGCAGTAGGCCCTACATTGCACACAGGTGTTGCCCTACTCTGTCAGCCCTAATACACTTGTGTACAGTTTGCCTGACAGCACCAGATCCATGGCGTATGTGCATTCCAAAAGGGCACGGAATGGCCAGGAAGTCAAAAATTTTCTGGGAGCACCAGACTTAGTGTGTATGCATTGAGGAGTGCATGGCCCACAGAAATGTCTGGGATTTCTTGAGCTTTAGCAGATCTTCCAAATCGTGGTGGTGTTCAAGTGATCGAGTTGCCAGCTCAAATCCCAGATAAATGGGGATTTCTAAGAAAAGCTAAATTAGATGTGCAATATCCCTGCTTTAACAATGCTGCTGTTGGAAAAGGAGGGTTCCCCTCCCTCCAGTGGGTGTCTGACACTAACRTAGGGAGAATTTTTTACTCTCTGGCCCTGATATTTGTTTGCTTTAGGGATAGTAGGGCATTCCCTTATGATGAATAGTCTTGGGGTTGGTTATGTTCCTAGGCAGAGAGTGTGGGTCTGAGCACCTTCGGATGGAGAAAAGTAAATCCAGCTCTCACACACACTCCACAGGGGTAAAGGAAGAACGAGTCAGCAATCCCTCTGCTTTTTACAGTGACACTGCTTAATTTTTGAAAGGCCCTTATGCCCTTTTGTAGATTCAGCTTCCAGTCACTCCCCCTATCTAGCACTTAAAAAACTCCAGTATTTTGGGTGTTATTAAATATCTAGAGCTCTATCATGACATTTCTGAAAAGAAATAATGTCCACCTTTTGTAAAAATCAGAACTGAATATCTGAAACACCAAAAGGAAAATTACAACAGTAGCAAATTCTGAGAACAGTATGATGAAAACGCATGGGTTCTTTTCAGAAGTTTTGAGGGCAGGACTTTTAATCTTGAATAAATTCTTTTGTATTTTATTGATAGCATTTGCTTTCTCAGAACATGCATTTGTCTCTTTTCCTATACACAGATTGTAARATATTGCTAAATCTTGTTTGAGAAGGACACAGAGGATTAATACATTCTCCTTTTAACAAAATCTTCTGTAAATTGTCTGATAAATSAAAAACCCTAAAGGCATTTATGTTCTTTTATAAATAGAGTAAATTTGCAGAACATTGATTTCTGTCCATTTAATATAACTCATAAAACCAACCAATTGTTTATTTAGCTAAACTATTGACTCTCTTGACTCAGTTAGTGAGTTTATGTGTTTTATAAATACCAAAACAGTGGTATGGTACTCCCTCACTTTCTGGTGAGACAAGTGACCAGTGGTAGCTCAGCAGTCCGTATGACTGGTAATAAAAGCAATGTCAGATGGGAAGGACCGAAATGAAACATCACAAGTTCTCTTTCTCCTGCCTTCCCAGTACTGGTACTGGGGAGATTACTGAGGAAAATGGCAGACAGCCACTACTGCCCAATGAGTGTAGGCATTGTTTGTCAGACTTGTTCCARCTTAACCATCCATTCACATTGCTCCATCATCCATTCATTTTTTGGTTCCAAATCATTCAGCTTACATCCATATGTAACAAGTCCCCTTCGAGTATATGTCTCACCCACACCTCTGCCTCCCATACTCCCCACTAGCCATCCATGTGAGTACCCTACATGCCACCAAGCTCTCCCTCATAAAACCCGGACAAATCTGCAAGCTGCTCATCTGTATCCCTAGCAAAGTCTGCTGAGGTGGATATAGGTTTGCTCCTGCTCAGGCTGCCTCCCAGTTTGCTACTGGAAGATATAGCAGTTGTCGCTGGGACTGTCTTTGCCCACATCTGAGAGTACCTGAATGTTCTTCCATGTTTTTCCTCCTCCTCTCTCTTCCTGTGGGAGAAGTGTGTGCAGACACACTTTGAGCTCACTGGTACTTTCACATGTGTTCTGGCTCCACTGTGCTGCAAGAGTACCTTCCTCCTCAGCACGGTTTTCTGCAGCAAGCTAACTTTGGCAGAGGTTTTCCGCCCAAAGACTGAGTTGATTCAACCTTGCTTAGTGTAAAAAATTTTACATATCGAAATACCACTGCATATCCCAGTGTCCAAGCATGCAGCTCTAAAGCTGCGAATGGCCAGAACAAAAATGGGTTTTTTTCTCAAATCGTATGCCCATGAATGTCTGCTTAGTTGAAAAATGTTCAGCTATCTACCTGTAAGATGTTAAAAGAAATCAATCCAAACCTGAAAAGGGAGTGAAAAAAAGTTATTTACTATCTTAACACAGGAYTGGGGTGTGATATTGTTGGGATTTTACTTACATGTAGCTTATCATTCCTGACATTTCAGTAAGMTGAAAATAACCCCAAGACAAATAATGGAGCTGGCACTAAGAGCATTAACAGATAAAACAGGTATTAAAGGTGCTGGAGAAAAGCTGTGTAATATTAGCTCTGTATTCAGCTCACCTTGGCATGCTGATTCACGGTGAAATGCAGGATGTGGAGACTGATCTATAAAGCAAACTCAAAAAAAGAGTGCCCTTTACTTTACCATGCCATGCTAAATCTTCCTCTCTGAGACATATTTTTCTGAAACAAATTTATGTCTCAGTTATGAATACTAGAATGTGTCCTCATTCTTGTTTCCTTGCCTACCTCAGATTTTGATAATGAAAAATAAATTTGCAGAGATACTAGTCTTCCCTATTTCTTTATTTCTGGTCTACCTTCATATAATCTAAAGAGTGCACACATTGCAGTCAAAGAGGTAAGGGCAACTCATGTAGACATCTGTGAGCTGAATTTTAATAAGAAAAATACTTCATCTGCAGGGAAGGGGGGGAAAACTGCCTTTGCACAAACAGAATCATTAGCAACATAGAAGATCATTTCAGTGTAACTAATGCGACTTCAGGGAAGTTCAGCCAGTTTTCATTAGTCATGAATTGTCCTTCATTTTCCTCTAAATTATTATTTCTGCAGTCAATTGCAACAAATTAGGTAAGCCATATATTTGGTACTTGAAAAATTATGAATGCCCTACCTATCTGTTTCCTTGTTTAACAAGTCTGACGTAGCCCTCCCGTGACACCCAGGCACTGTGTCAAACCACACACTGCTGCCTGGGAAGGGCATTCATTGCCTCATAATGCTCCTATAGAAAGAGGAATTTACGAAGTCTAAGCTTTGACTCCTGCACTTGCTTTTCCTCTCAGAGGGCTTTGAAATACCCTGTTCTTGTTTCTTTATGTGGAAAATAGTAGTCTTCCTCATCCTTCTGTGCTGATGACTGTTTCTAAGATATTAAATGTCTTCTTTCAAAAAATGCTGTCCATCACCCCTTCATCATTCAAGATCTTCTCACCATGGAGCTGAACAATTCATGTTCTTCTGGCCCCTCTCTGTGTGCCACATCCTCTCAGTGGCTTTTAATCAAAATTTCATCTGAAATTAAAATATCACTCTGATGAAATTTGTAAATATCTTAAATAGTTCTACCTCACATTTACTCATCTTCTCTATCACAAAAATATGTTCCATTAAATGAGTACACTGATAGTACATTGGAAGCAAATGAGGTCCTGACCTAGATCCTGTGCTGAGTGAGTCAATGACAAGATGATTGTTGCTTGCAATGGRCTGTATATGACATGATATCCAGAATTTCCACACCACTGTCCCTGCAGAAAGGGATGACGTTGCACCTGGTGGGTTTCCAGATCACTCYTTAAGGCCAAGAATAACCTGTATCTTTTACACTTCCTTCCAGGCTCTTGGCAATGCTTGTGACTCTCCTGTTATTTTGGTACAGGCTCCATAGGGGACAAGAGTATTAATCTAAGAGATCTGCTAGTAGCCATGCAGCTTTTTCAGGTTTTCAGGAATGTAACATGTTCATGTTGTGGCCACTTAAGGCTGAGCTGGCACCACTAACCTGCCCTGCCTTTTGCCTAGGAGCTTCACGAACAGAAGAACAAGTTCACTTGTAAGCATTCAGCCAGCAGTTAGAGATGACCTTGTACTAGCTTGAGGGTGGCTACATAAGCAGATTCCTTCTTGCTGGGAAGCAGCACAGATGATTGCACTTTGGAGAATGTGGAGCATCACTTGTAGTCTCTGGGCTGTCCTGGCAAAGTCCATGAACAGTGGGACTTCTGATTCCCCTGAGATGTGTAAGCCTTGAGAAACATTTAGCTTGATATTCTGAAATGTCAAGGATTTGAAAACAAAAGCAAGATTCTAATCTGATTTTCATGGATCTCAGTTATCAGGGTARTATCACCACAGGCCACAGAGCCAAGCTGTGCTTTCTATGGAAATGTAAAGATGAGAGAGGTGACTCTTCTTTTATTTGTGTRTTTGTTTGTTTGTATTAATGGTGATGCTAAGAACAAACAACTAAGCTCTGAATTAACATCACTAAAGTGGTGAGCAGTTTTGGCTCAGGCCCACTGAAAAGAATTTTACACGGTGTAGCACAGATGTTCCCAAAGGGCAATGCTAGTTTCCTATCTAGTGCTTCCTAATTTCCCTCTACAATAATTCACAGAAAGACAATGGCAATTCAGCATTTAACCTGAAGATGGGAATCTTTCCATTGTGTCTGGATCATCTGGTGGTATGAGCTACATGTTCCCCACTTATTCTTCATGGAGGGACATGAGTGACAYAAAACCTGCCATGATCCCATGGCATCTACCCAGAAGTAGAAAGCAGGTGTTCCAAAGCACTTGGACATGGGGTGTTTGAAGTAAGATTATAATGTGATGAGGCTGTGTAAGGAAATTCTGAAAGCAATTTCTATCCATTTGTTGAATGATGTGCCCTTGGTGGAGTTGCTGCATTCATAGTTGTGCTCATTGATAGGGGCATATACAACTATGAGAAGAAATTGTGGCCTGAGAGGCTACAACTAGAATAGCTAAAAGTCAGCCCAAAGTAAGTATACCTTGAACCTCATTTGATTGACATGGTGTATAAAACTGGGTTCCCAAGTATTACTAAAGCCAAAACCTGACCTACACATATTAATAGTGGGACTGAACACACATCAACTATATCGTATACTTAGTATAATTACRTATCTGGACACATAATAGTACGGTCTAATTACTGCATTCATATTTTTTTCTATCTTTAGAATATATGCCATCAACAGAAACATTTAATCACTTGGTAAGTGCAAAATACTGAGTGTCTGATGCTCTTAGTGGTTTAAACTACCTAATCCTGCAGCATATCAGTTCTCATTGTTTACTAATAAATAGAGTGGCATTTGCATCAGAGACCTCTAATGGCTCGGGTTAATGCCATCACCTCTAATGCCCTTGAAGCCCAAGAGTTTTTAAAAGGCAGAATGCAACCATAGGAGAGCAATATCTCATGAGCAAAAGATGATGTGGGAACTGTAGTAAATGATAGATCTCTTTTGTCTCCTGCATTGTAGGAAATCTTAAAGAAACTATTTGAGTGCTTTAGGAACACTATTGTGAGTTTTAAGTAGTCTTCTGTGAAGACTAATTTTGATTATGAGCCTTGGTAGTCCTCCTTCTAGAACCCCTGGGGCAAAAGAGTAGCCCAGTTGACTCATAGTGGTATATTTGAGAGATGGGAAAATTATGTTTTTATCAGACTCAAATGGAATATTTTTGCATTTACTGCAAACTTTCAGAAACTCTTAATTCTAAAATTATTTAAGTTTTTAAATTTTAAAACATCTGTTTCAAAGGTATCTACAATTTCTTTTACAAATGTATTACTTGAAGATTGATTTAAATGCTTTTTTGTCTCTTGACATTGAAGGAGGTTTATTGCCATTATCTATTTGCATTAAGATCTCAGAATAATCTGGTCTGCATTAAAAAAAACATATGAGAGACCTTTTTGTGGCAACTTTAAATATATGCTGTGGATAAATAATCCCTCTTTGAAGTTTATCCTTTTCTTTACATATTCATTATCTCATTTTCAATAGAAGAGAAATGCAGGACATTGTGGTTCTGAGGGGAAACAAATGGACTTTGGGAAATTGCAACAGATTCACCAGCTGGCCAGAGGAGGGAGCGAGGCAGCCTTTGTGGCTGGCAAGATCAATGTCTTGGCCTAAATTGAAATGTAATAGCTGTTTTGGCAATCTGCTTTTGTGCAATGAAACCTTGATTAATCCAATAATAGGAACAATAARTTATATTTTACTCTGCTTTAAATGAAGACAACCCTTATGAATCAGTAGGGATTCATAAGTATTAAAGGTAGTAAAARTGGGGCACACCCAAGCTTGCAGCTAAAAATTTCATAGTGCACTGGGGATTCCTTACTCTCTCTGTGTTGAAGTAAATGGATTTGCATGCAGTAGGAGCTTTATGTATTGTGGGTTGTAAATAGTGCTCCAAGAGCATTAGTGAGATTTAAAGTCAGGCACAAGTACAAAGCAGAAAAAAAACACAGTTTTTTCTTCAGTTGTGTCTTAGCTTCCAGGCAACATAAAGATAATGAGCAACTTCCATGAGTATCTGTATAGCCAAGGGAGTAATACTAGTACAGCACTGAGAGAAAAGCTTTTAAAATTGCTAATCTACTCCTGTTTCTTAATGGGTAAAAAGGAAAGCTGGTGTGTAAAAATTACCATGCAATCAACTTTGTGTTTATGCCAGAATTCATTATTGCCTGTGAACACTGCTGCTATTTGATCATAATAATAGGAAGGACAAAATTGCATTACCCAAAAATGGAGGAAATATTATGACTATGGAAGGAAGGAGCCGGCTGGGGGGTAGGAGAAAAGGAAAACCAGAACTGTGTTCAGGGAAGAGCATCAATCTTCCAAAGTAAYTAAATGTTATTTACTATTCTAGTATTTTCTTGGCTGTCAGTCCATGTAACTTTAAAGATGCAGAAAACTGAAATTATCACATAGTTTTGTGACCTACAGGTATTAACCTCTGTCTATAGAAACTGGGACTATGTTAAAGCAGTTTTTCTGTTGTTAACTACTTTGGGTTCCGAGCAGTTGCCTTGCTACCTATGGTCAGTGTTGTCTGTCCAGGAGCACAAAAAGTAGCAGAGATCTTTCTTCCATATCCAGTAGGTRTAAGCTTGAAATAAGCTGGCTACAACTAGAGGAAGATCCCTTGTTTTCTTCTGAAGACATATGTCTAAGYGACACCAATAAAAAGCATAGCTGTGTGCATAGCTGGGTTCAAAAGCCTCTTGTTGCCAATAGAAGTTCGGGACAAGAAAGCAGCCTGTTGGATGCTCTCCCGTGTTTTAGTGTTCCAGMTGCTGTGACCTCTGTATGGGCAGTTCTGCAGCTTGAGAGCCACCATTTACCTCCCCTATTCATTTCATCTGAGCTCTTGTCATCCCCAGAGCTCCCTCTCTTCCATGACATTTCCCACTGTCACCTGTTCCCAAACCGCCGAGCCTGTGGCCAGCATGGGGGCAGTGACAGCTGCCCCTGGAGGCTGCTGCCACGTAGCCACTTACAGACTATATGGCCCTGGTAACCTCTCTGGTGGTAGCCCCCACGCCCACAGAAGATCTGATGAAATGCTGTTACGAAATAGTATGAAAATGAGATGTGATGACAATGGCTCAATCCTATGAACTATGTTGATTAAGATAAAACTGCATATTTTTAGCAAGACTCCACTCCAAAGAAAAAATTTAGGCTTTTCTTTCTTGTGGTAACAGCTTCATCTTAAATGTTAAAGGGCAAGAGAGTACTTTTAGACCCACCTTCCTTGCAGGTGTGCTCAAAGGCTGTTTGAACTGATCACTTGATATAATTGTGTCTCTTTGGTCTGATGTCAGGGAGGRAGGGTAGGAGAAAAATGGTCACATCTGCCAGTGATAAAACAAACACAGATCTAGTTCAGAAAAGCTGCACTGCTTTCAGCATAGGCCTATGACATACAGTGAGAAGCTTGTCCTGCTCTTTTAGCATTCAATCTCCTAGCTCTTTAGACTTAATTTCAAAGTGTTTATTTGCATCGCTGTTGAAATACTGCTTCCTTTCTAATCTAATAACTACTGCAATTCCTTAAGATTATGGCCGTGCTGTTTTCCACACCTATGAAGCRTTGTTAGAGCAAATGGAGAAGTGGCAGCTGTTTGCATCAGTAAGGCTAATGAAATGCAGAGCACATTTACAAAGCCAGGTATTTCACCAACCTCCACAGCACACAGCAGGCCAAATTCAGCCAAGTGCAGCTTCTAGTAAGTAGCTGAGACATCCAAGGAAGTCTGTTTTCTGGTTTAAACACGGCTGTGTTTATACACCAAGCACRAGCTGATTGTAATTGGAGAACAGGCGGGTGTAGATTGTTGTAGTAGCAAGACTTGCATGTGTTTAAAATGTGGTGGGTCTGTAAAAGTTGACATTAAAAAGTATTTAGAGTCAATATAAGGGCATTGGTAGTAAGAAAAAACACCAGTGAAAGAAGTGATGAAGCAGTCCTTTTCTAACCCTTCACCCAATTTAATTTATACAATCTGCCATGGTCTTAGCTTTAAGCCTGGATTAAAGCCCCAGATTCAGTGCTGGGATAAACTAAATTCCAGAGGAGTTGTGCCCATTCACACAAAGACAGAGTTTGTTCTCACAGAGTAATGATGTGCCTTTCACTATTTGAATGCCAAGTTACAGTGCAGAGACACTTGCTTAATATCCTTACTTCACTAGGTGTAAAACTGGCACATCCAAGAGCTCCTCTGCTCTGGACACTCCGGTATATCACTGCAAGATTTCAAAAAAAAGGGACTGCTGTCAGCGTTTTGCCTGGATCATTTCCCAGTTAAAGTGCTCCCTAGCAGATGGCTACATCCATGTCCGCTACAGTCAACAGCAACTTCCTTGTTACACCCGGACGTGAGGCTCACAGAGTTGTGGCCATCCCGGGATGTCGCTGAGGCACTGATGTCAGTGGGAGCCCACAGAGCTGCATGGCTCTGCCTGCATCAGAACGGGGGGATGAGGATCAGGGCTTCATAAATAGCAGGCAACCAGAAGCACCTGACACCGAGGCCCAATCTACCGGAACTATTTAGGTTTKGGGGTCTTTTTTAAAATAAAAAAAAAGGTTTTCTCATTCAGCCAAGCCCATCACCTCCTACATTCTTCGTTCTTTGGCCTAAATTTCTTAGGATCAGTTTGCATGTTTATTCTGTATAAGTGGGGCAGCTGCATCCAATGCATTTTTGCCTGCTAAGGGCTTTTCTTCTTTCCAGTTCAAAGTTTTTCTCCTTCATTTAGCAAGTMATTTAAGGAAAGCATAGATGTAAGGGTGTGCTTGCTTGCTTGTTGTATGTACACGACAGAGCACTTATATAATTTTTGAACATTTACTTGCTCACTGATCCTATAGAAGATAACTGCACCTGACATTTTGTATTTCCCTGCTTGTTGGGTTTCTGGAAAAACTTTTCAGTTCATTAACATGAAAATGACAGGAGAAATTCCTGTGCTTCTTTTCCCCTTCAGCTCTCTGCAGTCAAAGAACATCCTGCACTGCTTTGTTTTTCAGATTGATGGTTTCCTGACACTGCTCTTTGGCCTGGCTAGCATTAACACCCTTACAGTGATCAGTGTGACACGCTATATCAAGGGCTGCCATCCTGAGAGAGGTAAGGAATAAAGGCAAGTCCAGTTCTGCCTTCACTGAATCAGGTGCAAATCTGTATTTCTCTCAGTCACAGGCAATATTAAATACAAATTAAATGCATTGAAAACCAGGACACAATGCAGTCATTTACATTACAAACGTGTTTTCATAGAATCCTTCAGGGTTAACTCCAGTAGGAGCTACTTATTACTAGTACACTTGGGTCACCATGAGTTAAATTCATCCTTGTGCCAAAGATACCACAGGTCCTGCTGACCTTCTGTACTCTTCAAAATACGAGTTAAACTGCTTCTAAGTGATACATCGCTGTTTGGATCTCACTGAAATAACAAATATGATCTTCTATGAGATGTTTGGGAAGTTTCCAGTCAGGGATCAGATCCTTCGTTCAGAAGGCTGCCATACACACAAAGATTTTTGCTTTTGAGGGTGTTTTGCCAGGGTTTATGCACAGCAGGCATCATGGACTGCTTTAGATGGCAGTGGAAACGTTCAGTCTGCATGTCCTTCCTCCAGCTTTTGTAGCACTGCACAGCCTGCCATCCCCACGTGCCTCTCTGGCCTCCCCGTGGACATTTTCACACCATGTGAGATGAAAATTACTCCTACCATCCTCAGAACCAACCATGACCCAACTCTGCTCAGAGAGTCCCTGTCTCTTACCTGTCTACCTAACCTGCAAAGCATCGTCACCACAGCCGTGTACCCACACTTCTTCCTTCTCTAGTGCCCTGTTGATCTGTAACCTAAATGTCTCAAACAACCCCCGTTCATTACTCTCTCCAGTGCTAGAAACATTTTACTCACCACTCCCTGGCTTTTTGAACTTCATTTTTTATTAACCTTTGATATAAATGCCTCTGTGAGGACATATGAGTGTTCCACTGTACAAATCTGGTCTGAAATCCTTTACACATTTCCTGCCCTGTGAAGCCCTCACCAGAAAGTCTATATAAGCATGCTATCATCTACCAGTCTCCCTTTATGTCTCTTTATATCACCATGCTCACCCCAGGCACTCTCTTTCACAGAGTCAGTAGAAACTTTTCCTCACCATTCCTCCCAGGCCTCCTGCCTGTGAAAATTTTGACTTCCACTGAGAGTCTTATGTAATCTCTCTTCTTTATACCTACACCTACCATAAATTATCCTTAGTCTTCCTTTAATCAATCTTTGGACAATGTATGATCAATTTTCATGCCTTTGTTACAGTTGGCTTGCACCATCTTTCAGGCAAAAACCTATTAATGTCTGCAGGTTAAGCATGTATAAATGTACCAGATGCATCATCTAAGTTTTTCCTTTACTAGCACGACAAGTATTTGCTGTGAAAAGAGCTTCTGCAGGAAGGTAATTTTTTCCACAGGAAGTTCTTCTGCAGTTTGGTGTAATGATAGACKTGTTGAAGTTAACTTTCAGCAGAAACTGCTGCTGGAGCTGATAGGATTTGGCTGTGATGTAATTCTACATCTTCTATTCATTGCATGTTAAGAAGTCATATTAAAAACCTACGTTTCTCTTTTGTGAAGCTTTACCACATATCCATCTGAGGGTGTGCATAATTTTTGTTTGAATCTCAAGTAAATCTGAGCAAGTACCCAATATAACATTACAGAAATGTTGAGGAACAGAGATTGGTGGATAGATAAATATTTCCCACATAAATGAAGAAACAACCATAGTGCATGGCAACAGCAGGGCAGATTGAATCATTTGTATCGAATGGTTAATATAGTTTGGGCTATTTTCTCCCTTTTAACAGGGAAAAATCTTGAAGCAAGTAAGAAAATCCCCTGAATTTAGATTTATCTTGTTCATTTCTTTGTAAAATGTAACTGTTTCCTGCACTTTACAAATTGCAAAGCATAAGTCTAACAGAATTTGCTAATTCCACAGTCCTCAACAAAGTCATTGTCTCCTGCTTAAAAACCATTCATTTCCACTCTTCAATGGTCTTGAACTCAAGCCTGACAGATGCTTTCAAAATCAAGTTTTTCTTATGAATATGCTTTTTTTGGTCTTAATTTTGTTTTAATAGCCGTATTTTACTTATTAGCTGCTGGTATAGGAGTGCATCTAGATATCAGAGATATATTTGCCTTTCTAAGCACTATTTTCTGACCCAAGCGTGCCATTGCAGGTCACTGCATCAGCAACAGCAGCATGTCGGTGGCTCTGGTTCTCATCTGGGTAGCAGCTTTCTTCTGGTCTGCAGCCCCACTACTCGGCTGGGGCAGTTATACAGGTAACAGGTACCTTTCAGTTGTACTTGTTTGGCACCTCTCCACTTAACAAAGATACTTACCATTCTTTCTTGCTGTTTGCGATAAACCAGACCAATTATCAGTGGAACTGAGAAAATCATTCATCACGCATGACGTACGCGCACAGAGTTGCCTGCTTTGGTATCAGTTATAAAGAGATTTTTTTTTAAGATATCACAGGAAAGACTTGGACCAAGTGCATATTACCTATGAAAAAAGAGAGGGCAGAAATATTTGGCATGGTTAAGCAGTGAGATATAGAAAACTATCAAAAGACATCCTTCAAAAACTGTCAAGATTAGGAAACTAGAAAAGAAYGCAAGTTCCAGCAAGTTAAACTTGAAACTATAATTAGACAAGCCAGAAAAATTTGGCAAAACAGTTTGTTGAAAATACGAATACTAACATAGCACAGGAAGAAAAATGTGTTGGAAAGTTTGTCAGTCCAAGAAAGGATATAGATAAGGCCATGTCAAAAAAGCAGAGGGAGAAAAAAAGGAAAAAGTTTGTATAGTGAACATTGCAGTAATTCAATGGCTAAGGGATATTCCCAGACCAGAAACTTTCTTCATGGGGGAAAGCTGGAGAAATTGTCTCAATTGAAGCCTCTAAGAATTCCACAAAACCCTTGTCTCAATTGAAGCCGCTCAGAATTCAACAAAACCCAACAACTGAAATCATGTGACTGACACTGTCCAGCGATCACCTGTCTGGATCCTGTAGGCCTCTGCATCCTTTGAGAAGTCATGAAATCTATGGAGACTTAGTAAAGCAGCCATGTGCATATATTCTCTTACTTACTAAATATGTAAGCTTTGAGGTCTCTCTGGACCCTTGAAGTATGGGTGTGAGAAAAGCATCCATTCCTATGGTTGGTTAAATGTTCTGTCCTTCACAAGCCAAAATATTCCCTGGATATTAGGTTTAATGGACCTCTGGTTTGAGACAAATTCAAACTGTTCATTAGACTGTTCTGATTCTATGTCATGTTTTTGAACTCTGGACATGTCATAAACTTGGATTTTTTGGCTAGTAATTTTCTGTGTATGTTTTGGTGATCTGTGCTCTTTTTACATTATTTTTACCAGCTCTTCATTTATGGAAGGATTTCTGACATCTGGTTTTGGCCTTAAACTGGAGCCAGGGACTTTTTGGGCAACAGTGCCCTGTCATGACATTCAAGTGCCCCCATGAATCCTGTTTGTGCTTTGAATTCAGTCCCCTGAGAGTGGTTTTTAAGTCCACGTCTAGGAGTGCTTTTCCCTATTGAGACTCACAGCAGTTTCAGGTTCCTGGGCTCTCTGTCTACAAACACACTTCCATTGAGGGCACCCATGGAGATGTGGGAACCCAGCAGTGGCAAGTCCAGCAGCTGGTACCAGCAGACCACAGCACATTACACCTGGCTGCTGCAGACCTTTCACTTCTATAAAACATCTTCAGGGGGCCCCAGGACCACACTGATTTTTGGGAAAGCCACTGCAGAGGGGGAAAACATAGCTCTGAATTCCAACTTGCGGAAAATCTGCAGGATTTTCTTTTCATGTCATCTGGAGGCTGGTTTCATTTTTCAGTCAAAAGTTTTTGCAGAAACCCAGAATTAAACCAGATTTTATGGTCATATTTTTGAATCTTGAGGTCTACTGACAAAAAAGGCAAAGGAGAGAAAAATCTATTTCTATTGCAGAACACATTCAGACAGCAACATCTAGAGCTCTTGGTGATAAAAATACCGAGCTCTTTTGATGAGAATCATAAAAGAGGTTTCAAGGTTTTTCTCATTTAATTCATCCTGTTTAAATCTCCTATCACCTGTGAGTAATTAAGGGATTTTTTTTTTCTTCAGAATTACCGCTGGATGTTAGGGAGATATGTGCTGCTAAATCATGCAGTCTTCACCTGTATTGTATCTCCGGGACCTGTTAATACTTGACTTACATAATTTTAATTCATGCTTCATTTATTTGTAATTCAATTTCTTGCCGTAGCTGTCAGAAAAAACCCACCAGTTTTTTCCACTTAAAAAGAAAAATAGGCAATTCGCAATCTATAGAAAAACTTCTGCTGTTATAGAACTCAAGTTTTCTATCAGGCTTTACAAACACATCAGGGCAACTGAAGAAGTCAATGTTATTCATAAAAGTGTTTGAGCCAGAGACTGCACATTATTCCCATTGCCTTTTCCTGAAGTACCTTATCAGCTAGTGTCTCACTTGGTGCAGACCCTGCAAACTGCTTGCCTGACTTCATTTTTGAAAGCCTGCATCTCTGTGTTGCAAGACTGTGTGTTTCCCATTTGTCTAAAGGTCTCATAACTTTCTAAGCATTTATATATTTTATCTTCCCATAATCTTTATCACTACCTGTATCAATTTGCTGTCACAGCTCTCACTGCAGTACAAGTTTCATTGCCTCAAGAAAGTTTCATAGCCTCAATATTTTTATTTCCAACTTAGTTACGTAAGTAATGACTTTTTACATTTGGCATATTGTCTATGGAACTCCTTGTTATGCTGTTACAGTGCTCATCTTAGGAAGTTACTCTGCAGAGTATTATGACAAATAAGAGTAGGTATCACTCAAGAATATCAAACCTTTTCTTTTTTTCTAATAAAGTCTCACGATTTTCTGTCCTGAAGCAACAGTTCATGCATCATAGATTTACACTGGAAATACAAGCTGGACAGAATGATAGTACACATTAAAACTTGTTACAGTCTAGCTGGTCTTGAAAAATTGTTTATGTAGGAAGTAATGTCACGTCTCATTAAATCAGAAAGATTGATCCATTCTGTAGTGCTTAACAGAAGAAAAATATGGTATTTTAACTGATAAATTAATTGCTCAAAAGCAGATGAATATTCTAAAAACACTAATCAACATATTCTTGCTTTCCAGACCGCATGTATGGCACATGTGAGATAGACTGGGCAAAAGCCAACTTCTCTACAATCTACAAGTCCTACATCATCTCCATTTTTATCTGCTGTTTTTTCCTGCCTGTCACAGTCATGGTCTTCTCATATGTGTCGATTATCAATACTGTCAAACTAAGCCATGCATTAACAGGACTGGGTGATCCCACAGACAGACAGAGGAGAATAGAGCGGGATGTCACCAGGGTGAGTTTGGGTTTCATGTTGGGTGGGATTTATCTCAATGAAATCTGTCTTTCCAAAAATTGGTCTCAGCTAGAACAGAAGAGAACAAAACCAATCAACTGCATGTCGTTTCTTTATAACCTCTAGTGATAGAGTCTGAACTCAGTGAAGAATATGAGGTTTGTTTAAAATTTCTACTACATCAATTGGTTAATATTGGTACTATATCACTTGTGAAAAATATTCTAAATATAATTGGAGTGAGTTATACAGCACAAACCCCAAAAAATTGGTTTGGCATATGCTCTTTTCTTTCAGAAGTTACATTAGTTCTGAGCATACTCAGAAGTTGGAGCAGAGATTTCAATTTACTCACTGTTTAGTTCTAAAGTCTACCTGAAACCTTCTGTATTCATATAAACATATGGGAGTGTAGTTATTTTCATTCCATTGGATGAGGCATTTCTCAACCACACCACCATGCCAAAATTCAATATATAGCTCCTAGGTCTGCCTGGCTGCATGAAAGCAAACCATTTGCTTGCCCATAATCTCCTGTAAAATGTACCCTCAGGGCAATCTGAACTTTCCCTTCCAGCCAAGTGTTCAAGTTACTATTCCCAGTGTATTTCTTCCCTGATGTAGTCTTCCAGAATAGATTTAAGATGCTTCTTCTTTTGTCTTGTAGGTTTCTATTGTCATTTGCACAGCCTTCATTATTGCATGGTCACCATATGCTGTCATCTCTATATGGTCTGCCTATGGTCACCCTGTGCCCAACCTTACCAGCATCCTTGCCAGTTTGTTTGCTAAGTCTGCTAGCTTTTACAACCCCATTATCTACTTTGGAATGAGCTCCAAATTTCGGAGGGACATTTTCATCCTGTTCCATTGTGCCAAGGAAGTCAAGGACCCTGTGAAGCTCAAGCGTTTCAAAAACCTCAAACAAAAGCAGCCACAGCCTTCTCAGAAAGAAGAGAAGTATGCAGCAGAACTGCACCCTGCACCAAGCCCTGATTCCGGGGTGGGAAGTCCAACCAACACCCCACCTCCAGCAAACAGGGAAGTGTATTTTGGTATTCTCGATACACCATCTAATAACCCTGACATTGAATGTGATAGATTGTAAGTTTCGTGGCCACTTAATACACACACAAACAATTCGTGTTCAGGAAGACCCTCTACAGAGCAGTGCTTGAGTAATTGACTAATTCCCATTCCATCTGTTTCTTGCTATAGCACTGATGACTATACAACTCAAGCAAATCAGATGATAAAGTGATATTTTCCTTCCATGTAGGTACAAAATGCTACAAAGAACAATGTGGGCAGCACACCCAGTGCCAGAAACACTCGATTTTCACATGCATGCAGGCAAAGAAAGACTGACTTCAGGAGAGCAGGCATTAGCCAGCAAAAATAACTAATATGTTCCTATCCAAGTTTGACCAGTTCCAGATTACGTTTCCAAATATGTCTTTTGCTCTTGACAGTTACAGCCGTAGATGATTGTTTTAGCTCTGTGGCTCTTCACAGCCTCAGCTATAGGAGAAGACAGGCCCTGCTACAGCTCCGAAGGCTGCGAGGTGGTGGAAAAAGCCAAGGTCTCCCTGCAGGGCACCCAGGTGTGCCCACCATATGGCTCCCAGGCCTCACAGGGACCTCATGGGAGTGTGTGATCATAGAATAGTTTGTTTTGGAAGGAACCTTATAGATCATCTAGTTCCCCTGCCATGGAGAGGGACACCTTCCACTAGAGCAGGTTGCTCAAAGCCCCATCCAAYTTGGTCTTGAATGTTTCCATAGACAGAGCACCCACAGCTTCCCTGGGCAACCCGTTGCAGTGTGTCACCACCCTCACAGTAAAGAATTTCTTCATAATATCTAATCTAAACCTACTATCTTGCAGTTTAAAGTCTTTACCTTTGTCCTATCACTCGCAAAAAGTCCCTCTCCAGCTTTCTCATAGGCTCCCCTCTTCTACTGGAAGGCTGCTGTAAAGCCTTTTCCAGACTAAACAGCCCCAGCTCTCAGCCTGTCTTCATAGATCACCTTCATAGGTCATCTTCTGATTGCCTGTGCCTGATTCTGTGTGTGTCTATGCAAGGACTAGGAGTTGTAGATCCTTGTTGTTGGCGTTTTCTAGTCACTATAGTCTGAGCAGTGGCTTCATACTTTTCCTCATTGGTTTGCAGAATGATTTCCACCTCCCCTGACCTTCCTGGCAAGCAGGGCCTGGCTGTAGCATTCTGATTCAGGAAAGCTGGCCTTTAGTTTTACTGATCTGTCTCCAAACTGATTGTTTTTCTACCTTTCTATCAAGGTGGAGCAAGAGATGTACAGGCAATGAAACCAAAACTGACACTTAGATTTCAAGAGTACTGATGAGGTGTGGCATCAGAGCTATTTACAAAATATAATCCAACACGTCACTGTTGCTTCTAAAGAAAGTGTTGCTACCTGCCTATGGGTAAAACATGACTTTTAAGTAAACCCAACTAAGCAGCAACTGAAGGCAGTGATTTAAATAGCTCTGCAGCAGGCCTAAATCGGTAGCCAGACTACCAGGTGTTACAATATCCAGTTTTATCACTGAGTTCATTTTACAGAATCAAAGTGAGAAAGTATGTCTTCATAATTCCCCGTCTTGTAAATTAACTTCATACTCAAAGTCTTCTCAAAAAATTTCTCTGTGTTAGCCATGGAAATTGTGGATTCATTTAATGCCATTTGCAAGTTAAACAGGGGAAAAAAAAAAGGGGAAAAATAAAAAGGGAAAAAACCAACCGCACTGTTTTCTTACCTCTGCTATTTATGAAGTTTTGAAGTCCTGCTGTCTGGGTGTGCTGAAATGTAGTTGTTTTGCAAAAATATGCTTTTCCAGATGTGTTTCTTGGGAAAGTTACAAAGAGAGCCCACCTCCATTTCCCCCATTACTCTATTTGTTTTGAGAAAATCCCCTGTGTTTTGAAGTTAAAAACAAATAAACATTACAAGCAACACTGGGAAACTGTGTTTTCTTTCATGGTCACAGATCTGAACTACAAGCGTATTCATTTTCATGGAAAATTTTGAGATATGGATGCTATTTCATTACCATAAATAATGAAAAGCAAATAAGTGAACAGCTTCCTTCCAGATAAAAGTCCATGTAGCTGCAGAAATAGGTTCAGTTGTTTAGGGCAAAATCCTGTAACAGCTGGATGAAGTCAGGTTGGGCTAGCCAAAGCCAGCACACAGTTTTGAAAGCTTCTAGGTGTAGCACACAATCCACCTTAGCAAACATGATGGACTGAGACTTCTCACTGCTTGAATTTTCCTCCACAGAGAGACCAGTGCCATGTATCCCCATTGCATTCCCAGAGACAGCCACAGCCACAGCTGTGCCAGAAATCTGCCCAGAGGCACTCTGTGGCCATAGGTGCCACCCTGGCTTTTAATCTGTATTTCTGCTAATTTACAGGTACCTAGACAAAATTCTTGCCCTGCTGCATTGCAACAATGCTATTGATCTGCAGAGTTCAGACTCTGACCTAGCAAGACATGAAGAAGGCAAGGAAGAAGGCAGAGCACAAGGCCATTTGCAAGAGTGTCCCCAAACTCCAGCTGAAATCTCTAGAAGTTCATACGCAATTGAGCACAGTGAGGTGAGACTGGGGGAAGAGGAGGGAGTATGAAAAAAAACCAGAATAGGAGCAGAGCAGAGGAAAAATATAAGAGGGAGTAAACCAAATAAGGAGAGGAGCAAGAGGCCAGGAGCCAAAGGATGCATCCCTGCTGAAAGAAAACTAGAAACAGATAACACAGACAAAGCCTTTACTGGTCTGCCTAAGACCTCTCTCTTGCAAGGCCAACAGCTACAGTCCTTTGTGGATATGTGGTAATACCACAAGACYGCACAGCTCTAGAGCAGAGTATCTGGTTCCACAGGTTTCACGAGGTGTCTTTGCAGACCCCAACCTGTGCTCCAGGTTCAGTAACAGCAGCAGCACATTTGTCACTGAAGTCACTCAGGTTAAAAATCTTCTAGCCCTGAAGCATCAGTGCCCGGTAGCTGCACCCACAACACCAGCAAGTGACTGAAGGCAGAAAAAAGGTCCAGAATCCATTACTGGAGTGCATGTAAGGGAATGAGCATCAGCATTTTAAGTGTGGGAATCAACACAAATCCATTTGTAAATGCTTTTCCTGTGTCCTGCATTTCCTCCCCTTGTCTCTGGTCCCACATGTGCCCAGACAAGGCTGGCCCCTGCTACTGTGTCCACAGATGGGCTCCTCAGCCTGCTGAGCCAACACTGCCAGTCAGAAAGGAGCAAAGAGCTTGGCGATTTGAGACAGTCATCAGGGAGTAAGTATGCTGAAGGGGGGTGTGGGGTTTCATGCTTTTTACTTAGCAAGAATGAAGTGCGAACAACATAGAAGAGTCCTGGAGTCAAATCACTCCTCTGCATAACCTTGCTGCTCCTCACAGCCTTGGATTTTCTGTTATAGTTAGTGATTTTTAGCAGCAGAGAGGTGAGTAGGCTGTTGTTCTGACTGATACTCTGGCGCCAAGGAAGCTTCTCTGGAAAACTGCAGCTACTGGAAAACTGTACTCTCCATCTGAGAGTCTTACAAGGGAGGTCCCACTCAACTTGATGAAGCAAAGAACTATCTGCTCCCAAAGCTTTCTCTTTAGCAACACTATATTTTTACATTTTTCTAATGCCAAAAGCTGATGGGTGTACCAAAGGCAGGGCTAGATATCATAGCTCCATGGGACATAAGACATCCCATCCTAGTGCTGCCACTTCCTGAAGACACGCAGGCAGTCAGCATGGGCTTCCTAACAGGACCTGGTACTTCCACTGCCTCAACCACAGCCTATTTCAATGTGTTTTGTATTGAATGGCTTAGTGCCAGCCTGCACAAAGGAGGTCTCATGTCTATTGCTAGTATCCAAATGGCCTCTTGTCGTGAGGTAGGAGAACAACATTTAGATCTCTCTCCCTTTGGCATAGAAATTCTGGCCTGTAGACTCCTTCTGTCTCTCTTGATCAGCCCTGGACTCTACTGTGAGATTTTGTAATTGTTGGGGTTGTTTTCATGTATGGCACACCAGAACAGTAGCACCATCTGGCAGAAGGTAGTAGGCCAACCTGTTCTCCCATTTTTAAAGGATGCTGTCAGCATTTGCTGGCTTGTTTCAGCAGGATCTGAGACAGAGATCTTAGCCTAGATGCAAGGAACCCACCCAAAACCCCCTTGCTAGCTGTTCATTATCCATTTCTGTAATCACAGTCTTTTCGACACTGCTAAAGCACCCTGGCAAAAATGATGTGCCTGAGCATAATGAAGTCACCTTGAAAAATGTCTGAAGCCCTTAAGCCACCCTTTAAACTATGCTTTTAGCTACTCTACATATCCATTTCCAACCCTTTCCCAACTGTTTTGATTAGCTATTGATTAGTACGCTTAGCAGGTGAGTTCTTAATGGCCACATAATTCATGTGTATCAAAATCTCGTCAGATCTTACTTGATTACTTTTTATCATCAATATTATTCATAATTATCAACATACCAGTATTATACCAAAATCACAGTAGTTATTAATCATGAAATGCCGTTATTAATACTCAGAGGTATTACTTGGCCTTGCAAGTGGATTACCAACATCCCTTTCACTGTGGCTACAGAGTTCAAACAATTAAGTTAATTCAGGATTACCTCTATTCAATTTCCACATTTAAAAATAGACTCTTCTGGATTCAGGAGAGGGAAAAAATTATCATAATCCTTTGTTTACTTATGCCAAGAAAACCTTTAGGGCCCACATTTCCCCTGCTAGCATTTTTGCCGAGCTGAAAATCCTTCAGGATGTCAGCACATTGAAATACATAACAGCATTTCTTAATAGCTTTGACATTTCTAATGCAAACATGAATAACTTGAGTGTGTAGTTGGAGGGAGTGGGATAGCCTACTGCAGTCCAGTCCCTGTTCTCAGTGCTGTTATGCATTTTTATCTAATGACTCACATAAAAGTATTTCTTGTAGCAGAGACCAGAAAAAAAGAAACCTTCCATTCCGCCTTTAATACAGTGATTTTATTACAGTGTGAACTACTCAGGCTTGCACCCTCTCCCAGGCTCTCTCCTCACTCCATTAAGTTCTTCATTCTTGGCTGCACAGACTGACACAATACGAGAGATCTAGAGTGTGCTCATCCAAGCATGGCCCGTGGTTTAGCACTTTCCTCAGGAGAGACAGAAGGGGACCAAACCCCTTCCTGAGGATAGGGTTCGATAAGAACATTGTTCTCCTGCTAGCCTGTTGAATAGTCTCACCTCAGGCAATAATGAAAAGGGGGTAAGCCAGAACCTTGGCTCTGCTGTCAAGCCAGCCTAGCAAACCAGGTTCTCATGCAATGCTGTGTCCCTCTGGCTACCTCTCAAATTGCTGAAAGCTTGGAGTCTGAACCTTCTCAGTAAATCAACAAACGCAGAGGATTTTTGCAAGCACTTCAGGAACTCTGCAGACCAAAATGAAGGTGCCTGCAGGGTCAAATGGGCCTGTGTCTAGTTTTGGTTTGAAGTATCTAATTCCTGTCTGCAGCAAAGGCTCCASAGTAGCTGGCCCGTAATCCCTTCCTGTATTGATGATGAAGGAATATGAAAAGTTACAGCGTTGTGCAACAGGGGAAAAAAAAAACCCTAAGGTCCTCATGATCAGCATATGTTCCTGCTTCCTGGGAGATGGCAACTAGGTGATACCAAATGAAGCAAGTTCAAACCGAAAACACGTTCTTYTCCAGAAGAATGGAGTAAAGGTACTACTGGATACACATATACACGGATCCTGCAAGAAGCTTTGTGCCTAGAAGATTCTTAAAACCTTTATATACCCACATTCAGACCAAAAGAGGTAGCTAAGTGAATTACAGACTGCAGGAGAGAGCAGAACCTTGTCATCTGGACCCATACTTCTTAAAGTACTTTCTTTTCTGGGTTGGATTATTTTTTGTGTCATCATAACAGGGAAGCAAGCTTAAAAACTTCTTGATGTGCGGGAGAAGCACAAGAATAAATATCAGATTCAGAGGATGTCCAAATAGTACTACAGTAAGAACACAGAACAATAAGAAAATTATTAAATGGAATGTAATAAGCCCGTTGCTAATAGAAAAAACAGGGCCATACTGAATGATAAAAATGAAAAAAGAACTACCAGCTGTCTGTGCCAATAATCATCATCTTTGATGCTCATTGAATGAGACAAAAGCCCTTTGGGGATAACAAACACACAGCATTTAATTATGTAACAGGATGTAACCTAGTAAAAGGAGAGAGGAAGGACTTAGAAAAATCACTGCAATAAATGCCCTCCCTCGCTGATATCTGACAGCCTTCAGTAGCCTTTGACACTATACACCAGGCAGCCTGGGAAGAACCACTGCCAGAGCAAAGCTGGGATGGTCCTGGAGGGTGTGTGTGTGGCCGGAGGCACATCTGCTCAGTCCAGCACAAGGTCAGTGCAAGCTGCCCAAGCACGAGGCACCTCTGTGTGTCACATCTGCCACAGTATTTGCAAAATGAAGTGTGAAGTCAAGAATAATGTCTGGCAGCACAAATGAGAGTGTGAGCATCTCTTGGTGATGTGACCTGGCAAAGCCTTACCACACACCAAAGATAAATTTCTAATGGATTCATATCACATTAATGTTCATACAGTCAATTGGGAGAACTCAGGGCATGCTTTGCACCACTGATAAACTCCTGTGTGAAATGAACAACACAAACTTCTCTGAGAACAAGCTAGTCAATCATGAGATAACACGTAGCCTACACAGGGATTTAAAGGGAATAGAAAATGGACACTAGCTCATCCTTGACTGATGCCATGTTACCTGACAACCCAGCCCTCAGCTTCCTTTGCTGAAAAGCAGTCAAGTACATCGGCATTATCGTGTGTCCTATCAGAAAAAATCATCCCAGAAAAATGAGCTGTTCAAGAATTTGAAAGTTTAAGTTCTTAGCTCCAGAGATGAGACCCATATCTCCCCACAATTTGGAGGAGCTATTACCAGACCATTTCCCATCCTTGGAGTCATGGCAAGGGAAACCATTCGCTTTGGAAAGCTGATATGCCTTATTCTTTAAAAGACATTCTTCACAAGGAAGTCTTAAGTATTTTGACTTCTGAAGGAGGTGAGAGTTTTTACAAAGGTGAAACACATGGACTTAGAAACTGTGGGAAAAGGTGACTCTTAGAGGGCTGTGAGGAAAGACCTGGCTAGCACTAGGATGACCAGACAGGTACACCTGCTGACAAAGGAGACAAAAACCTTGACATTAGAACTTAGAACTGATAAGAGGAAGGCTCTATCAACTTCCGGGCTGCAGCAGTATTTAGCACACTTGAGTCTCCTCAAGTTAGTTTAGACCTCCTGTTTGCTTATGGCCCACTCACTGGTTCTCTGTAATGGTTGGTGGTGCCCACCTCTGTTGATTCACTGTGACTCTGAGGAGAAATAGCATTGCAGTTCGCCATTCCCAGTCTAACAGAAATCCCATGTTTCGAGTTCATGTTTTCAGCTTCTTTTATTGCCACATCCCATAATAACCCAATACTAAGTATCAGCAGGTACTTTGGGAACACATGAGGAAGAGCACAGCCAACAATTAGAAAGTTAGCACAAGTGAATACATCACCAAAACACCTTCTAGTAAGAATTCTTACTGTGAAGGGGGCAGTTTTTCCCAAATGCTTTTTCTCATCCAACCTACTATGAAAATGGAGCATCAACGTGGAATAGCAAAACATGGGGAGTTCCCACAAGGTTAACTTTTACCTGTTTTTCCTGTAAAGTGCCCTTTAAACATTTACCATGCTAGCAGAAAAGAATAGGTGAAGCATATGCATCAAGAAACCACTACTGAGAGCAATCTCCCTGAAGATCTCCTGCAACGACCACACAGATTTTGAGGCCTTCTCCCCTTTACAAGTATATCCAATAGCAATGAAGCTAACAACATTACTTATATTGCCACAATCTATAACCAGAATGATATTTCTGGCTTTATAAAATTACAGTCTCCAAATAAGACCCACTCAGTGAATCTGCTCAATAACCTAAAGACTTTTCCCTAATGCCTCCATCTGCAAAATCTGGAATTGTACTTCACCCAGCAAGTTCAGCTGTAGTTCAGTGGGCACAGTCATATCTAAGGATGCTAAACATATGGTCTCTCAGCTGTAGATCCCAAAGGTTTTCCTGAAGATGACATGCCTCAGCTGCCTCTAATCCTGAAGAATTTGATTGCTTTCTGAATAGCAGAATGTACCCAAAGCATATCTGCCATTTAAAAAAAAATGCTTATCTTACTTTTTTAATATAGTAAGTGAAGTAAAAACTAGCTATTGTCTGGGAAGTTGCAGTCATTAAAAGTGTTGAAATTATTTTCTCTACTTAATCACAACAGCAGACTTGCAGCATCTCACTGACCTACCTAACCTTCCAAGGGCAGAAGTGTCCTGCCACCCTCACCTGTGGATGACAATAGGAGGCTCCCATTTTGAACTGGGCATTTTCACTTGTTAGGTTAAGGGCAACACAGCAAAGACAGCTTTTCCAGACACCTCACTCATTCCTGTCGGTCTGTAAATCCCTCTATTAGCCCAGGTTACAAATAGAGGATGAACGACCAGACCAGGCAGCAAGGAGACATGTTTCCAGCCTCTGGCTGCTATCCAGGTGTCCTTCCTTGACACCTGGATAAACCCAGCAAGGATTAAGTACTCTCAGCAGGGCCAGGAAACTAGCCTGGTCTGTGTGGTTGGCCTCCCCCTTCAGCACTGCTTTGACTTAGTCACAATTATTTCAGGCTTTGTTAACCAGGCGTGGGTCGATTTGACTTCCTCAGCAACAAGCTTAAAAAACAAATAATCCAATTAATGGAAGAAGCAGAGTGTAAAAGTGTTTGGAAAGGGTTGGGAAAGCCAAGAGGAGCAGCTGGCACGTCCCTGGTGGGACATCTCCCTCTAAACAAGGGCACACAGAAACCCCTTGTTAGTGCAGTGAGGACAGCAGCGTGGCTGCTCTTTGAAGCCTCACAGTCCTCAGGACTGTGACACATCACTGGGGCTCAGAAAGCCAATACAACAAAGCCCTGTATGCCACGCAGACATACAGACCTGCAGTTAAATAAACTCCAGAGACAAATGCTAACATTGGCCACTGCTGCCCACTTCCAATCCTACAACCCTCAGCAAGGGCTCATATAAAACTTCTCTCTAGCTCATCAACCCAGCCTTCATTAGGCAGCAACAAAGAAATGTCAGAAGTTATGTAAGAATGTATCTTCAGCCCTGAAGTCAGTGTTTGTGCTTCAGCTGAGGTGGGAGAGGGGAGTAGGAAGAGGAAGATTGAGAAGCTTTCACAGTTATTCACATTGCAGCCATGGAATATGTGTAGGGCTATTCATTCAAAATGTTGTCGTTGATAATGGCATTCAGCTGCAGAAATCCCTAAATATCATTTAGAGGGAGAAACAACTCCTCTGCCTGCCTGGAATAATGAAAATTCAGGGCTTTGATTCAAATTCTTTGCACCAGCACTCCAATCCTGAGCCTTGCTGTGTAAAACCTTGTGATAAAGAAATGGTGTGACTACAGCAAACCGCACCATGGATACCTTCTTTCAGAAAGGGTCATCACAAATATTACCCCTTGCAAATCCAGGATGAACTTCCCCCCAGCCACAAGTAACAATGCAACATTGGTGTTTATGGCCCCAGCAATTTCGGGACATGGCCAGGCCTCTAACATTGGTTGTTGATGCACTGAGGAAAATGCAAGGTCTTCCCCAACAGCTATGTTCGCTCCTGCCACACCCAAGCAGCCAGGATCATGCCTGCAGCCTCCCTACAGCTTCTCCCCACATTGCTGAAGGAAGGACAAAGAGAAGGCATCAGAGGGGAAACATTCCCTCTCCCTTCTCCATCATGCCTTTGCTTATGTGTTTTTGTCTGTCCCTTGGAGCAGGGACAAAAAAGGCCATCCCTTTTTATCCTAGAGATATGAGACAGAAATCTTATTCCCTTGCAAGCAACAGCAAAATGATTAATTGCAACTTGCAAAGACTTCATCCACAGGGTTTTAAGATGAGGCCAAATCATAGAACATATGAGATGTTGAGAAAGGAGAACACCAAGACCAAGTGGTTGGGCACTGCAGGATAAGGTTAGTTCCTCTTATCAAAATTCTTGCACATAAAACTGTTCTCAAACTTTTTGAAGTTTTGTAGATTAGAAACAATAGCCACACTAACAGCAGCAAATTACACACTCTCCACCCACTGTTTATGGCATAGAACCTCATAAAACACGAACACACCACTTCCACCCTCCCACTGATGGAGTGCCTGAGACTGCTCTTGGTCCAGCCAGTTGACTTCCACTCTATACAACAGTTGATGGCAGAAGTGAGGATGGTACAAATCTCTTCTGAAACACCTGTTTGAAACACTCTTCTGAAACAAGTACTAACATCTAGTTCCTACGATCCATCTTTTTCACAGCAACTGACTCCATGGAGGTTCACTTGCACTGGCACAGTTTCCTACAGATGAAACACCAAAGATATCACAGAATGTTTTCAAAACTTTTCAAAAAATAGAAAAATAAAGAGTGAAATAAATGAAATCTAGCATTTGTACCAGTTTCCCCAGTTACAGGTGCTGCTAAGCTCTTGATCACTCACTTTCTGAGCACTGCTTGTTTGTATGTCTTCTTTTGCATGAACCACTCTTGTAGAAGAGCAGATGTGATGATGGGAAAAACCGGTGTGCAGATGTCTTTTAAGCTCAATTTACCTGTTGTCTTTCATTTCTCAGATCCCTAGCGGACACCACCCTGATTTTATGCCCCAACCCTGTGGCCTTCAGAAAGTCCAGCCTTGGAAATGTGAAACAAACTAAACAGGGAGTTTACTCAGAACCTCCCACAGCTAGGCAGAGTTGTTTGGCAAACCGCATCACTCACAGTAACACCAGTTCTTTTCCTCATCCCTGCATGTGAAAAGAAACAAATACAGCAACAGACTAATAGCAAACAATTACTTACTGCAAATTAACTCAATTTATTACATACAAATCAGGACTTGTTTTAATTTTCTTACTCATTCTTGTAAATTGACTTTTTGCTAGATGATGAAATGTACTCACTTATAAAAAAAAAGAGAAAAAAAGAAAAAAAAAAGAAAGGTGTAAAGCATTAATTTTGTGAAGAAATTCACTTTAAAGCAGCAGAATCTTTAAAATGTAATTTCCCCAAAAATCGGTGTCTGCTTAGCTGGACTAGAATAGCTAGATGGAAACAATTATAGTTAGCACTTCCAGGTTCTACACAGGCTTTCTCATGCACTGCCACAAAGGAGACAAAGTGAGCTTTGGATGGTCTCCTGCCAGGTAACTCCTTTAAGCAGCGATGCCGAGTATGTGTATATATATATATATATATATATATATGTAGGGATAGCTTATATACATATATATATCTATATATACAATCCACAGCAATGACAGCTGGATGGCAGAAAGCCCATGAGGAGGACATGTGAACAGGGAGCTCACCAAACACAAGAGGGGCTGAATGCAGAACCCCTGTGGGAGGCACCAGAGGCCTCAACAGCCACGATTTACAGCTCGCCTGGGCTGGCAGCAGCAGYTCCGCTGCTCTGACACACTGGAGCAAACAGCCAAGGCAGCCAGAGAGCTGTAACAGAGGCTAGCATGTAACATTTCACATTGCAGCTGGCACAGCTTGGTTACCTACTTTATTATCTTGCTCAGGAGAGAAACACAGCATTTTAGGCATCTCTACAGGCCTGACACCTTCTCTTATACTGGCATGAATCAGGATTGTCTCCTCTGTTCTCCCTGCAAGCACTTTGCACAAGCACAATATCCCAGATGTGTTTCTCACTGATCACGTCTTTCACTTTGTGGTAAGGCACTCACAGAAACTATCACTAGCACCGAACGGCCTAAGATAAACTCAGCATGCAGAGTTTAAAGCAGCTTTGGGCTGCTCTGCCTTGATGAGCTGTCCGTGAAGACGCAAAAGCTGGGTCAGCATCCGGACAAACCGAGGTATGGCTGCGGCTGTAATTCACCAAAGTTAATACAACAGATGCCTCACTCAGCCTTCCTCTGACCTTACTTTTCCCTGGCCTTCTGCCTGAGGCTCGCAACCCCTACCGGGATGCAACAGAAACCATGAGATTTTGCAAACCGAAGCCCAGGCACCGACCCCAGCACATGCCAGGGTGTTGCAGGGCTGTGGGTGAAGCAGCATGAAGCATTTCCCTTTTGCCTGGTCCTGAGCCCCTCCTTCCCCAGCACATGCATTTTCACAGTACGTGTCTTCAGAGCCCTGAATGACAAGGTGACCTTGTCAAAGCCCTTTGAGCACAAAGTGACCTGCCTGGTGGATGAGGGCAGGGCTGTGCATGTGGTATTTCTGGACTTCAATAAAGTGTTTGACACCATCTCCCACAGCATCCTCCTAGAAAAACTGGCTGCTTCATGGCTTAGATGGGTAAAAAACTGGCTGGATGGCCAGACCCAGAGTGTTGTGGTGAACGAAGCCAAATCCGGTTGGTGGCCAGTCACCAGTGGTGCTCCCCAGCGCTCAGTTTTGGGGCCAGTCCTGTTTAACACGTGCATTGATGGTCTGCACGTGGGGATTGAGTGCACCCTCAGTATATTTCCAGATGACACTAATTTGGGTGGGAATGTTGATCTGCTCAGGGGTAGGAAGGCTCTGCAGAGACCTGGACAGACTCGACCAATGGGCTGAGCACAACTGCAGGAGGTTCAACAAGGTGAAGTGCTGGGTCCTGCACTTGGGTCACAACAACCCCAGGCAGTGCTACAGGCTGGGGAAGAGTGGCTTGAGGGATGTTCTGCAGAAAGGGACTTGGGGGTGCTGGTTGACAGCAGCTGAACATGAGCCAATGTGGGCCCAGGTGGCCAAGAAGGCCAATGGCAGCCTGGCTTGTATTGTGGCCAGCAAGATCAGGAAAGTGGTCATCCCCCTGTACTCAGCATTGGTGAGGCCACACTGCTTTCATTTCTGGGCCATTCACTTTACAAAGGACACTGAGGTGCTGGAGCAGGTCCAGTGAAGAGCAACAAGGCTTGTAAAAGGATTAGAGTACATGTCTTATGAGGAACAGCTGAGGGAGCTGGGTTTGTTCAGTCTCAAGAAGAGGAGGCTCAGGTGTAATCTCATGGCTCTCTACAACCACCTGGAAGGAGATAGTGAGGTGGGGGCCAGTCTCTTCTACTGTGCCTGCAGTGAGAAGACCAGAGGAAACAGCCTTCAACTGAGACACAGGAGATTCGGGTTTGATGTTAAAAAAAAAATTTCACTGTTAGGGTGATCAGGCATTGGAATAGGTTGCCCAGGGAGGTGGTGGAGTTACCATCCCTGGAGCTGTTTTAGAGGCATCTGGGTCTGGGTCTGGGTGATGGTTTAGTGGTTTAAGGGTTACGCTGGTAGTGCTGGCTGGACAATTGGACTTGATGAACTTAAAGGTGTCTTTCAGTCTTGATGATTCTATGATTCTGTTAACGTTTGTGGGATCATGGGCATTCCTCATAGGGGTGGTAAACCCAGAACCTATCTGCAACATGCTTTTCTTTTTGTGGCTGGATTAAAAAAGGGCAATTATGATAGAATCATAGAATAATTTGGATTAGAAGGGACCTTTAAGTGTCATCTAGCTCAACCCCCCCTACAATAAGCAGGGAAATTTTCAGGTCAATCAGGTTGCTCAGAGCCCCATCCAACCTGACCTTGAGTGTTTTCAGGGTTGGGGCAGCCACCACCTCGCTAGGCAACCTGTTCCAGTGTTCTACCACCCTCAGTATAGAAAACTTCTTCTTTTAACTAATCTAAATCAAAATTCCTTCAGTTTAAGACCATTAACCTTTGCCCTATTGCAACAAGCCCTGCTAAAAAGTCTGTCCCCATCTTTCTTGTAGTGCTGAAAGTACTGAAAGTAACTTCTCAATCTTGGTTCTGTAAGCTCTGCGCTTCTCAGCTTTCTTTTCTGCAAAAGCTGCTTGCCTTTCTTTTCTTCTGATACTTGTTAAGAGCATGCATGGGATTTAATTTTCTCTCTCCCAAAACTATTTTTCACTTCCTTTCATTGTTTGCCCTTCTTTGAAAAGAGCTTTGAAAACTACCACGGTGGAAAATGTCAATTATTGAAATAGTTTGAAAGCACTTACATTATTTTCCACAGTATAAAACACTCTGAGGAGTTAGCAAGCAGAAAATGTAGAGGCTTTCCTCTTACAATTCTTTGGGAGATTTAATGCTGGCAATTATAAGAATGCAAATGGTATTTCCAGCTAAACTGTGCTTGTGACTAAGCATTTTATTAGAAGTAATTTACTTAATTTGGGGATCAAAATATAGAGCTCACCTTATGGTTGTGGCACTAGAGGTAATGAATGGAGAACAGAGCTTATTCAGACAGATTTATTTTTCTAATAAGATTTGAAGAGTTTTTTCTTTCTTTTACATGTAACAAAAGAGCAGCATTTCTTCTCAAGGCTTGATTTCAGAGAAAGATTTAAAATTGCATTAGAACTTTGTGTGGCCCTTAAAGGCATCACAGAAGAAAAATTACTCTCTTTGCTACACTATTTCTACATTACTGAGTTTATAGTTAATTGAATTGCTGCTGAGTTGAGTGATGTTTATGCAGACTGCCTGTTTTCTGCTTTTTAAATGGAAAAGGATCATGAGAAACTGCTGGCTTATAAAAAGTATAGCTATAGGCTACTGCACTGCAGGAGCTTGTGTCTACATCTTTTGTATCTTACGGTACACCTCATACCTCTGTATCACTGGGAATGTATTGCTCTGTATGGAAAATTGATGCCTGGGTAAAATGGTGGAAATGGGCAACAAAAAGGGTCACAGCCTGCACTCCCCCAACCCTGATCGCGAAGATTTTATTGCAATAAAACCTTAGTCGCAAATATCCTGAAGGGGACGAAGGGAGGTGGGTCTCCTGCTTGCAGGCCTGTCTGCTCTGCTGCCCTGGGCAGACAACAGCCTGTCCAATGTCAGGCTGGTTCACACACAGCAGGGTGATTTTTTGAGTGGTTTCAGTGACTGGCAGCAGTCTGGAGCTTCAATACCCTCACAGTATTGGTCACAGCAATGACTACCTTGGTGGCAATCAGTTAAAGAAACACCAGAAATGCTCTCTCTCCCATTTTGCTGGAAGTGACAGGAGCACAGGGACAGGGATTGCTAGAAGGGCAAGTGCTGGCATTTCTGCCAGTCCACTGGGGTCTGCGTGCCCAGGAAGGCTCTTGCAGCACTCTATACCCTCCTTGTACCCGGATTGTAGGGCCCCAGGGGCACCCCCAGCACCATCCTCCTACCCCATCCCTCCAGTAGGATCCCAGTTTTCCCCTCTTATTTCCCCCAGCACTAGGATCTTACAGTCTCGCTCCTTTCCTTCCCAGTTCAATTCAACCTTGCTGAAACACCGGACAGTCCATCTCCACAAGGTGTACCATCTTCCAACAATGGTGTTGCTGGGCCCTGGATCCACACAAAAAGAGTGCAACACCATCCAGGGGTTACAGGAACCTGTGTATTCCCACTCCATACTGAGATTCCCTATTACCACACCCCCACAAGGCCAGCTGGATCCCTCTTAGAAATCTTCCTGCTTAGAGGCAAAGGTCTCTACAAGCACAGTGGGTAAGGAGACCCTAGAGGGAGACAAAGCCACCACCACTCAACTGGGAGAGAACAGTGGTCAGCCCTTTGATGGTGAGCCTGTGCTCAGGGGCAGTTTGGATGGGGCTTTAAGCAATCTGGTCTAGTGGAAGGTGTCCCTGCCCATGGGACACATGCAGAGGTGCTTTTCATGAACTCTGGCAAATACCAGTAAAGAAAATACATTAATCCACCCACTAAACACACCAGCAATTCTGTCCCTGCTGCATGTTTGGACACTTCTGCTTGCCAGGGCAGCACTCTAATTTCTGCATGTTGCCTCCAGAAACAACCTGCATTTTGAACAGTCTTCAGTGCCGGGAGCCAAAGCTGGAGGAAACAAGGATAAGGGCACCACAGAGGGGATGCATTCAATTGCTGGGAGGCAGCCATGGGCTCTCTACTGTGAAGTGGCTTTTACTGGCGTCACCTACTTGCTCTGACACCTGATGCCCTACAGAGCATAAACAGAAAACACATCGGGAAAATAGTCACGAAAAACAGACAGAAGACTGTTACTGGGTTTACATTTTCCAGGCCTGATTTGCAGTGAATAGTTGAGCTTTACTGCCAAGGTAAAGGGGACTGGGATCCAGAGTGAGATCTGGTATTCTTGGCAAACTAAATTAACAGTGGCAATGATAGCACATTGGAAGTGGGCAGACAGGGTAAGCATGCTGAAAAAGCCATTTATATTTTCTGAGGGCTGTGGTCCTCAATTGCAAACTTCAGCACTGAATCTATCACTGCTGAGACTTTTGATTAACAGAGAGCACTCTCCTAGACAGATGACTTTACTCCTCATACAAGAAGCTTTACACTGATGAATCAAGTTTTATATGAGGTAGTAGAGAAATAAAATATATCCCACTTAACCTGGGAAGACTCAGTCTCTACCTACACTGGATTCTAGATGAACAAAGTCCATATGCTACAGTTCCTGCAGATCCAGTTCTGTTCTGTCACCATACACTTCTGTCTGCAATAACTTCAAGTTCTGCCAAAAAAATTGTGACAGCATCTTGGTCTCTGATAGCAGACTGSTGAGATACAAACATCACAGTCCACCTCCACAACATCACAGCTTTCAAAGCTGGTTACACCTCTTCAGGTCCAAAGGTCTGAGGACACAATCAGGGCAAACTCCTCCTTAGTACCACCCTTGATATGTCTTGATCACAAATGTGATGGAGACTTTTCCAGTCCCTGCATTTACTGTTCACTTCATTTGTGTTTCAACATAGCATTTGTGGCAACCTCTGTTCTAAGTTTGACATTGGGAATATGGGGCATAGCAGGTATGGGTAGATCCAGCTGCATGGGAAAAGTAATTATGATTTCTTGATGCTCATGATAGCTCTGTGCTGTATTTCGAGTGCAAGTGCATCCTCCACCTCTTTTCCTTTTTCCTATAGAGATGTATCTTGAAATAATTAAAGGAGAGCAATATCTGAGTATTTCTTCTGTCTGCTACAGTCCAAGATCTATAAGCAAACCCACTGGACTTGCTGGTCCTAACTACTATTTTCTGCATGCCCACAGCTAATGCAGTACATGTTAAAATGCTCTCARAGTGTATGAACACTGAACAGAGAGTAGTAACTTTTGAGTTTGCTCAAATGTCTTATTAGATTCTCCTTCCAAGCCCAAGTTCACTTTTCCTTATGTCTTTTGATGGTTATAAAGGCAGGCAAGGTCAAAAGTTTTTAAAAGCGACTGCCCAGAGCTTTTAATTAAAATCCATGACAGTTAAAATGGTCACTGTTCAATTGGAAAGACTCAAGCTTTTCATGTACAAGTAATAGAAAGGGGGTCCCTTTCCCATTCCCCACTATGAACCTTCATTCTTGGAGCCTGTGAGCCTGCCCAGCTGGGATAGCAGGCTCCCCATTACCCTGCCAAATGCTGCCGGAGACACAGGGTAAGGGATTTATCAGCTCTTGTTTGAACATTTCCCTGGCAAACCTAAAAAGGCTGATTTTGTCATCTTTTGTCACTTTTTTTCTCCGTGGGGCGCACAAGCAACCTGGTGACTTGTGACTTGGGACTTACTGACAGAGCCCAACTTCTCTACAGTCTCAGGAAACATGGCCATTGCCATTTTCTTTGAGAAACACACAGTGGTTCATATTTACACAGTGTAAGTTTGGTATGCATCCATTTAACCAAGCATGCCAACATTATGCATTCATTTGGCCCATGAGGTCTCCTCATTCATAAAAACCAAAAACAGAGGCCTGGCTACCCAGTTGCTCTAATTATTTAAAGAGGTTTCTGATGCTGGCAAGGGCTACAGCACACTTAATTCAGCCTCCCTACCTTTCTCAAACACTAGACAAACACGTCAGTGTATTTTATATAAACCTTACAGGACACCAGTTATTTTATTTACCCGAGGTCAATTTCGATATAAGTGCTTTAAGCAGCTAAAGCCAAACAATGTTAACCCCCTAGCTGCCTTGCCATCCCAATTATACTTTTAAATTCCCACTCTGTTCTCTCTATGACTTGCTTTCTTCAGGTAGAAACGGTTTTTATGAACAATTTGCCTAAAGTATAATAATGCATAAGTTAAGATTTTGTTTCACAGAGTTTGAGAAATGCAGAAAAACTGCAGAATTTGAACTCCACTGCCACTCGTTAGGAGTTTACACTAACACGTGCAACTGTGCTGTCTTTGAACAGAGCCAGCACTGCCAGGCTGTGCGTGACATCTTGGGGTGTTGTAAGATTCTGCTCTCTGATTTCTGTGGTAGTATTTGGTTGAAAAGGCTCGAGGGTAATTGTTTGAGAGCAGAAAACTTGTTCCTTTCTGTTTAAACACCTGGACGGGATTAGATGTGACATAGCTACGTGTCGTCTTGCAGAAATCATTTAATTTGTCTGTTTTCTGTCCTTGTATCAGTCAGGACTGCCTGACTAAGCCCACAGTGGTCAGCTGAGAAGATACATTCAACAGTTTCTGTATAGTGCTCACAAGCCAGTTAGCTTAGTCCTGGGTTTTATACATTTCCTACTCATAACCTGGAGAGCAAATGATTTCATGGTTTTAGAAGTGTGGCCACAGCCCCATGCCAGAAGAGCAGTGTGAGCCTTGGGTACCACAAGTGGGACAAAGATCTGAGGTGTGAAAGACTCTGTACTTTCCCAATAAAAATTACCAGACAAAGTTTAGGTTTCTCTAAAAATTGTGCAGGCATATCTTGTTTTATAACATACATGAAGATTATTTTCTTTGCCTATGCCTACAGCAGTGGACCCAGAAATTGCTCCTGAGTGTTGGGGAGATGAGCAGGATGGGTTGGGCTGCAGCACACACCTGCTCCACAGGATTTATATGCCTATCAACCCTTTGCATAGACCTCTTGGAAGCAATTTATGGCTTTTGAAGTGACCATCCTCTGCTTTCACTTAGATTTTGACCTACTTTGTGAACCTATTACACGGTAAAACCTTTCTCTCTTCCTCTTTCAACAAAAGCTTGACCAGTTCATGTAAATCACTACAGAAATGCCAGCTATGATCAAAAGATTATGGACCAAGCCAGTAACGAACTTGGACTGAATTTGGACACGTAAGTGCAAAAAGTGCAAAACTACAGCTGTCTCTTATGGTTCCCTCACAGTAGCCTCATTTCAGACGAGGAGCCATACCAGTTGGTGAGCATCAAACCCAGAATATGTGAGTTTATTTGCATTTCCAAGTAGATGAGGTTTCCCTATTTCATTTACTTGTGAATCACTGCATGCAGACAAACATGAGGAATCTTACATTTTTGTGTTGGCTGAAATATGTAACTCCACTAGTTATATTACAAACAAAAGCTCTGTTAAAAAATATTAAAGTTAGATTTGTAATGAGGATTAGATTAAGTGCAGTGCGCTTCCCTTCAGTGAAGTCAGATTTTCAGCTGCTACCCACCATGGCCTTTACCCAGCTGTTACCCTAAGCAATGTTTTTTAAACAAACACTGTGTACCTTGAAAATTCTGCATGACAGATTATCTCAAAACCGAAATTTATTTAAGAGTCTGTGACTAAGGTCCATCAGCAAGTGTCTGGTCTTTCAGGTCTGCTGTTACCTCTGTTTGAAAACACCAGACTTCCCTACTGAGCCTTGGCTRGATTATCTCCTCTGTCAGTGCTAACACTGCTTACATCATATCTCTCTTTCTGCTGTTTTATCTCCCAGAGTGAAGGTAATATCTGAGTAGGTCATAACCCAATACGGTCACTAAATTTTCTTCAAAAAATTAGGAATCTTCTCAACTCTATTTAACTCTCTGGTCTTCTTCACTAGCTGCTTCAGGGGACATATTAGGGGTCTGCATTCCTTTGCTTTCAGGTCTTGTTTCAATGGATCATGCTAAATCCTGCTTTAACTAACAAGCCAATGAAAATACAGCATAGTAAAACTTAAAAACTACTACCACAAACAGTACTAACAGCAGAAAACTCAGGTGGAGGCCTCAGACTAGAAGCAATGGTGGGAGACATGAACACATTCAGATACAGAGCACTCGTCCATCCCCTAGACAATCACGCTCAATACCTATTGTCTTCAAATTAGTGGCTTCCTGACTGCACGGTCATCTCTTTTGCAAACAAATCTTCCCGTGGCAAATCCCAGCACCAAAGTGGAGCCATTCAATGTGGTCTACCTCTTGTTTCTGCTCTTTGTGTTGCCAGCTCTTGGGTGGCTGGAAATTGCCTCTGTCAGGAAAGAGCACAGGCGATGGCACTCAGAAATGTTGTGATAAAAAGAGACGGTCAGCACCCTCCTCAGTGTTTTGTTTTGATACTCTTCAGTTCTCCATTACAAACGATAATGAGAGGCTGAATACCCTGAATAATAACAAAACAGATAGTTTTCTTTTTYTGCCCATTCAGTGTTTCTGCTCCACTGTTCCCGGGATGCTCATTTCCAGGATGCCAGGTTAGCTCTCAGGCAGCAATGCAGAAATGTGCCAGCCAACCGGCAGCATCCTTGACCCTGAGCCAGGAGCGGAGCCAGCAAGGCTGGGAGAGGTCAGGTGGGTGCAGAGCGGACAGGGCTGCACCATTGCTGTGTTTCTGGAAGCAACAGAGCTGTGTTCTCACACCACTGCATTTGAGCAAAGTCCTGCCAGGTCCTCGCTGGCTCTTTGCCCTTGGTACAATTTACCCACAAACAAGATAATTCATCCATAGAAAATGAGAAGTGGATCTATCAGCTGTTTCTGTTGTAAAACTGCCACCCTGCAGCAACAACAATGAAGCACGATCTCGGTGTAGGCGCTGTTGCTGTTGCTTTGACACCTTGTGGACAGTGTTCCACATGCCAACAGCTACAACCTTCAACGAGCTGAGGCGAGTACCAGAAGCTGAACCTCAGGAGGACTTTTTGCCTATGCCAGTTATCCCCATCATCTGCTGTATCTGGCTTCTCAGTTCCATCGCTCAACACTAGTCCAGCCAGTTTGATGCCATCCTGTTGTGCGCTCTGCAGGTGCAGCCTGAGCCTTTGCCACCCAACCATGCTTGGTTTGCCAGAAGCTCAGTCTTCAGTACCCTCTCTCTACTTGCACTGGTTTGAGATCAAGATTCTTTGGCAATCCACTGACCTGAGACTTTAAAGCAATATGGGCAACTCAGCATCTACATAGATTGCCATGGATTTCTGCAAATAAGCTGCTTGAATGGAAAGTAAGTGGGTAAAGACCAGTGAAGGTCTGTGCCCAAAGATTTTTGAGTATTTCTATCGACATCTGCAGGTAAGGAGTTGTCATGGGGACTCCAGCCTTTCATTAGCACTGGGAAATGACACATAGCCACTTAGCTACAAAACCCCAGTACTTGGGTGTTTGTCCCCTAGTACCTGTATACCTGTAAACTTGTAGTCCTAAGGTCTCAGTCCTTTTGTCCCTCATTATCTGAATAATAAAACTTCACAAAGCCTTATGAAAAGGGTGATGATACTCTGACATTGTTAACTTGAATTAATAAGGCTTGGGGGTTGTTTATTCAGTTTTTTTCAGTAGATCTTCTAGGTAGAACTGCTAACAGATTCGCTGTTTGAAGAGGCTTTCTGCCAGTGCACTGCATCCTGCCTTACATAGAATCACCATGGCAAGCCTGAACTTCTGTATTAAGAGAATCAAATGAATTATGGATCATTCTATCTTAGAAACACAGTTGGAACTTGTTGATAAACTTTCGATATTGTACTGTTTATTAATGTGCTCAGCTGTTATACAGTTTCTGCAGGTACTGGAGTAGAGATTTAAAAGTAACAGGTAATCACTTTCCCTGTAAACTAAACACATTTAGGGGATTGTCAGATCAGGAACTATATGTCTTTCAACATGTCTTTTGAACTCAATTTCCTGTATTTATACTAGATTTTTTTTTCATCAATAATGATCTTAGATAAAACAGTGTATGTTCACCCATGTATGTTATCTATACCCTTCTGAATACCTAGATGGAATTGCAAATTATAGTTTACATTCCAGCATCCTGGAATACGATACCAGCACTTTCTGTGTTAATCTTGTAAGTGCTATCATTTTGATTATCTCAAAAATTTTTTCTTCCTTAATTTACCCAAGAATTTTAGAAGATCTGCGTACAAATACTTAAAGAAATTAGTAACTTTGTATATCTCATTTGGCCAGGTCAGACTTAACGAGTGCCAGTTTAGTGGCCTTTGAGAGCATTTTATTAAATTCTCACACCCAACTTCATGAGAAAGAACCCTCACGCCATACTTCTACTTCTCTGTGCCCAGACTCTCAGACTTACTCTGTCACTGATCCTCTGACTTGAGGGAAACTGTTGGGGAAATACGATGCTATTCACATAAGTAAAGGCATCGCAGTCTGTCTCTTCAAAAGATATTTTTTCTCTTTAAACCTGATCTGCACCTAACTAATCTGGTAGTTATAATCTTTAGAGCTGTGTGGTTTGCTCTCATCTACCAGTCCTAGTCWTTTCACCACAACGCTGAACTGCGCAGGGAGACTGAAAAAAAATCAGCCAAAACATCAGCTGAGTAAAGCTTCACTTCCCAAAAGAGAAAAACTTGACAAATCTGACAGGCTAGTGCAAAAGGAGCATAGAAATCCCTACCAAAAATATGTGGGAGGGAACGTATATTTAAAATAGGACCGCCTAATTCAGCTGCTAAATCAGTGTAAGGAGCTCTGTATGTCTGTGTGTGCGGGAGGGAGAGGGATAGACAGAGGAGGGAGAGACAGAGAGGGAGAGAGGAGCAGAGGGAGGGGGAGAGAGAGAGAGCAATGTGCCTTTCACAGAGCTGGGAGCTTGATGGGAATGTTTGATTAGCTCCTCTCTGAAAGAAAAAAGGTGTCCAGGCCTCCCTCTGCTGCCTGCCTCTCCTTCTGTAGAATAATGTTGGCTGGAGTTTGGGGTACAGAAAAGCTTGGAAAAAATAGAACTTTCATACTGTGTGGAGAAAAGGAATAAAAAGTTGCACACCTCAAGCAAGGTAATTCTGATGTCATTTCTCTGCTATATTTATTTAGGGGGGAGAGGGGAATGTTGGGGGATTTTTTGCCTGTTGATAATAGTTAAATATTTTCACTGCTGAGAAACTGTAGGGACATAATGTTTTATTTAGCATTCCAGCTGTGTGCTTAGGATCAAAGACCTAAGAAGATGAAGACATAAATGTAGAATGAAACTGTACTTTACCTCATATATACTTCATAAAGTATTTATGAAAGTATTAAGCCCCTACTGTTAAAGTGGACACATATACTCACTGCCTGAACAGCAAGGGCTTAACTATGTGATAAAGAATGGTGTATATAAGCCACACATCAACAGATATTTATATGCCTTCTCTTCAAATAGTGTGATAGGCAATGCAACTTGTTCCTAAGTTTAAAACGGTTTTGCTTTCAAGACTTTTTCTTTGTCTCTTTGATCAATACGAAGGTGTGTGTTGTATAATTAATTATCACTACCTGACACTGGGGAACACTAATCTCCAAGGCACAGAATGGAAAAGGGTATTATTCCAGTGATGTGTGTTTCTGTGGTGTGAAGTCTCTTGCAGATGGACAGATACAGATGTATGAACAGTACAGTAGCCTGTACAGGGGCTATACACCCTTTTGTGCTGAGCGCTTGTTTTGGTGGGGAGGCTCCAAAAATGAATAGCATTGTCAAGCCTGCCACAGCCACTCAGCTCTCTGCGGAGAGATTAGAGTCCTGATAAATCTCTCCAAAATGTGATTTCTCTCTGACTTGTACAAACATGAACTAAGTGCCCCAAGCAAAATTTCAACTCTAGTTAATATTTTGTTCCTAGAGTTTATGGGAACTACACTACATTCAGAGGAAAAAGCAAAATTACAGATTACAGAGGCAAGTCCTCCTCGGAGCACACTGCTTTTTCTCTAACCTCTCCAAAATTTAAACAAAACACCAAAACAAGAAAACACACACAGAAAAAAATTTGTTTAGATGGCTTTTAAAGTACAGTTTACTGAGAAATGCCATGGAGTTGTATATGTTTATATCTTGTGTTTTACTATATACATCCTGAAGTTAAAAACACTTTGCACTTGTCTACACTCAGAGAAAATCTATGTTTTTCTGTATCTGTCTTATCATGCTCTTCAGACTTTACTCAGTCCATCACTTGAATGACAGTCATGGCTGTCAGACTGATCTCTTTTAGAGATGCAAAGAACTCAAGCAAAAATAACTGCATTACAAAGACATTAATTTTCAAATATTAAATTAATATCTTATACTAAACAGACTTATTTTGCTTGCATATTTTATCTAATCCTTTGAGTTTCTGGGGTTGTTCTCACTGGGATGACAAAAAAGATTTCCTGTCTTTCAGCTATTCAAGACAAAAAGTATTTTTAAAAAAAGAAACTTTGAGTGTACTGCCAATATAATTGAATACTGCTCTGTTTCCACCTGTACTAGTAGTGTTATGCTCTTAACTTGCTCTTAACTTGTTCTTTCCTTTATTTTATGTAAGACACTACTTTCCCTAGTGGTATAATTACAGCACTTACTACTGACTGGTTGAGCCAAGAAGTTTTACTACCTTCACCAGCTTTCCTCACACTTGGAATGCAAGAAAGATACTCCACATGGATTCTCTTTTGTCTGATAAGGATGAGATCCTACCAAAGCCTTTCCTTTAGAGGAGGCGTTAGCAAGGTGGTCTCTTTTCACCCATTTACTCACTTTCACAAAAGTAGTAGGAAATTAATTTTTTTACACTCCTTTTTGTCAAAATTAATTGGAGTATTTCTAAAAAGGGACTGCCTGAGCCACAGTGAGAACACAGAAGCTGGGAAAAAAGGCTAATTACTTCATGTGAAACATCAGAATCATTTACTATTTCTGGCCATTGCTTTTTAGAAAACATTGCTAAAAATAAACCTGAGGTTTATGTAACAATGGCATCAAAAACTTCATTGTATCTGGTCTGCCTGGACAATTTTGAACTTTTTCCTTTTTACCTCTGAACCCCAGCTAAAGCTCTAGTCAGAAAATACTGCTAACCTAAGGCTCAGAACACGCATGTACAAGTCCCCCATTTTACAACAAGTGTTCTAAATCACAGAACCAGAGATTGGTTTGAGTTGGAAGCAACTTTAAATACCATTTAGTTCCAACCTCCCTGCCATGAGCAGGGATAACTTTCACTAGAGCAGGTTGCTCAAAGCCCCATCCAGCCTGGCCTTAAACAGTTTCAGGGATGTGACATCCACAACTTCTCTGGGCAACCTGTTGCAGTGCCTGACCACCCCCACAGTAAACAATTTCTTCTTAATATCTAATCTAAACCTAATCTCTTTCAGTTTAAATGATGATAGGTAAGTCATTTAAGGTACCTGGACGAAATGAGCAAGAAAAAGTGATAGCTCAGTTTACTGTCTGCAATGATGATTGTATTCCTGAAAAAAAGTGCTGTGGCACTCGTAGACATGAACTGCCCATAGAGTGGGACTGGCATGGGCAGGCGCTGGAGCAGTGAGGTGTGTGTTGGCCCATGGCAATTGGGTGGGGTGGCAGTGTCTTTTCCGGGTGGGTAGCTAAAACCAACAGTCTGGAATTTCCTGACAGTCCTGGGGGATGTTCTGGGGCATTTTCTGCCCCCCCCCAACCCCGAAGCTCTGGGTACACCAGGACTCCCCCAGGGTGCTCCAGCATCAGCTGAGGTTTAGACCTCCCGTTCAGGGCTCAGGAAGGGGACACTGAATATATGATATGTCCTTCCTTCTGAAAGCCCATCCATCGTAGAGGTCTCATCGATCTGTGTTGGGAAACAGAAACACTGAAGTGCAAAACTGAAGTTTTGGGGGTTGGTTTGTTGTTTTGTTTTGTTTTTTTTTTTAAATAAAAGAAAAATAATAATTATAGCAGGTATTGTACAAAAATCCAGGGAGGATGCAGCTGCTACAGCAGTCATGGGGCTGCCCTCCGCACCTTTCTCCTGTGCAGTAGTTTTTAAGCCCAGAGTCGAAGAGAGAAATAGGTGCTTAACACCTACTTAGAGCACTTCAATTCCTCTTTTGAACTTGYCGGGGCACAAGGAGCCCCCTTGTCCCAGCGCTGCCTGGGGAGCCTGTGCTAGAGCTCAGCTGGGACCTGGGACAATGCAACCCCTGTTCTGGGCCCGGCTGTCGCACAGAGACTATAATTATCTGTCTTCTAATGACCAGCCAGGCAAGATAACAGTTTTCATGCTATGTTTAGAAAACAATGTCTTACTACAAATTGATGGTTCATTCGTCTGTAAAAGAGTCTCTCTAACAGTCCTAGAGCAGCTGCCATTCTTTTGCATCCCAGTTCCTTTATTTGCTGCACATTTCCCACTTGGAAAACCTGAGCAAACGCTGCGCAGGCAGCACAGCTTCCCACTGCCACAAAAGAGGCTCAGGGAGGAGCAGAAATGCCCAGAAAATCTGTAGCTGTTTAGATTGTAGCTCTGTTAGTAAATTAAACTCTGTCTGTCTTGCAAGAGCCTGCACCGCCCTTGTGAACTCTGTGAGCCCCCGACCCGAAGGGGCTGCAGGCAGCGCTGCGAGCGCGACGCGGGGCAGCAGCAAAACTGCCTTGTGCTGACTCGTGACAATGCCCCGCGGAAAGCAAGCTCAAGCAAAAMCTGGGATGTGAAGGGACTTGTTGCAGATAAAACACGAGCATGTATTGCTGATCAACTTTTTTCCAGTACTGTAGCCCATAACAAGTCAGAATCTACTGGAATTATGTAGGCTCCAAAGGCATCTATGGGGGAGCTGTACTGCCCAGCTGAGATTGCAGTTTGTGTGGGTATAGCTGCCCCTTGCAAACACCAGGAGGTACCAGGTTTGGGCAGTCCTGACAGCATGGCACTCATGGGCTAGCTACCCAAGTATTTGCTCTGGGCTCTGCACACATTCTGCACCTAACACTGTGCTGGGGCAGCTCCACCTGTAGTAGCGTCTGAGGGGTGCTACCACATCCTCTGCAGCTGCCCTGCCAGCAGAGAGCAGAGCCTGCTCTCTCTTTCTGCAGCCAGCTCACCCTCATCTCTCTTGCCATCTTCTCTGTTTTCCTCTGCAGCAGGACATGGCTGGGTTGCCTTGGCTCGCCTTTCCTCTTCAGGGTCATTTTTCAGTGACTGAGGCCTGGAAAAAAACCCAGAAAGTGATAACCAAAATTTCCCAAAGGCTTGGAAGCATCAATATATCTTGTGAAAACGCATTTTAATTAAAAAAAAAAAAAAAATGCCATCTGCAGCTTTTTCCTTCCGTTTTTAAGTAGAACTCCCAAATCCATACATAGCTCATACACCAAACTGGAAACACATTCGCATTCACAACAGTATTTATAACCATCTCTGATTCATTCAAATTACATAGGTTTAAGCAGTTCTTAACTAAGTCTTACTGTAGTGGCTGAACTTTCTAGCACCCATAAAGTCCATCCCATCTTTGCTTTATCTCCAGAACTCCAGAGTGCATTAAGAGATCAGTGGTACATTAAGAACACAATCTGTGTTAGTTATCCTTAATGTGTCTCATTCTACAGACCGTCCCATAGACACAGATATAAAAAATACTTTCAAGATCAACTTGCATTTGCAAATTGTTATTCAGCCTGTCACCTTATAAAATACATTTCTAAATGTAACACATGTAACACAGCAGCCAACAGTCCTTCAGCTGGCAGCTTGTTTCGTATGAAAAAAAAATGCATAATTGCCAAGTGACAGTCATACATGCGCCAAAATCTTGGGGAAAATTCTGAATGTTCTTGTGTAGCTTCATGCAATCCTTTAATGTCCCCACCAGGAGGATCTGGGCATTTCCAGCACCTCCAGGCCTGTACACAAAACTGTGGAAATTTTTACCTCTCAAAAATCACTTGTTTACAGGGAAGTTTGGACATGGCCATGTCTGTGCCTCTCTATCTCCCTGCCAGGTTCCTTTAGGGACTCAGAAGGCTCCATTCTTTTCAATTTCCCCCAAATATATCGTTTACCCTTCAGTCCATAGAACAAGGGTGAGACACAGAGGAAAGCTGGCAGCAGTGCTGTGTATTCTGGCCCCAGGCAATTCAGTGAGTCAGGGCTGCGAAAGGGTAAGGGCTCCCTGACTACAGGCATATTTTCACAGCTGCCAGCCAGTTGAGGATGATGGGAGTCCATCCTACTCTCCTTGCTGGGAGCCCATCCTTCTCACCTCTCTTGCAATGCATCTGCAACACTGGAGAATTTTGTTCTCCTAAGCTTGGTTGAAAAAGTTTTTGGACATTAAGCATAGGAAGAGAGAGGCTCTTTGGAAATGAGGCTACATGGGAAGGAGAGGAGTGTCCAGATGAGGGAGGTGAGAGGTTAGAGATGTTTAGAGTTGTTCCAATGGAACAACTTKGTACAAATGTTACAAGGGCAAATACTGACATCACACAAATCGGACAAGCCTACTTTCACCCTGTTTTGGAAACAGCCTTTCCACCAGATAGCCTTTCTACCAAACTGCTTCTCAAACTATGTGGTAATTTGGGACATAAAGTCTCAGTCTTCTGTGGTCTACATCTTCTCATTGGTGAAATCTGTGTATAGAAAGAAATTCATAGGTTAGGCAATAATTAGATTTGAAGTAGAAGCTCATAGGCTAATCTCCTAAAGCCAAAGTTCAGAACAAAAATCCTGAGGATGGAAGTAGATTATGAAATACTGAGGTCTCCAGGCTTAGTTTGTTTTAAAGACAAAAGACCACAAATTACAAGTTCCTGCTCCCACTCCATGTGGTTTCCCTTTTTGATCTTGGTCTCTCAGAAACAGAATCCTGCGATTCATCTCTATACAAAACCAGCAGGTTTTAAGATATTCTAATATGCAAAATTATTTGAGATAAAATAATTTGCAAAATTAATGAGACACATTTCTCAGCATTTTCTGTCTGCACCTACACCATCACAGCATTCAGGACCCAGCTCTGGAGGCCACTTTGTCTGCCACCATGTTTTCTAACTCTTCATTTCCCCTCCAGGGCACTCAGATACTGAGGGATGTAGTTTTGGAAGCATAGCTATCCCTCATGTTGTCTGCATGACCCATATGTTAGGGAGACCACTCCTGCCAGTTGCCAAGGGCTGCCAACACACATGCCATAAGGCTGCACAGCTTGGCCCACACTGTCACGTCTCTCACCAGCACCTCCACCGACAGCATGTCTTCAGAAAACCAGCATGACCCATAATAGCCTCATTTATAGTGCTGGCACTCATTCACATCCATAGCTCACTTACCACCCAAAGGCAGCTTGGGATGGCGAGATGGCTTCTTCAGTCATTAAAAAATTGAAACACTACTCACAGGTCCACAGTTTTCAAACTGTTCCCCAGAACAGCTGAGACCTCAGCTTGAGTGTGCCTGTTGGGTTGCAGGTGGGCTGCAAACCAGGTGGGAGGGATACAACTGGAGCAGTCTGTAGCAAAGCCAAAGCAGCAATGACCACCAGCTGGGGAGGGTCATGGGCAGGGCATGGAGGAGTGCGGCCACGTGCAATGTCCTGGGATGCGGGGTCAGGCATCCTTGCCCTCAGCGGCTGACCCTGAAAGGAGGCAAAGGATTTGGAGGTCCCAACAAAGCAGCGCTAGAAGATGACTGAGGGGCATAAGGTGGTTTGGGGTTGTTTTCTAATTTGCCTTTTGTAGCAACCTCCCTAGTAGCACGGGTTAGCTTTTTTCTAAAGTAAAGGTATCAGAAAAGTATTTATCTGAGAAGGCTTGAATGAAACATTTCCAAGGAGGAATAGGTAGTTATAACAAGTAGAAAAAATATTTTTTGAAAAGTAAAAAATATAGAAGGGAAAATGTTACGCAGTGCAAGGAGCATGAGACCATAACTTTTAAGGGATCTATAACGCAAAATTGAAACTACTTTCTTAACTTCATTTTACTGGTTTCCACCACAGAAGCAGATTTCAGATTAGCTTTTCAAAATGCTTTCTGCAGCATTCCCATGCTTCCTGGTATGCTGAAGACCTTTTGTGAAAGATGCTTCCTTGATCAAGTTGTCATTACTAGACATTAATGAATTTCACCATTTACTACCTTACTCCAAACCAGTGCCACATACCAGGGTAGTTCCAGATTATTTTTTTTCAATTACAAATATTTTCTGAATCCTTATCCAACCACTCCATGGCTTTGGCATGCGGCATCACCAGTCATACAAACTGCCGGTGATACTGAATTGATAAAAATTTTCTGTGAATTGTTGTATAAATTAACTAGAATGCTTAAGGATGAGTTTTGCTTTTGATCTGGACATATAATTCACTTTTGTAGTAAAGGGTTATGTATAGCTTTTATAAGCAGAGAGTCAACATCCTAAAGCTTTTCTAAATTTCTGCTTCTAAGTTTCTACCAAAAACCCCGTGTTGCTTTGTTAGAACATGCTACAGAAATTCCAAAACCATCCCCAGAGTGATGTGCAGTTTTTTCAGTGCCTTTAACATAAATTCTTCACTTTTGGACTAAATATGTACCTTCAGGGGAATTCTGACACACTACACTAATTCTTAGTTTGCAGGCAGCACAATAGCGTGGTTACTCAGTGCTCTTTATTGTGCATCCAATCTGAGAAACCTTGTGTTGTACTTTGAAAAGTCACTTCGACTTGTTAAAACTATTTCTTGGAAATAGAAAATGGCACATTTCCTAAGGGAAAAAAAAAAAAAGAAAGAAATGTGGCCACAAATGTCATGCCATAAAGACAGCACAGACCTCTGGCACTGCTGAATTGCAAGTACTTGCCTCTGCCCTCAATTTCTTGGGAAAATGGCAGTGCCAGAGATTGATGGTACCTGGCTGGGGTCTGAATGATGTTAAGCGGAAGTAGTCAAATTAGAAAAGGGGAAGAAGTTTGCCTGAGAGTGAGGAGGGCAGATACTTGAGCAGACAGAAGCCATGGTGGGGAGGATAACAGAGGGAGGAAGCTTTCTCTACAGGGATTCACAGGTTTAACCTAACGCAATTCCCAGTGAGGCATAAAAGCTGTGCATCAAAATGAAAAATTAATGCATAATACATTAGCAGAAACCAGAAAAGTACAGTGTAATGGCCCCCAAAGAAATCATCATCCACATAGTCCAAATTATATTTTCTCTGTGGGTGGGTGACATATTCTAAATGTATCTCTTCCTTTGCTGGAAGGGGCAGGTCAGACCAACATAATTGATGGTTTTCTTGCTGAGACAGATGAAAATGTATAATCATTGCAGTTTTATTTAAGCTCTGAGAAAGGTCTGGCAAGTTAAATCACACTGTAGTCTTAAATAAATTACTTTCTTCTGAAAGAGCTCTGTGGAAAGCAGAGAAGTCATCGTCACTGTTACTTCAAAATTATGTTTTAATTTCAGGGCATTGCATGGACACAAAATGAGTAGTGCAGGGCTACTTGAGTGTTTTTATTTGTCTCTAAATTGCTGGGTATAGCATCTCTTCATCATACCTACCTGAATGAGAGCTATTTTGGACTAAATTCTCCTTGCCAACCGGCATATAAACATTTGTTCAATCAGCTTGGAAAAAAATAACCCCTGTTCCCAAAGTACAACTTAGGTAGAATTTAGACCTCTGAATCCACCCATACATCACTTCAATGACTTGACAGTGACTTGACAGGTACCCTGCAAGAGGTACTGGTTACCAGCAGCCCCCACAGCCCTCTTCTGAGTCAGGGACCTCATGGAGCAGAGCAGGCACCATTTAAAATATTATATGGCAGCCACAGCTGTAGGAGCTTCTGTAGGACCTGCTGTCGGTCCAGACAGTCGGGACTGCTAGAGACGAGAGATCTCTGTAAACTGATCTTAAAACATGAGGTTTATTGCAAAAGGCGTGGGTATAGGGGCCCTGCTTGGAGCTGGTAGCGCAGCTCGAGGCAGGGCAGAAAAGCAAGAGAAGTAAGAGTGAGTGCAAGAGTAAGAGCAAGAGTGAGAGGTTCTCCTTTACAATACTATAAATCATCTTCTGTGCTGAATATTCTAATTTTCATTAACCAATCTAGTACAAGATACAAATCCTATAGCATTTACATACAGCCTATAAGAATCATTACATTACCATACTGTGTTACATTGTAAACCCTAAAACTACTCTTTGGACCCCTTCCGCCGAGCTGGCAGGGTCTGTTCTGACCCTTGGACCTGTCTGCAAGCAGAGGGTATTGTTCAGTCATTTGGGGGATTACCTTCAGCGGCCATACCATTGTTTTCCAGTTGTTCGGTAACTAAGGTTTGGTATCTCAAAGCTAGCTTTCATTTCAATCTCACTTATAGTTTCCATATTGTCAGCATCTTTTGCCAGGCAATCATATTTATAAGGTTTTCCTATTTCATCTTCCCCAACACACAGCAATCAAAGTCTTGTAATAAGAAGCAAGTGGTGAGAACCCTTAATCAGGGATAACAGTATCAGGGCTGTCATGGCCTCAGAGAGTTTGAACCTATGTTTTCTTCATTGCCGAAGAGGTCCCCCATCCTCAGACTCCAGGGCACAAAAGGCTGGGAGACGCCAATTTTCTGTGACAAAGAAGGACCCCTGTGCAACCAGGAATGCCAAAGTTGGGGTCAGAAAGAAAGCAAGTGAGGAAGGGGCCATCTTGCCACTTGCCTGGGAGCAGAGAAGAGCCAGAGTCTCCCTGCCTCCTCTCCCCATCTGAATGTGCAAACCATAGGGTTGCAGCAGGGAGAGGCTGCCCTGGAGGTGGGGGACCACCACTGACTGGGTGCAGGATTCACACGGCCAGGGAAAGCATCTGGCAAACAGGCTGGTGGCTACTGTGTCTTGGGTGGTAAAGGAGTGTGGTAATGCAAAGACTTTTTAAAGGAAAAGCACAAGCTGTACCCAGGCCCAGAGACTCCTTTAACAGCAGTTTCGTTGTTCATTTTGCTAAACACCCAATTGCCAAATGTGCAACACACGATGCTTCTTACCACTCCTCCACCACAAGAGAAAGACCTGCAGCCATAAAAGCCTGGAGTTCCTTGTCAGCTTTCTGAGACACTGGATAATTAAGCAGAGTGTACCACAGTGCTCTGAAGCCCAGCACTGCTTCCAGGAAGGATTTTTGGGTTCTTTCCTACATGAAAGAAAACAGGTGAGAATTCACACCCCTTTTTTTTTTAGCAGCAGGTAATGAAGTCTATGATATTTTTAAATTCCCGGATACATTTATTCTATTTCAGACCACTCAAAGATTAAACTTTATCCTCCCATGCAGACAAGCTCACCTCACAAAAGAGCACCTTGGATCTTATGCTTTGTGACCTGGCCTGGGATACCCACAGGCCAATCTAAGCCTGTGAAATGAAATACAGATATCAATTCAACCTTTCTGTCTCAGAAAAATTCATTACCTACATTTTTAAAATAAACAGACACTTAGGTGGTTTTTTTTTAATGTACAGACTTTCAGAGCAACACAGTGCACTGAGAGTACATAGCTTCTTCCCTCTGACAAGAAAGGGGGTGAAACTAAATTGCATGTGACAAGTGCTAGTCATAGTACCCAGTGTGCACCAAAATGAACAGTTATTTTTCTACCAAGCAAGGTACAATACCATGGGGACAGAGTATGAGCATGAAACAAAGAAAGTGTTAAACAATTTTCAAAAAGAAACAAAAGAAAACAAAAAAGAAATCTAAAATGTTTTTCTCTAGAAGATGACGATCAGCTCTTGTTTATCCAAACTGGTTTACTCACACCTACACCAAGCCCACTTGATTTTCCCATAAAGGGCACATATTTTACTCAACCCACAGTGCTTAGAGATCATGCTGTTAACTCCATGCTACTTGCTCAGACAGCTCTCAAACAAAGTCCACTTCTGTTATTTTTATGGTGCCAGTGCTGCTGCGATATTAGAACCCCTTGAGGCAGGGAACAATAACACACACTATTGTGGTACAAAGAGAGTATATAAATTAATTTCTGTGGCACAGGAGATTACAGGAGATAAACTGCTTACTCCTGCAGAGGCAAAGCACATGGCACTAGCAAAGAATTTCAGCTTGCACGTGGAATGGACAGCAGTGCCTGACACCAAAAATCAAGGACTTAAAATCTACACTTCCTCCAGAAAATATTATAGTTTGCCATACAGTGAAAGTTCAGCTGCATTTAAACCATCTGTTTGTTTGTGGTATATAGCAGCTCCCTCAGATCTTTATAAAAGTCAAGTTGCTAATAAAAGGTCAGTATAAAAATCTTACTTTATACACAGAAAGAATGGTTTGCTAACTCTGTCTCTTCACTAACATTCAATCTTTTTCCAGTGTTTGTGGCAGGAAAAAGTAATCAACATTCTTACAAATAAAATTTTGATTTTAAAAGGTAAAATATCATCTGCACTGGGAAACACCAAAGGAGATATTTCTTACTACATTTGTACTTAGCTGGGATTGAAGCACATGTTAATGTAATGCATACACTTACTTGCTTTCCTGGCATAAGGGTAACTTCTGTTTTGACAGTCTGAAGGATTCAGATGGGAAAATGTACTCTGATAAACAGAGATCCAGCATACAGTTTAGGAGATTTAATACTGAATAGTCACAGTTCTGACAGGGACTGCAAATCCTGCATTAATTGAAATCCGGTTAGGAGAAATCTCAGCAAAACTCATGCTCCAAACTAACCCAAAGTAGAAACTTTTCAGTTTGTTTTAAAGGGATCTATTCATTTTGTAAAGGAACAAAGGAAGAACAGCTTTGTATTTAATAGCAAAGTATCATTCTTGATCTACAGATAAAACATCCCCAAACCTCCCAGTGGATATACAGAGACTAAAAAGCCTGTCATAGGCATGGACTGAAGCCCTGCTTTCCCTTTCCTTCCCAGAGGAACAAAAAACCCCTCTGTTTTATTCCAAGCTGTTGCTCCCTTTACCAGTCTGAAGGAGCAGATGCCATGCTAGTGCACAGTATAGGAGATCTCACAGGGCTTAAATCAGGTGACACCCTAGGCCCCAAATACAATGAATGCACACAGACTTCCCACAACAGAAAGCCTGGAGATTCTATGCCTGATACTTAATAGTCAGCAGTGTAAATCCTCCTGTGCATTTCCCCATGTGACAGCCCAGGGTCTGAAGGCCAAGACCACCCCTTGAAGTACTGTCACCAGAGCTGTGTCACAGGATATCTCTGCATTTTTCCTGATATGCCAGTGTTTAACGTAGAAATCAATATAGTGGCAAAAAGAAGTTTCTTTACTACTATAATTTATTGCCATGAGCATACTAGTGTAAAATGCACCAACAAAGGTACAGAGCCCACAATAAGATGCTTTTCTCTTTAGCTGTGACAACAAATCTGCTAAGTAAGTCTAACAGCCTTGTCTAAATGCTTCTGTTATCTTTCATATTGATAAACATCTGTTATTGCAGGCTAAGGCATCTGCTGAACCTCTGACAGGCTTTACATATCAAATCCTTTTAGATTTATTGGCCCCTTTCTGCAGTAAATTCATAATATTTTAGGGGAAAAAAATCCGACTTTCTGTTTCCTTGAAAAGCAATGCCCACCAGCAGACCAGGCAGAGAACGCAATTGCAGCCAAGCCTAGGGTAGTGCCACCCAAGAGGACTGGGATGGCTCCTGGGGTGGCTGGCCATGCCCTGGGAAGAGCAAGGCCTTCAGGAAGCAATGGGATGTCTTGTGCAGCACTGGTGGTACAGGTTGTTACACGTTTTGTAGGACAGGAACAGTTAGGCAGTATTGGGCTCTTTCCACAAAACACAGAGCAACCGACCCATGAAGCCAGCTTTTACATGGATCCTTTACCATCTCAGATCTTCTCTACTCTAATTAAACTGGAGATGAAAATATCTCAGCACCAAGCCAAATACTGTCAGGACAAATTCACACAGCTCCCCTTGACTTTAAATAAAGATGCCACTGCTGAATTTATTCACTGAAAATTTTGGGAATGCTCATATTAAGATGCCTTTTCCAAAGTCTAAGCCAGTGTCAGTATAATCTTTAATGGTGCATAGTAGTTCTGCAAATGAATTGCAACCCTTGTTCTGACTCTTCTTTTCTGGGATTGACCAAAAGTGAGAATTCATTGAAGGGCAGCAATTGTTCAATACCTCTGACATGTTAATGGATTGAGACACACAAACGAGGAAAAAAGCTTCTGAGCTAAGTTTCTCTGAGCACTCTTCTACATCTTGTTGCTCTTTCCTTCAACAGCTTCACAGTGGAAATACACTGCAGTAAATGCTTACAATGGATTTTACTTTCAGAAGATGGGCAACACTTTTTAATAGAAACTAACCATGACAGCAGAATATTACAACATAACTGCTCTTGCTGCTACGGCTTGTACAGCCTGGGGTCACCCCCACTGCACTGCCCATCATCTTTCAGAAAGACCCAGTCACCATGTTGAGCCGCTTTTCATATCCCCAGGATTCAATTCARTGGCTTCTGAGAAACCCCTGCTGCTTTCAGCTTTAGCAGCCTAGCAGGAAAACTGTTTCAGGGAGATCACCAAGGAAAGACATTATGCTATTAGGAAGTGATACTGTTAGTATGTCCTGGTGTTTGAAGTTCTCCGACTGTAGCACAGAAGCAAAAATCAGAGGTGCATCTGCTCTATGTAAAAAGAGGTATAAATTATGTAGACCTAGAATGGCTGAACTCAGTTTAGATTAGCTTATTATTTTAGTCATCTTCACTCAGAAGCATGTGGCCTGCTTGAAAAAGAAAAGCAATTAAAGTAAAAATGTGGAAACATTCTGTATGAAGACATTGCAGATTTTTTCTCTTTCTCTCCTGTATCTGCCTTGTTAGTCTAAACTTCTTTCTGGGGTAACCAAAGCCCTGCTTCTGAGTATATGAATTGGTATGTGAAATCTGCCACAGCCATTTTTTCAGGAGACAGATATTTTGCTTTTCCTGGTCATATGCAGCTTTAACATTCTTATTTAACATTCATATTTCTTTTCATGATAGCTAGCTCATTTTTATTTTAGTACAAATCTTTCCACTCGTAAGCATGTAATAAGTTTCTGTGAAGGTCAAGTTTACTTTGAGCCTTGAGATTTTCCCTGTACAACATGCAAATATATTCTCCCTTTCAGACTTTTTACTCTATTTGTCAAGTGTTATGTAATACTTTAATGACTGTGGTTAATTATGAGTGCCCAATACAGGATTCCCTCAACAATCATGAAATAACAGCAAAAGCAGCAGGTGATGCCCAGGAGGAGCTGAGAAGGCTATTACTGATGAGTTTGAATTCTTGTAGCCTGGCCAAGAGCTTCAGGAATGGCAGGGGTCATGAACCATGTATGCAGATCCAGAAAAAAAAAACGTTTTCCAGATGTTCTGACAGAGGCCTCTTAATCTCAGGTGCTCACATACGTGCACACACACAAACACATCCTCAGAAAAGGAAAGAAATCAGTAATTTGGCTCACATAAGATGGAACAATTGCAAAATATTTTAAGCAGTATCCTTCAGGAGTGAATGGTCTTATTTATGTTCCCCATACCTCTGTGAGATTACATGGTGTGGTTTGACGTGCAGAAAATATGATTCTGTGATTATGTCTTAGAAGAGCAGTGAACAGACTTGAACAGATGTCAAAGCACGTCCGTGCCCATCATGCCCTCTCCTGACCCTGGCTTCTGAAATAAGTATGTGAATGAAATCTTGGTTTCCTGAAGCAAAAGACAAATTTTGGACAGGAGTCAAAAATTAGTCCATGGGAGCATGACAGCCCAAACACCATCTCTTCTGGGGATACCAGTGTGAGAAGAGGATTCAGCATGTGAGGACTGTGAAAGGTTGAAGAAGAGTGCACAGTCCCTCTTCCCCCACCATTCCAGTGTCATCTGCAATACCTCCTGATGTTCTCTTCTTTTCCTTTTCAGTGCTCCTTAGCAACACATCCAGATTTTGCTTTACTCACCATGAAGGCCACAGTTATGGCAACCTTCTTTGGTAAGTCGAGTTGATGTGCTGCAATTAGTAGTTTATGGGTTTGGACTCTCCTGCCCTGGATGCCCAGTGGCTGCTGACTTATCCTCTTCCCTTTGGACTCCATGGCTGATGAAGCTCTCAATGGCAGGTGTAAACCTTGGCACAGCTTTTTGGAAATGGGCTACACAAACTTCTTGACTTTGGCATAGTAAAAATACTAATTACTTGCAGAGACCTCTAAATACACGACCAGCTGCACGCAGTCCATATCAGGTCTGTAATGTAAAGATTCCCTCTAAAGAAAAATCAGCTGTTTCTTACACAGGGACACCATTCCCAGTTCTCTCTGATCTTGCTCTTTCCATGAACAAGATGTTATCAAAAGGTTATAAATGTGTCTTATTTTCTTTCCCCTGGCAGTCAGATAGGATCTCACTTTTTGGGAACACGTGGAAACTCCAGAATTTGCAATTCATCTTACATGAACACTCTGGTTGTGACATTCCCAGGCAATATTCCCTTTAGCTGTTATCTTCAAGTCTGTCAGGACAGTTGTTCTTAGTTCAAATTCATAGCAATCTATATGGTTCTTCTGCATAAATTACCAAATTACCTTCTCCACATTAGATTATCCTCTAACATTCCAAGTAGTTGAGATGTTGCACTTTATTTTCCACTGGTTCATTTCTTTTTTTTATCTAACTACAATTTTGCCTTGGTTACACAACTGCACCAGTGACAAAAGGCCCAAATGCTGCATCTATGCACTGTCACTTCAGACACTGTGAGACTGCTTTTACTTTTGAGCAATTTATAGGTGTGATTAAGTCTAAAAACTCTGCAATCATTCTAAGGGGAGAAGAGCATAAAAGAAATAAATTACTTCTGTTGCATATTCTAGTAAGATTAGCTCAACAAATGATAAAAGGATCAGTCGACACATCATAGAGAGTTTCAATTCCCTCTGAAAGCTCAGAGAAGGGAAAGGTGAATAGGAAAGTCAAGATATTTGTAAGTTATTATTTGAAGTTATTCATTACTCATAGTACAGTGCTTATAAAATAAGCACAGAGAATGAAGAGGTTTTGTATGTCATCACTTAGCAAGTAAACATAACAAGGTAAGCTACATGCCTATATGGGGATGTATCTTTTACTGTAACAGCATATGTCTCTCTTACTATTACATTTTCCAAATCATAATTCTGCTTACTGAAGAAAACGAGTGCCCTTGCTGGGACAGGATATTAGGAAATGCTACCCTATAACCTCAAATGGTCTGTAATGCTGCCCCATATCCCACACCTGCTGCCACCAGTGAGTGAAATGCCACAGTGCACAATTACAGGATAACCTTCCCAACGGGTTATTAAGAAGAATCTTTCGCTCCCTAACTTCCCAGTTGTTTCATGCACACAGCACATTGTTTCACTAACATCCCTACCACACCAATCAAAAAGAGTTCCCACTGAATACTTTTGTGGTTTTCTGGACCGCATGGACTCCATGGCATCTTTAGATAGTGAGTTCCACAGATGAATATGTGAACTGAACTGATTTTAATCCCCATCAAAAAACTTTCCCACAGTAGATGCCATCTTGACTGCAAAGTTAACCACCAAGCAGAAACATAGATGCGGCTGAGAATATTCCTATTTCGTGTTTTCAGCCTGTTGATTCAAATTTGAGAAATCTCATGCACAGGAACTGGTTCTGACTGATGTTGATAGTCCTCCTTTTTCCTGATACTATGTTTATTTGTTCTAGGTGTGTTTCTTACATGTACATACACAGCTAAGGAAGCCACAAAGAAGACAAAAAAGGCTAAACTATGTAAGTGGTCTCAGCAGAATTTCTGGCTGCTTTACAGCAGGCATGTCTGATGCATAAAAAAGGTGTAAAGTGAGATTATATTTTGGTTAACTCTTCACAATCGCCTGGAGTCAATGGCAGTATATGTTAGCTAAAAGATTCTTTTATTGAAAATAAATCATTAAGGAAAGCGTGTGCTACTTAACATGTATAAAGCGAAAATCTTGTAATTCACTACTAAAATGTATCTTCATAGGTCATTAGGTACCACACAAGGATCAAAGCAAGCACTAAGGTTTTCACAGAGAGAAAAACAGAAATACATGAAATGGACCAGCTGTAATGCAGAGCATATGTAGCCGATTAGTGAGAGACAAGCAGTGCATGTCTGTGCACTCGGATCTTTAACTTTCAGCTATACTGCTGCAGGAGCATTTCTGTCCACAGATTATTTTGCTCATGCAGCTGACAAACAAGCCTGCTGCGAGGTTGTAAACTCACACTTAAACCCCTTGTTCAAAGTAAATCATATCCAGCAAAAAGTTATAAAAATTAAGGGCAAGATAATGGGCTGTGACTGCAGCCTGATGTTAGAGATGGCACAGAGCTACATGAGCACAGCGGGAGGCTTGGGAAGCATCCCTCCCCCCTCCTTCCCATGTGTTAACCACAGGCTGGGTGACTACACTTCTTTCTCTCTCCAGCAAAGTGTCATACCAGATATTTCCATCAGAGAAGCAAACACTGAAGGTCAGAAATATCCGCAGGCTTCCTTATTCCATCCCTAGTTACTGCCACATCCCTTGGTATAGGGGTTATTATGTGTTATGTTGTAGATGCAGAACACACAGATGTCTTGTATCCCAAACCCATTGGTGCAAAGGCTTAAGAGGAAGCCATCCCTGTCCGTTACTCACGGTTTCATTACAAGATCACTCAGCTATGAAAACATTCAATCTGACTTTACCAAGATTTTGCACCCACAGATGTACCCCAGATTGATTGTGACGTCAAGGCGGGGAAGATAATCAATCCAGAATTCATTGCAAAATGCCCTCCTGGATGTCAAGATGTAAAATACCGGGTTTATGGCACAGACATTTATGCCTCTTTTTCCAGTGTCTGCAATGCTGCAATTCACAGGTGAGCGAGTTGAAATGAGCAAGGCACTCAGACAAAACTGTCATTTCAGTGTAGGGAGATTTCGACTTTTCAAATCCTTTGCAGTTCCCACTGCCTTGTAGGTTTTATTGCAGGATGCTGTAGAAAACCTGAGAGCAAGACCATGTGTGATGGAATGGATCCATTCTTACAAAGTGCTGCCGATCCTGTATGCCTATTGAAATTAGTTGTGTCTGAAGAAGTTTCTCAACCTTTGGAGAAGTGTCTTGAGATTTCCAGATCTCTCATTCATGCATAACAAATTACTATTGTACTATTACTATTCGAGTGGAAGACAGAGATGGAGCTGCTGCTACTAATAAATCTTCAGAAAAAATAGGCATGTGACCAGTGATGAATACATATAACTCTCATACTTCTGGGATTGGTTTGGTTCTCCGGATTTGAATTTAACTGTCCTTGACATCAAAGACTGAGTAATGTGCATTCCTGCCACATAAAAGGACACTGCACAAGGAAATGAAAAACATAAATTTTATAGCACAAGTTTTTCAGAGTTTTATTAGCCATGCAAAAATGTGCATAAAATTCTAATGGAGGATAACTGCCCAATCAAAACACACCACAATTGGAGGCAGGATGCAGAGGCGCGATGTAATGAGCTGAAAATGCAGCAAGAAGTCGTAAAGCCTGACTGGCAACTTGACTTAATTTGGAGTTATTTGAGCTACTGCTGTGCTTCCAGTTCTGTGAAATACCTGGGATCTGGAGTAAAGTGAGAAAGTTAAGGCTTTGGGACCTTACCCCTTGCCTCCACAGTGCGCAGTGCTCAGGCTGAGGTTGTGCATAGGGCTGCCACCTCCTGGCTGCAGCTCTGCCTGCTCAGCCCTCGCTGGGGAGATGACTGCCAGGTGACCGGCTTTCCAACAGCAAATTCCTCCGTCAGCACAATGGAAATTGTTTTGGCGTGCAGAATTAGTCCCAAAGGGAAGATACAAAATAGCGGTAGCAATTCCAATCTCCCTGTAGTTCAAATGCTGGCTGGCTGCATTGTTACAGCGACAGTTTCAATTTTTCCCATTTGCCAGCTGAGTTTGGCTTTGTTAGCTTATATATTGCATTTCCACAGACGGTGGATTTCTTCCCCATACATTTATTTTAACAGCAGCTTCTTGCAATCATGAGAGAATACCACAGGTCTAACATATTCTTCAATACTGTTTGCTGCCCAGTACTTCTTTTCCTGCCCAGTCATTACTGCCAGCCCTACAAGCCCCCTACAGTCGCAGTCACTTCCAGGTTGACCTGCTGTCCCAAGTGATGCCAGAGCAGGTTGCATACACTGGAGGTTTTCTGTTTGTCTTGAGATGCCTGTTACAGCATGTGTCAAACACCATCTGATGTGCACTGCACCTGGAGCCTGCCAGGTTTTCTACAGCTTCCAGCAGTATTGTGTCCAGTTTACTCCAGGCTGAGGTCAGAACTGGGCTTAGGTTTTCGCAGRTAACACATACTGAAACTCAAAGAAAACACATTCTGTCACATGGCTGGCCTGAAAACTCCTCTGAGTACCTCTGCCTGTATCTTCAGTCGTTCAATCAAGCTTGCAGGAATTTTAACGAAGGCAGTAGCTTTTTCTTGTGTGCAACTAGGTCAAGCTTAAACACAGGACCAGTAGATCAGTGGGAAGAGCAAACAGATCTTGACAGCACTTTGCAACAAACTGCTCTTCTCTATGTGGAAGAAGCACAAATATTTCCTAGCAGCAGACTTAGTAGCAGCATCACAGCCCCACCACCACTCCTGGTTTAAAGGTAAAAGGAAACAATTCTTACCTCCTGCATTGCAGAACCGTTTCGAAGCTTTTTGCGGAATTTCTGCCTTCAGACACTATGTTTTCTCCTTGCAGTGGTATAATTGACAACACAGGCGGGAAGATCCTTGTCCAGAAAGTCGCTGGGCACTCTGGTTACCGTGGGAGCTTCTCCAATGGCGTCCGGTCCCTGTCACTGCCGCGCTGGCGGGAATCCTTCCTCGTGTCAGGTACCATTCTGGGGTGGGGCACTGGAGATGCCCTCCCCACCTGCTTCCCACTGCCGATAGCTGGGCACAGTGAGTGGAGGGGGAAGCAGCCTCTCATTTTACAGACTTGGTTAATCAACATAGGCCCACCCCACCCAGCTTTGGCAGGAACAGTGCATCTGGGACACTTCTTGTTCTGGGCTTCCTATATGGCCTGCAAAGACACATACACCCTGGCAGCGGGGTGCTCAGCTCAGCCCAGGGCGGGCCTGAGCCCACTGCAGGAGGTGATGGATGTTCTGGACTGAGCCCCTGAAGGCACCTTAACTCCAGCTACTGATGCATAAAATCTGCTGCTCTCCATCTGGGTAAGCRGTGCTGCAGAGGGAACTGAAAGGCCTTTTGGCCATTTGAAGCATTCTCAGTCTGCACCTGAGTTTGCATCCCCTGAAGTGAGCTCTGATTTATGTCAAACCATCTCAAGCCACATTTACCCATACTGTATGTATGCAAACACTATGTTAAGCAATTTTACTGGTGCATCCCAAGTATGTCAGGAACTCTCTCCACCTCTATTAGCCAAATAGTTTTGATATCTAATCAGTGCAGGTAAATCCATCTTAATTTAATGCTCATTCCTTTTTCCTCCCCATAGTAGATATAGGAGCTGACTTGCATTTACCAACAAAATCCACAGATTTTTATTTTTTTTTTGCAAATTAGATCATCTTTACACCAGCTTCAGAGTATCTTAAACCTACTTGCACTCATTCTACCTGTGTGAAAGAAGGTTTGCTTTACATACCAATTCTAAATCTATCTTGTTGATGCAGTGGGCCAGTTCTTGCTGGTCTGCACTTTTGGGGGTTTAATATAGGTACAACAAATTAATGTTAGTTAACCATATCATTCCTGGAAAAATCAACAGCTCAAGCAACTGAACAGCCACTAAAAATAAAGAAATGTTTCTTTCATGTGAAAATTTGTAGACAGCAAAGAAGGTCTGAGAAACTGACCAAAACAAACTGTCATCTCCATTTTGCATTCATGTATTTGGATGCACTTTTTTACAGTAGTCTGCCAGGGGTACACCACATTATGAGAAGGATTTATTTTGGATGAGTAGGAATTTCCTGGAATAGCTGAATTGCTACTTGTACTTGTTGCAGTTTTTTTCTCCAACAAACAGCACATTGTAATTCTGGTACATAAATGGGAAATAGAATTTTTTTTTTACCTCAACAGCTGCTCAGTTAGCCCATAAAACTGTAGGAATTCTGCCATGAAACTGTAGGAATTTTTGATTTATGGTAATAAATCTTTACTCTTAATTGATGAGACATTATAAAAGAAGATACAAGAGAAAGTTACAAGAGCATATAAAAAGAGATTATGAGAAACGYGGGTACGTGTAGGCATGATGAGATTTGTCCCTCATGCACTTAATTTTATGCATACTGAGTGCGCTCACTGCTGTCAGTAGAACTCTCAGTTTATAAACTAGCTCAAAGGTAAATCTAACATATCATATTTCATATACRAATAGGAAGAAGACTCAAACTATACCTACTGAAAATGTGTGAAATTTAGAATTCAAGAGAAATTTAGAAGACTAAAACCCAGGAAGGCAGTGCTACTCTTAACAGCCTGAGGCTGAAAGCATACAGATCTCATTCTCAGAAGGAGATGAGTTGGGGATGGTATTTTTACAATTATGAGTCATAAAAAGACAGAGCTGCATAAAGCATTCCCCAATAAAAATACAAAGTCACCTGAGGCATTAATTTCAGGACAGCTTTAGAGCTAGAATTGAGTCCCCTATTCTCCAGCTGAATTCTCTTTCAGCAGACCAGACCCGTATGCAATACTGTACCCTGGAAATGTGCCAACAGTTTATTCCTAGTTAGGATAGCGTCACTGAGTTTGTGATGTTTAAGTGGTGAAAGAACAGCCACACAAAAGAGCACAGAAGAGGAATCCTTGGGGGACCCAGGCAATGAAGTGGCGTGATTTAGGGGCAGTGGGGAAGGAGGTCTCTCCTCTGGGATTAAAGCAGTCAGCACACCAGGAGGTATGCAAATGCCTTGGTATTCACTTTCAAGCACTGAAATGCCTTGGCACTCAGTTGAATGACTCCATTCAGTTTAGTGGCAGTTTTGCAGCTAGTGGGTTAAAAAAATAAGAGTCCAAAACCTCTGGGTTTGCTAGTCACAAATAAGCGTGAGAGGGTGAGTAGCCTCCACGCCATAGCTTGTATTTCAATGGCCAAAGCTGATGCTTTCAGCCCACATGAAAACACATTTTGAAGCTTGTTAAGCAAATTCCAGCCTAAATGTAACTTTTTCCCAATAGTGAAAAAGACATATTACTATTGCCCCAGAGAGCAGGGCCACATTCAGATTAGACCTCAGACCACCTAACATATGGGATGCAAATTGCTCTTGACCAAAAACCCCAGAATCCAGCCTCCCTACCTTAGCTGGTGTATTTTCACCACAGCAGGCTTCAGGTTTGCATTAGAAATCAGATTAGCACAGAAATATTCCAAATTAAGATCAAATTATTACACTATTGCTGCATCCATGTATCAACTGCTTGTACTGACAACTCTTCCTCTGTTGGGGATAAAGGAAAGCATTTAGAAATCATCTGTGATCCTGTRACTTTTCTGTCTTGTTACTAAATTAGCAGAAGATCTCCCTAGTCCTGCTTGGCTCCAGATCCCAGTTTTAGCTGGAGGGGAAGTGGATGTGAAAACCTGCTGCCTCTCAGTTAGACCAGCTTCCATGAGAGAAGACCCGAGGGCAAGAAGGAAGCTCTTTCCAGTTTGTCCTTGCATGCTAACTTGCCAGCTCTGATCTTTGGTAGATCAGTGTTGACTTTAGTGGAGCTGCTCTCAGTTTATATCACTGTAAATGAGAAATGATGAGCTTCCTACATCATTACCTCATTAGTAACTCTAACTTCTTTATCTAGGGTTTTGTAATGATATCTGAAATTTCAGAGAGGAGCAAAGCAAAGGAGACAGAGACATGAAAAGGGACAGAGGACAGGGACTCTCCAGCTCCATGGACATCCCTGCTCATTAGAGTTCCTCTGGCATATACCTTTCTTTGTATGCCATCATGGGGGAGACAGCCCCCAGTTCCCAGGAGTAGCTCAGTCTGTAGGAGTTGATTCTGTTCAGTGCTGAATTAATCACCCAGGATGACAACTGACATGCTTGCAGTGCCATATGTACCTCCTTAAAGAATCCCCCCAAGGGAATAGAGGAAAGACCATCTTGACTCAGGTTTTGCAGGAGGTGGAGTTAGGTCTCACCTGAGGTGGTCCAGATACATGACACAGCACAGCATCTCACAGAGACAGCCACGAGGGTCCAGAAGACCTACATCCACCAACTCATAGAGGCCAAAGCAATCTTCCCTACACCAGGCTTCTCTGCAACACTTTTCATTCAGTGATACACRTGAATATAAAAACTGTCCCAAGAGATGGAATTGCATGGCCACATGTACCAATAGAGATGGCATCTGCTGTGACACTAAAAAGATTCGTGGTTTAAAGCCTAACTGGGAAACATAYCTCATTGTTTCAAGACAGGACTCTCATTTTAGATCTAAATATAGGTACCATATGTTCCCACACACAAGCACAGCCTTCTCTCACTGTTATTACTGCAAAAGACTATTGCCAGAAATGGCATCTTGCAGAAGCGAGGTCAGAGAAGAACGCTGTGTGCGTGATGAAATGAATCCCACATCAAACATGCTTTCCAAGTCAACTGCATAGTCAGGCACTAGAAAAGGCTGCCTAGGGAAGCTGTGGGTTTAAGTAGAAGTTATACAGATGTCCTTCAGCAAAGGTCCCCTTGTGCTTAATATCATTTGAGAGCAAAGGAATGAACTAACTGACCTCTTCAAATCCTCCCTAGGACTGTGTTTTCATGTTTTCTAACTTTTTTTATGACAACAGATTTAGGCACTGGTTTTTTTAATGGTATGGTTTTGAGATTCTGTCATCAGATGAAAGAAATCTTCATGAAAATGAGTTGGGCAGTAAAGAAGAGGGGTCTAATTCTGAACACCTATGTTAGATGAGAATTTTACTGCAAGAAAACTTGGAATATTTTGTGATGAATTCTAATATATTTTTTTGTAGAGGGCAAGCCAAGAAAAGGTGTGACATATCCATCAACTCTTGAATATTCTTCTTCAAAAAGTACAGCTGTTAAATCAGGCAAGTAATTGTGACTGACTTTCCCTTACATCTACTCACAACTATCTGTCGTAGCTTCTCACTTGTATAATACAAAAATAAAACTATTCAGAGCCAGAAGTTCATGCATCCATTAGTATCTCCCGCAAATCACTCATGGTACTTTTTTTATGCTAAGCATATGGAAATCTCAGACAATTTCTATTTTTTTGTCATGCTATGTCTCACAGACTTCCATTTCCGAGTAGTTTCCCTCTTGCTTTAGATCTGTTACTGAATAGGATGTTGTACTGGTTATATGAAAGCATTTGAGGTTATACATGTTGGCTTTCTCCTAATGTTATTAATGTTATCTCTCGGGATATTCAGTGCTGAGAGTATAATATTAAATAGGAATATAATACTAAGGACAGAGACGGCAGTGCACAGCAGCTTCACTAAGGATGCTACAATGAAGAACTACTCCGTATAATCATTTTAGTCATCATCCTACTCCATAAGACTCAACTCAGTTTAAATAATTTAGTTGTTTTCAGAGATCTTTGATCAAGTCTCACACTGGTTGGTAGGTGATATTCAAGTGCACATGGATTGCCACTGTCACTGAAATGACACTTGGTTTCGCTCCATTACAGCTGTGTGAGGTTCAGACTCTTCCTTGGGAGTGCAAACAAAGAGAAAATTAACATCCCATACTACAGTGCACTTGCCTAACACAGCCCTTTTGCTGATTGCTGAGCCTGAGCCTTCCTAAGTGTACCCACTGTGAGCTGCGGTATAAGAGAACGTGCTGTATCTTCTCCATGAACTCAAATGCCTGTCAGTGGGTGCATTCATCCAAGGCCACACATGGCTTACTTGGAGGCCTGCTCTTCTGTACATTATTGTCTGGTCCTTGGAAGAAAAGTACAGAGCCCTTTTCTCACAGAATCATAGAATCATTAAGGTTGGAAAAGGTCATTCAGTACAACCTCTAAGTTCACCAAGTACAACCCAGCACCACCAAGTCCATCATAACCATGTCCCTAAGTGCCACATCTACACATCTTTCAAGTATCTCCAGGGATGGTGACTCCATCGCTTCCCTGTTCCAATGCTTGACAACACTTTCTGTGAAGACATTCTTCCTAATATCCAATCTAAACCTCCCTTGGAGCAACCTGAGGCCATTTCCTCTTGACTGACCCCCACCTCACTACAACTTCCTTTCAGGTACTTGCAGAGAGCCTTTTTTTTTCCCAGGCTAAAACATCTCGGTTCCCTCAGCTGCACCTCATAAGACTTGTGCTCCAGCCCCTTCACCAGCTTCACTGCCCTTCACATTTWTATTTTCACTTGAACAAAGGCAAATTTAAATCTGAAAGCTGTAGTTTTTCAGACAGAATATGCATCGCTCAATTCCATGCCTTTAATTTGTAACACCTTTCAATTTACAATCAAATAAGTACAGACTCATATATTTCTTGACCAGGTATGCAGAAATTACTTGACCCAAATATTATACACTGCTAGAAGGGAGGGCAATACCTTAGGAATCCTGACTTTTTCTGAGAAATGTTCACTAAAATCGCAACTCATCATTCCCAAATGTAGCCACACTTGAAATATCAGCCCAAACATCTCACAGCAGACCAGAGAAAATCACAGCCAGGACTGAGCTCAGCAGGCTGTAAGCAATGATGTCTTCCACCAGTGCTAAAAGCCACATAATATGAGAATCAGTGTAGAAATRGGGAGCATCATCAAGCCAGGGTTCTGTCACACAAACAAAATACCAGGAGCCTGTTCCTGCAGCAAACCAAAGACACAAGTCTTCATTTTGTTCTTGAATCAAATAGTGTGAATGAAACCTAGGATCCTAGCAACTGTTAGGGAGACTGTGCATTCATGCAGAGAAAACCCAGGATTATCAAAGGAACAAGCAACTGTTACATCAAACCCAGTGCCTGAGGATGTCACTGCCTGATTTTGCCCAGCCCTGTCCCAAAGGTAGCAAAGAGACCTGATGGTCACAATCTATCTTCCCCAAGCCCCACTCGGCCCTGTCAGCCCTCCTTAGATCTGCCACCTCGGCTCATCCATCTCACCTGTTATCTGCTAGAAACAGCTTGTCTTTGAGATAAAAATCTCTGTAATATGGTGCCAGGGCCATCTTGTGAAAGAGAATTTTCTAGTTGCTTTTTAATTTTAAAAAAGCTACTTTTTTCTTCTAATTTAAATTACTGAGACCACACTGTTCACTTTGATACTTAAATCCATTATGTGTAGGAGGTAAAGGCAGTCCTTTGAGTATTACACTCACTGCTGTCAGATTAGCAAAAAACCCTGCTTCATACGTGATCAGCTGTCAGAGATGCAATTTTAGTCCTCATCCCAGGGATGTCAGATATTCATAGTGCCTGATGTTTCTTTAAATGCTCCTGGTGGTTACAGGATCTTCTGAAATGCTGGGCATGGCAAGAAAAACCTTCCCAAAATTGTAACACTTCACAGCTGCTAAAAACAATTAAAAGACATTTAGAAAAAAACAGTACAAATTTTTAGGAAACCATTAACACTGGAGTAAATACTCAAATAGTTCAATGCTGCCAAAAGATCTAGAGAATAAAAAAAAAAMCCAAAAAGGGAAGATCAAAATCCTCCAGTACTCAGTCAGATATAAAAGCAGAAGTAGATTATTTTGTGAGGTAGCAGTACATAAACTGTAATAAGTATTCCAAGTACGTTGATGATTCTGGGTCTCACAAATAAAAAAATAACCAAAACAAATCCCCCTTTTCCTTCTAAGCCAGTCCATGGCATTCAGGATTTGGTCCCATAATGATCTCAGAATGTCAGGCAAGAAAGAAGTACCTCTGAACAYGAATTAGTGACTGAAATATTGCACATCAGCAAGTATTTCCCAAACAACCTACACACACCATGACCCTGGTTCTCAGAACATGCTGCTACTCAGAGGAAAAAAACATGATGCATTAATCTTGTGAGTATTGGCTTATTAGTGGTAAACCCCTATACTTCCTGCTCACTTCAGAGACTCTATTGATACTGGCAGGAGCTTTTGGGGAGTAAAAATGCCTAAATTTGGCATGAAAGATCTCAATGCTCTCTAGTCATCGCTTTTTCTCACTGGGTGATAAAGCTCTGATTGGACTGACTGACCTACCTAATGGCATGTGATGGGATGCCTTCCTTTGGGGACTGGTAATCTCTAAATGGGAGACTTAAAATTATCTTCTTCCAGAGCTGCCTTTTCTAATGTGCTCAATTTTGCTTCAGAGCCTAAAAAGCCAGAGCAAGATCTAAAACGTACAAAGAGTGCAGATACCACTAACACATCAGAAAAAGCATCGGAACAAGGTAAGGGTTGGGGATCTTGGTGCTCTTTACAGTATCTGTCCCAGCCTAACGTGCCTGCAGATGTTTATGGGAAGCATTTTGACAGTGGTTGCATATACAGCTTTACCTCCCCATCCAACCTCCTCTCTACAGCCCCTCTCCCACCAAACCATCCTGCAATGGTGCTTGAAGGACTTCTGCTAATTTGGAGCAGAGGGCACCCGCAGAGTTTAATTTCTGCCTGTGCTTTGGGTGAGTTCAGGTTTTGTGAACTTGAAAAGCTTGCATTATGGTTCTTGGCAATCTTCTCTGCAGGGCACATGCCCTGCAAACTCTTTGAAGATACTGTGAGAGAGATGGGTACCCTGCCTGCCGGAACACTGGGAACAGCCACCCATCAAGAGCCCTCCTCTTGTGTTAAAGGATCCACCAGAAACCCAGCCAGCATGCACCAAGGCAACAGCTTTTCTCTGCTCTTACTATGCTGCTTCCTCAGGTTTTCTGCTAATACTGTTAGCTTCCAGCTTCCTTGCTCCTCACAGTCTGGCATATAAAGCTGGGCAATGCACCTGTTCCCTGCTCCAGCAGCACAGGATCACAGGGGAAGACTCACTGTGCCCTCTGTCTTCTTTCTTTTASCACAGTTTCATGGAGCAGGGCACTGTTCAGCCCAAAAAGAGCCATTCATACTGATTTTTTTCAGCTGAGTTGTTTTGTTTTTCTTCTGAGCCCTCTTTCCGCATTATTCCATTAAAACTGTCTGAGATCTGAGTTTTTCACTGCCTAGCATTAGGTGATAATTAATCCACCAGACAGTTTCACAACGATGCCTTCCAAAAGGAGAACATCCAGAAATAGCAATAAAATACAAGCTTGTGTTGTGCAGCAGTGAATAGAGTGCACATCATTCCCTTTCAATGTAGACAGTGTGTCAGGCTATCCCCAGGGCCATGGGCAGGGAGGAGAGGAACAAGACTGAGGTTAACATGGAATATAGGGCATGTTTTTGTAGATAGATGGAGAAGATAACAGTGAAGAACCTTTCTTGAGACAATGACTTGGAAGAACCTAAGCATGCTGACAATTTTTTATAAGGATATTTTAGCTGCAAATTTTGCAACTAGAATTGTTGCTGTTCTCACAACAGATGATAGATTTTAAAAGTAGTAGCAACTGTGAGATGAGTCAAACTTGGATGAGATTGGCACCTCCGAGGTGGTGCTCTCCCCCCCTCCCCTCAGCGAAAGCCCTAATGCTCCCTGCTCTGGCTCTGACCCACTGCCCAAATCACCTTTATCTGAAAGTTGTCTTTCTGTYAAAAACATTTCAGTGCTGCAACACATGTTTTATTCTGGTCTATGACTCAGATTGGCCATCTTTTACTACCAGATGCCAGCTGATTTCCATTTATATGGACTTTCTAAGTGCTTAATTACACTGAGAAAAGATGATGCCAAAACAGAAACTGCAACTGGCTGGTTGAACAATTTCATAGGTCTGAGACATCTGTCAGTTTGATAAGTGTTCCTGGCCAAAGCAGAGAAGTGTAGGGGGAACATTAATACTGCAACAGGCTGTTGTCAGCACCTTCTGAGAGCAGAGTGTCACACAGGCATCTGCACTACGCATCCACACAGCAATGATGCCCTGTTGGCTCCACAGACGAGGATGCTTGTAGGCATCCTGAAGAGAATGCCGGTTTCTGGGTTGCCTTAAACACTGAGTGCTGCTGCTGCTGCTGCTTCCATGCATGTCACCCATCCAGCCACAGTGACCGTGTCCATGTTCCTACAGGGGACGCAGTCCGCAAAGAGTATCAGACAACTCCAGTGCTGACCCCAGCCACACAAATGGCCACCACAACCCCCACACCAACGACCACCACGACAGATCCTTCCACCACAGCGCCACAGCCAACCACGACATCTGCAACAACCAGAAGCACAGCAGCAGCAGCCAAGACTAGACCTGGACTGCACAGGGTCAGAGATATGGGTCAGTAGCATGCATGTTTGCATTGTTCTCCTCCTGACTGACAGCTTTCCTGAAATTTAAGGAACAAAATATACAGCTGGGTATACCATGACTTAGTGGATCATGAGTTCAGTAATTCAGTGTAGAAATATTAGGAGTGGAAAAAATATTTAAGTCCAGCAGATGGGCTGGATTCATGTGAGAGTAAGCTCTCCGTCCCCAAATGCTGTGATGATTTTCAGGTATAGAAGTTAATAAATAGTTCTTTGATTCCTATGTCTAGACCCAGTGTTCAACAGATAGGTCAAGACTCATTTTAGAATTAATTGTCATATATTTTTTGTAACAGCTTTTGAATTTTAAAGATTCAAACACTGTGAAGGAATTCTCATACACTTTTTTGCACACCTGATTTTTCTTAATCTTTCCTTCTTCATTTATTATTATTCATTACATTGTGGGTTTTTGCTTCAGTAGCTGAAAATTAAAATCTCTTATTTTTAGGTTCTAGCAGTGTCCACCCAGCATACGCATCTGTGGTAGCTGCAGCATCAAGTAAGTATGGTGAAATAAGTATGCCACAAGGCATGCAGCACACTGTATTTTAGGGCAGCAATGATTCAATAACTTTTCAAGCCTCAGCAAACTCAATGACTGAATCCAATTCTGGATTTAAACTGAAAACCAGACACTCGGCCTCAATGTCAGAGATGCTGATCAACCACAGTTCCAAGGAAGCCTTTCTAGAGAGTATCTGCCCATTTCAGCAGTAACAAAAGCTGGRTTTTGCAACACTTGAGACAAAGGTTGTGCTGTTTGAATTGTGTTTTCCTATTACTTCCTTCTGTCATACACTGTCAAAGGGAGACTTGATTTAGTTGCAAAACACGATGCAGATGGCTGCATAGCCATCTAAGCTTAGGGCTGAGAGCTCTGAAATGCTGACATACTTTAAACCAGTGCTCTTTCAAAAACCTCAGGCTGTGGTTCTGAGCCTGGCATACATGTGATGTTATTCCTGGCATGCCACTTGTTATTGACAGCAGAGCGGTGGCTGCTCAGAGCTCTGCATCTCGGTCCAGGACCCTGCTCCCGTTCCAGCCCACAGCCTGCAATGCAAGTATTTAGAGGTGTTTTCCCATACAGTATGCAATTGCTCAGCTGTGCAGTCAAGTAAAGGAGAATATTTTCAACTGTTTGCAAGTTTCTGAGCATGGGGATTTGATTGCTTTTGAGTGAAAAGGGAGCTGGGCCATCATTAGGCTTTATGCTCCATAGCTATTTCTGAGTGCATTTAGCTTAGCTTTGCTCTCACATACATAACTGCAGTCATCCCTCTGCCAAGTGATTCAGAGCCAAGAACATGGCCGAGCAAGTATCTTTTGGGTAATTCAGGTCTTGAGGGGAAGCATCATTAAGTCAAATTTAGTTGTGAGTGCAGAATAAAGGCAGGGGCTGGAGGGGTTAATGTTGTCAAGTCAAATGTGCCAGGTAGGTATGAGTATGGCAGCATTTACAGAAGTGACCACACAGTTCAAAGGGGTTTAAATTCTACAGGAATCTGCTTCATTCAGTACCTAATGTGCCCATAAACCCAGCCCTGCTTGTTGCTTTCTTTTCTATTTCCTATTCCCACAGGCTGAACACAGAGGAGGCCATTACTGTCTTTACCAGCAATTAGGAAACGCTGTTTGAGGTTCCCCAGTCAGGAAGAGATGCATGTTGAGAGTAAAGTTTTGGCAACATTGAAATCAGTGGGAAGGTTGTATTTGTCTTTAATAAGACAAATCATTTAGTCAATAAATAAATAAATAAATAAATAAAAGAAACAAAACCAAAAACCAACCAACAATCCCAAAACAAACAAAAAAGCCCTCAAATTTTACAATGCTTTCAGTAGTCACTTAATTGTAATTTGGATCCATCTTTCTTCACAGTTTTCTTTACTGAAGTTCTAAACATAAATCAACTCCCAAAATACTGAAGTGATCAGAGCTAAGGACAGGTTATTGTGAGCTGGAGTGGTGGAGACTTACTTCTGATTTCACAGACTTCATTTCTAGGACTGTGTCCAGCATAGATGTACCTGATATCTGGCTTCCTGAATTCTCCTGKCCTCTTCTTGATTCTGAAAGAGAAGAGCTGGATAAACAAAAAAAATACAGAAAGTACAAATACAGTTTTGATGTGATGACCATACATAAAGCAGTCTATCAGTTTTCCCTGTCTGAGGAGCCTTTAGGGGACACTGCTATTATTCAGGCCAGAGTTTTTGATGATGCCCTTGGTCTTAACCAGAGATTGGCTTGACTGAACAGAATCAAATGTTCTCCTGTCCATCTTGGCTCACAGAGACTCACAGACCTACTTCTCACTGTGCATTGGTAGTTTGCCTGCAAAAGACACCTCAAAAGTAAATAGCTGTGAAACAGCACAGTCAGAACAAACATGCCATTTCCATTTCCAGCCACTGGTACTGGCAGAAGTTCATAGGGGCAAAAGCAGGACTTGCAGATTAGAGCAYGAGTGCAGGGGCAAAAGTCCTGCCCTAGTTCTTGCTGTTCTTTCCCCTTTATCTTCTGCTTATCAAAGATAGAGTAAAAGGAAAAATAAGAGAGACTGTGCTCCATTGCAGGACCCCTGCTACAAAGACTTGATGTGGCAAAACTGCTAAACGAAAAACCACTAATGTGACTAGTGTGACATTTGACAGCTGGTTCCTACCTGCCCTACTAGGGCTTCTGCCTCTGTCCAACAGCAGTTAACCCAGCACACTCCCAAGGGCCACAAACTCACTTGTTCTCTCCCATCCCAGCTCTTCAAGCAATCCTTTCTTGCACAGCACCTTGGACCCTAGATGAGGATTGGGATTAAATTCAGTGCTTCTGTGAACACTGCAATCATAAGTCAGGTCATGATCCTTGGTGCCATGTCAAAGCACTGAGCTGGCAACCAAGCATCAAGCAGAGATTGCCTGGGCATTCTAGGTGAGGTGCTCCTCTGCCCTCTGTGTCCAGCTGGGTTCAATGGTTGCATCTCTTTTCAGACAGGGACTCTAAGCTGGACACTGCCTACCACAGTACACTACACAGCTTTCATCCCCAGATGGGACTTAATAGGGTAGTAAAAAGAAAAGTATTGAAAAGACATGAGACAGCAGTAATGTGAGTGCTAGAGAAGGCACTGAAAGCTCTTCTTCAGCAGGAAGACCAGCAGGGCTCATGCCTTCAGGAAGCACTGGGCAGACATTTAATCCTGGCACTAGGGAGAACAGTTAGTGTTTATTTCCGGATGCTGCCTTTCTCCCCAAYTTATGCTTGACTACTTAGCCTATCAAAGGTGCTGACCAAATTGCAGGTGGTCAGGCAGGTTTTGTGCACAGAGTAGCTGCTTTGCTTCTCAAATCAGTTCCCATCACTTGCAAGGTTCACTCTGAACTGCATGTAACTGCTGTTCCTATCCTTTTCTGCCTCCATGCCTCCCTGCTCACTACAGCACTTGCTCCCAACCAAGGTTTCTCTGCTCCACTACTTTGATGTTTGACCCAGTTCTTGGGATTTGCCTGGTGACTGTCCATCCCCAGTTTGTTACAGATWTCTCCTAGTTCCGGCTTGGCCTCCAGCTTGCACAGAGCTCTGTTCTAATGAACACATATTCACAGGCCACTGCCTCACTGGCATCTCAGATTTGAAGGCAGAACAAGCCTTGCAACCTGGAAGTGCAATTCCAACCTTTCCTCCTCTACCACCACTGTGTTTGCCCCAGCCAAGAAAATCATGGCAGAAAGCATGCAGGGATCGGGGTAATGTGCCTTTGGGAGGTACAGCAAGAGGGAACAGCCAAGGCCCAGCACAGTCAAAAGGAGCATAGAGAGAAATCCACATTGCTGACATTAAATTAAATTTTAAAAGTGGCATAAAATACTTGGGTACTGAGGTAATCTCTCTCTTGCCCTCTTGTACACTGTTTCTACTGACCTTGTAAAGAGTGTTAGATACACATTGGGGCTCAGTCATGGCAAACATGAAACAAGGGGAGCTCTGAGGCTCAGAGTTAATTTTCTACCACCACTTTGGGACATACCGATCTCCTGTGTGTAAAACCTGCCCTGCACAATCCCATACAACACTGACTGCTGCACACACAGACTTCCCTCCAAAGTCTGAATACTCAGCCTGGTATAGCTGTGGTCCATCTGGAGCCTTACAAGCTTAGAGTTYAAAAGCCTTGCCAGTTTTGGCAGATGAGCCTGTTACTTCCTTAAACAGGATCTCCTTGGCATCTGGAGTTTACTAGGTCTCTCAGGACAGCTCCTAGAAATCCCATCAAAGGGCTTCTAGTGGCCTGGAAGGTTCAAGTTTGGGTCAAACACAAGCTATTTACTGTCACCTAATTTTGCAGTGTCAAGTTCCCAAGAAGCAGCAATTCCTGTTTTCTGAGACAACCCTTCAAAATGGTCTCATTGATGACATCTTATTGATAAAATAATCTCCCGGGCCCCTGTCCAGTGTTCACAGAGTCAGCTAGAACATTCCCACTGATTTCACCAGGCTTTGGAATTAATCTTTCTGGGAAAATTAATGAATAAAGGCTTGTTAAAGGATAAGTTTGTTAACAGGCTTCTTAAGAATAATTAATGAAATGAAAGGCATGAACAAAGACATGGTTTTCATCTGCAAAAGCTTTGAGCCTTTAGTATTTTTGAACAATAGGAATTTAATAACCCAATCACCTTAAAAAAAGCCTTTTGTGTAGAAGACATGTCAGACACATGAATTCTCCCACATTATTTTTTCATTGTCTCATTACTTACAGTCTGCCTGCTTGCTCATATCCACTTACTCTCTGCAGAAAGGGTAATATCTGGCCTGGGGGTTGTTTTAGGGTTGGGGTTAAAACCTTCCTCACACAACCAGGACAATTGGATGGTACTGAAATAGAAATAAACATAGATAACCAGTGTGAGTGAGAGAAAAAAAGTTACAAGGGAAAGCAAACCACAGAAGTAACTACAGATATTTTAAATGCAGCCCAGAGATCTGTGTAAGTAATATCCATAACTGAAGGGAACATTACTTAGGCTAATCTATATGACAGACAGAGTAAGACAATCCTTTTTTAAGCAGGCTCAAAATATATAGTTACCACCTGAGAAAGTCTATTAATGACAACTCTATATATGAACCATTAACTCTGACAACTATAAAGTGAGACTCAGTGAAAAAGCCAGGTAGCAGTAGTCCTGAATCAAACATGGTATAAATCACACTTTTCCATTTTGATGTCTACTTAGGACAGGTTCAGGCCGCACAAGGAAGAGGACAGAACACAGGTATGTTTTAAATTAACAATAACCAGAAGGTTTGTATTGCTAGAATACTAGAAAACCTTGTGTTTAAGTTCCATGTGCTAACCAATATAATATTTTCAAAGCATTCAGGGGCACTTCCACCTCTGCAAGCAGCAGGACTATTTTACGACACAATACAGGTAAAGGCATTACAATCCTCCTGTACTTCCTCCCCGCAGATATTTCTACCACTTACATCTACCAAGTCACGTAGTAATGCACTCTTTTTCCCTCCTAACCATGTTCATAGCAGGATGCAGTGAGAGAAGATAGCAYGGCGGTCATGGCATGACAATAGTGTAACTTCTAGGGAAAAAAATAAACAGGATTGATTAAACATGGAATCGTTCTGAAAATAGCAGTCTAAAATCATTTATAGAGGTCTCCTATAACATTTGCTGTTGCAAAACGAGAGGGGAATGTTGTGTCTGTGTAAGTTTGCAGGACTAAGGCCTGATCCAGTTTACAGGCCCAAAGCACAGTCAGCATCCCAGGACCCACAACTGGAACCAGTTGTTCCAGTGCACCAGCTAATAGCCGCACTGTGCAGCTCCTACTAACATTTAAGCTTTTATGCTGTTGCCAACCTCTTTATGTACTTTTCTTTTTCTTTTTCTTTTTTTTTATTAATTCATAGTTTCCATCTTCATTTTCTGTGTGGTTTGAAAACATTTGCAGAAAGACAGTTTGGGGCCACTGCATCCCTTGTGATTACACTTCTCTCTCCTTGCCCACTGGCATCCACTGGCATCCATCTAACCTCTTGCCTCTTTGTCAGATCACGCAGGTGTTCAGCGCCAAGAGCCTGTGGCCACCTTCCAGAGGGTTTCTGGCTCTCCAGCCCACCTGGGTAAGCAAGACTGCTAGCAGCAGATTTTCCACTCTCTTTCATAGTTTTAGCAACCCCAGATTAGCCCTTATACTGCAGATTGTTCTCCTGTATCCTGGAGAAGGACCAGGGCAAGACTCATGCACTGAATGCCAACTAGCAGCTTCCTGAATGGGAAAGGCAAAGGAAAGCTCGGTCACTGGTGAGCTGTTGTTTCAGGCCGTGGGAATCAACATCTACAAAGTGTTTTCAATTTTCCTTATTTGTTAATCAAAATGAGAAACAAAAAACCAGCTCAGTGCAGCCTATCAGGTCTTCAATAGAGCTAAATCTTCTKTTCCTGTGGTTCCCAGGAACCTCTACGCTGACAGTGAAGGTAGAGGTTGCTTTTAATAGTGAGGGTAGAAACATCACCTGTACTGTTCTCCCTCCCTGGCAGTGCAATTGATCCTTCACCAGCAAGCAGCCCTGTCAGCAGGCATTTTGCAAGGCCTCCAACAACTTCCCAGGGGCTCCAGAGCTCTCAGAGCACATAGCAAGCACTGACTCTCCCTTGATGGACAGCAGAGTTTCTCAGAGACAGATTTTGTCTGGGAGCACTCAGGGTGGGGTGAGAGTTGGAAGCCAGGGTGGCAGCAAGGCAGGCATGGTTGCAGCAAGGCTGCAGACCCACAAAGCCCCAACAAGAGCAGCAGAGTAGGTCTGGTGGTGGTTTCCAGGATGACCCAACAGCCCAGGCTGCCACGCAGGTCCCCAGAAACGAGACAGGTCTGACCAGCTGAGGCAGGGCACCAGATCAGCAAGGCAAGGTCAGGGTCAAGATAGCAAGATACAAGACTAGGCACAGGTACAAGGAGCAAAGGCAAGGGTGTGCATCTCTGTGCTGTCCCATGGATGCTTCCCACAGCCCTTTCTCACACACAGCCCTGGACAAGGCAAGTGCTGTACTGTGGCAGAACTGACTTCTGGCATGGGCAACCAAATCCGGTGGGGAGGAACAGGTTGCAGCATATGAAGCATATGAAGGTGTCCCTGGACCCCGAGGGCTTTTGTGAGAACTGGGAAGAAGAGGAGGAGTATTGCAGCAGGAAAGAGCCATGTGGTCATACACATTGAGGTTAGAGGATGTTGTTATGCAGCAGGTCTTTCTGGATAATACCAGACATTTAATCTTACCCAGCAGTCTCCCAGTCAAAAGAACAATTTGTAGTTGACCTAGTTGCAGCATATTTCAAATGCACTTATCCTAAGATTTACYCAATTCCTTCACTTTTCTACCCCCTCCAGTTTCAATCTCCTTTTCTTCCTTCTGGGTTCCATCTGTGTTTGTTTTCCTCATATTTTTTTGTCCATACCAAAGGACGTGGTGGCTAATTCTCAGGCCAGTCAAATCTTTGCCAGAAAACCAGGAGAATACTGCTGAGTCCTATTTAAATCAAACTCAGTGTTTGACCCCACCTAATTGCTTAAGGCACCGTAAGGTCACCCCAAAGTGATTACAAAGCACAGATTTCTCGTCATAAATTATTCTGTTTTCTTCATCACCGAATAAGAAGGAAAAGAAACACAAACACATAGYTGCTGTGTTCCCAATGAGTCCTGATTCTTTTTTCAGCCCAGATTGAGGCAGCTCAGATGTGTTGCTTTCAAGCAGCAAATTTTTCTAACAATCAAAGGAAAATTCTTGAACGAGTCCTTGCTTTCTTGGAAAGGCAAGTTGTTCTTCTTGATCCTACTGAGTGTGTGCAAAAAACAGCAATCACTTCTGAGGGTTTGGCCAGGCTGTCGAGGAACTTTCTCTCATCGGCTCAGGTTACCAAAAGGGTGTGCTGGGAAAACACCTTCCCTGACACACCAGTTGCTTGTGCAATGCACATTAATTCTCTTGAAATCCCATACTCACATAGCCCAGGATATGTTTAAAGATATTTTTCAAGGCAATTATACTGAAGAGTTGTGGTAGTGGTGTCTAATYTTTTTTTTTAGAGACCAGTCTTCAAGCATTTTAAAAATCAACCTTTTATTTTTTTCATGGGCATCTTCAACTGAGGAAAAAAAAAAGCTCTAGTTAGAAGAATAGTCATTTCACTTTCAGATATATATTCAATTGACAGCTTTCTTCATTATGTGTCGAGGACTACATGCAAGAATACAGTTTTTGCCTGGATTAACAGGTCATTCAAAAAGCTACATATTCTGCATATTTACAGCCAGCTACCCTGTGCAAATTCTTGGTACTTATCTTGTGTTTTTCTTCATTAAGATAGTAAACCACCACAAAAAGTTCTAAATGGGTGAACYAAGACTGGTCAAAGAAGCAATAGACAGCTCTTACCCACAGGGATTTGGACACACTAGAGTACCTGTGGACATTTGAGCTGAAGAAGTTTTTAAYTGTTAATCTAGAAAAACTTCAGCACCGCTCCTACTGACAAAAATCAGTCTTTTTCTTTTTCAGCATCTGCCTGTCTTTCTGAAAAGCATCTGTCTGTCCTTCTTGAGCTTAAACAGAGGTGTTAAAGAAGCCTGCRTTTTGAGGATACTCCCTGACAATGAAGTGACAAACAGTGACACATGAGATGGGCACATTCCATTGCTCCATTGCTGATCCTTCAGCTTACATCCCTACATATGAAGAAGAGAAAAGTTGGGCAAATTTTTATGTAGCTCCTCAGCTGGTTCCACATGCCATACAGTTCCTACTGCTTTAAACAGCTTTACCACTGCAACTCACACAGCAGCACATCTGTAGAAAAAATTCTAGAAGTGCAGGGACTTCTTGATAATTTGCTCTTTGACTGTTGGTTTTTTGTCAGCTGGTCAGGGTGAAAATCATCTTCATATGAATCCTCCCTTTTCACAGTCACTGTGTGCTCCTCGACCTCGGGACAGGGAGGCACACCTTTGGAGATTATCTACTCACAAGCTGGTTTCACTGAAATTTGTTCTTCTCAGTGACAGCATTCAGGAGATACGTTGGACACTGTGACAACAAATAAGCACCAGCTCTTCGCTAGGGGTAGGGTGTCCTGCTCTGCAGCCACCACCCCTAGCTCCAGTCGCTGCTGTTTCCTCATGACTCTGCTGAGGGATGTATAAAACTCTGACAAACAACACTGCCAGAACACAGGAATATTCCTCCTCTTTTTCCTCTTGTTTTTTTTCCCATTACCCAGGCCTGCCCTTCCATTACCCTACTTCTCCTCCTAAGAAAAATCACAGAAAAACTGCTGTGTRCATCATGACTGACTTAGCCCTTTGCTTTCCTCAGTTTTTAGACCCTTTCTAGGGTGTTTAAGTAGTGCTCAGCACAAGGAGGGAAATCTTCTTAGCAATAAAACATGACAGGGTTCCTCCTACCCTAAGTGAGACCACACATCTTATTCAGCTGTCAGTCTCATGCAACCAGTCTCCCAAAGAGAAGCTGATAGCTCCTCATTGGAAAAGCAACCTAAGGACAAGGTCAGCCCTCTCACTAGGGTGGAGGACACCAGCATGCCAACGCATGACTTCTTCCAAGTCTACGTTGTAGTTCACCCACTGGCTCTARTCAAGAGCACACCAGCTCTGTGCAGCGTATTGGGTCTTTGACAGAGCTAAATCTTCCCTTCCTGGGGTTCCCAGGGACTGTTTCTGTCCTAGTCAGCTGCAAGGGCATTCATMTGGCTGCAACCCAGAGCAAAATATGACTTTTTGGGAAAGTTTTTCAGCAGGCTCCAAAAACCAAGACATTTTGGGGTTTATTTATAAGGGCAGTAATTTTGATGAAGTTATCCATGCCTAATAAGTGGCAAGAAATTTTTAGACAACTTCTTTGTGTTTGGATGAGCTGAGGGGATAGAGAAATCTGTAGCTGAGTGGTACTTGCAGATTTTCAGTGAAAAACAAGCCTAACCAAACAAAAGTATACTGAGGTCAGTATGCGTGCCTCAATGTGAATGCAATTTAGAGGAACAAGACCAAAACAGATCTAAAGAGGTGTATTTAAGACCTTAAAAACGGTTAGTGCTCTGAGGGCAGTGATACGAAGCTCCCAAGTATGGCTTGAAATGTGCACATAAAGGTTCCAGGTTTACTGATTTCCTCAGCTCCTAAGTTGTTAATGTAAGTCATTGTATGAACTGACCTTTCTAAATTGAGTGAGAACTTTGTAATCTCTAGTAATTCCATTATTTTCAGTAATAATTTTTCTTCTCTTTCATGTGTGAAAGCAATGGAAACAGATTCATGGAAACCTGGACTGAGCCTTTTTGACACAGGTAAATATTTAAAGCGTCTACTAAGTAGTCTGGGAATAAGTGGTTTCCATTGCACATGGGCAAAGCTAAATCTATTTATTCATCAGGCCCATGACACTGGTGATAGCAATCTCATTTTTAGAAGTAATTACAGAATTTAAAATTATAAATAAGGTATGTCATTTACATCTTAGCAGATTGTTCTATACTTTCATCAGTCTTGGGTTCCTGCTTAAAGCAGAAGAGATCAGCTCTGGAAAGAATTGGCAGCTACACTAYAGGAAAGGAGTTCCAGCTACTGAAATCCATTTGTAAATGAGAAGGTATTTTGGGAATGCCACAGCTGAGATCACAGTTTAGAGCTGCAATCAGTGAAGAACATGACAGATTATTCTGATGTCAATGTACTTAGGGAAGACATTCAGATAAGAAAAGGAGGGTTTAAGTCAAACATAAAGAATAATGAGCATCACTGAAATTTTCTGACATTTTAGACTTAAAAACTGACAGTATGGAGATAAGAATATTTTTATAAATACTGGTGAAGGGAAAAAAMCCCCTACATTTGTATCAGAGTCTAGCAGCAACAAGACCAAGACCTGTGCAAACCTTAATCAGGAGCAGTTCCCARCTGCAGATTCTACATGTTCAATAGCTGAGGGCTTCCTTTCCTCAGGAACRTTAAAAGCAGACAAGACAAGATACAGGCCAATTCATGATGTGGTACTCTCCCTCTTACAAGGGGCTTGACCATCCAATGTAAGAGGTCTTCACCACCACCAGTTTTGTTGCTGGAGAGGGCTGTGCTGGTGGCCCTTGTAAAGGCCATTCCCTTGAACGCTCTGCTTACTTCAAAGCCATTAGTGTGCTTATTCAGCACTAGGGCCAGGGGTACAGAGGGATATTTTGAGGAAGAAAATGACARATTGCATTAAATGCAATGAAAGGTTGGGCATGGGGGAAGGGATGTTGTATTAATAGTTTCTCAGCAACAGAAGTGCCAGCATAGGCTAGTGTGATAAAGTCTGATGAATTCAGATTGTCACTTCAAAGGAATGGTTTCTGGCGTGGATGTAGTCACTGCTGTCTTACTTAAATGAATGGGAAGTTTAATCAGTATGGACAGCTGTGACAATCAGTGAAGGGAACTTTAATTAGCATGGCGTAGACTGCCCATGCAGTGAGTTGAAATTCCCATGGCAATACCAACATTAAATTGGACTGGCAGAACAGGGAGGCCCATAGAGACTGACGACCTCCCCAATTAGTTGGGAAGAGTATCTGGTGGGTGACCTTATTGTTCCACTAAGCACAAATCAGACAGCTGACCCACAACCTTCAAGAACTGATAATTGCACTGGCAAATAAAAATGAAAAATGCTGCACTGCCTACACTTGAGTTTTCCATACTGACAAAGCTAATGTCAGCTGTATGCCTGGGAATGGAATATAGATTTTACTGGATGTAGATAAATGCATGAGGCAGACAACTATGAATTAGCTTCCACATACAATTTAGTTGCTAAAATGGATGGCACATGTTAATTTCTAATTTCACTACAGTGTTAAATCCACCTACTTTCTGTTCTGCAAATAAGGCGAGGTGGGGGGAACTGCACATATGGGATACCAAGCTGGCACATGTGAGGTATGCAGAGTGCAGGCTGCAGGATGAAATGTGGCTTTGGTCTGTTGCTGAGGAACTATTGTGTGCATGTGCAATTAAAACCTGTACTTGAACATACAGAGTCAGGAAGGCAAGCTGATGSCTATTTCAGGTTTTAAAGAAAAAAACCCACAATCATTGTCATCCACGTGGCTGACAAAGAGAGGCTATGCATGGGGTCCAAGTCACATTGCCTTTAACTTCCAGATCATATAAACCAACCATAAACCTGCACAAGATTTGCCTTGTGCCCTTACTCCTAAGGCAGATTAGGTCCCTGTCAGCAAGATTTTCAGGACTGAGAGGTCAGAAATGTTTCCTGCAGCAGATATCACTGGACAGAATTGTTTGGTGTTACCCCTGTTCCACATAATTTTTCCTCCATTAGGAACAAGTGATCAGATTCAGGCAGTGCTGCCCCAGCACCACCACTCTGCCTCTCCCTGCTGATGTTTCCCCCATCCAAATGGGCCTCCAAATGGGAAAACACACAGCACCAGGTGCACTCTCCCTTGCCTGGGAGCTCATCCCTGGTGTGCAAGACAAGATGCACAAGCCAGCAATGTGCTGGACAACAGCTCCAGACATGAGGGATGAAGCTAGTCAGAGCCTGGCTTGCCAGCCCACTTTCCAACAGGTCCAGCCTGCTCTGGCACAAGGGGGCCAGGTCTACTAATTGTGGGGGAGAGGCATTTCTGTCATAAGAGCCAGTGCCAGGATGAGTGGAGAGCTCTTATTCCCAGGCGGGAAAGTATCCTCTCCAAAGCCTGGGCAGGAGCACAGGGAGGGTGCATGCAGGGCTGCAGGCACCACATACACAGTGACAAAAAGTAACACCAGCTCTGGGACTGTCCTAACCCAGCCAGACATAGCAGGGAAATTCTCAAACAAAACACACAAAGCAATTGCCAACTCTTGCTGCGAACAAAGTAGGGCTACTCTTTGTGCCCTTTGTGCCCTTTGCAGCCACCCTGCTTCACTCAGAGGTGAGCACATGAGCTCCCGTGCAAGGCCAAGCCYAGTGCTCCAGCCCGCTCCACGTCCTGGCTCTAGCAACAGGCAACAGCAGGCGCCTGGGGACAAGCAAAGCAGAGGGAAATCACGGCTTTGGTGCTGCTGTTAGCAGGTCCGTTTAGTCCCTGCAGTGTAAACTTTCTTCACTGGCAGCTGAATTTAAAACCGAGAAGCCAAAGCATCCTTTCTGTCTGGTAAGGATGCTGCCGCATGCTGTAGCCTCCCAGAGGGGATCAGGTACCAATCAGGTCAGCTTTTCACCAGGTACTGCATACTCACACTTAATACAAACATGGCTTCTGAYCCAAAACTGTGTGCAGCTAGAAGGACTCAAAAAGGTTGTATTTGACAATTATGAGAGGTGGATTATTAGGCTTAACTGGAATAGGAGTGGTGACAGAGCAGAATGGAGCTGGTATTTCCCTCCATTTTCTTCACAGTACTCTGCATTATTATGGCTTGGTCATTAATACCTTCAGCAACCAGCTTAGGCTGTTACACCTCCCATCATATTTAGGTGGTGACCTTCCCTGATGTCCCTTTACATACACTGATGCTCTCATGCTTGGCTTGCTCATGGCTGGCTGCTGTGGAGAGACAAAGTCTGTGGAACCCAGTAATTTCTCATCCTTTTTCTATATTAAGCTCACACGTTCTAAAGTTACCTTTTTACTGTTTCTCTGAAGTCTGTAGYCTTTCCTCGAACTTATTTGGTGATGAAGATTTAAGGAAGTCTTCCTCCTGCTTTTCTTATAAAATCTATCGGCAGTTTACAAAAATAATAAGCTAATAAGCTGTTCTGCTGCTCTCTAGACCAACAGCTTTCTTGGTGAGTGTTCGGTTTGTAGCTTGTCTGATCATTGCTGTATCTTCTGAGGATTATCCCAGCTAAATCCCCTTAATCTTGTCATGCTGTAGCAAAAAGAAACAGCTCTTTGCCCTTGCTTGGAAGGGAGATGCTGGACTGTARCAGAGTCTTGCCAGACATTCAAGTCATGGTGAAATACAGCATTTTCAGACCTTCTGACGCCAGCCTGATGGTGCCCTGTGAGTCAGTGCATTTCACAAGGACATCAACTCATGTTTTCAAGGGTGCTACAACCCAAATTCTTCACTTGGGTCCTGAGCTAGAATCCACTAGTGACCCATGAGACTTTCCCATGACATAACTGTAGCTCTCTGTTACCCTGTCTCTTTTGTGCTTTGCAAAATAACCCAGACCTTTGGGGGCACCTGAGGAGCTGCGGTTTGCATTGCTCCCCCAGCTGTAACACAACAGAGCGAGTTGCTGCCAGTGCCTTCCTCTCCAGAGAGAAAAGCAACATGTTAAATCTGTTGCTCATCTGCTTCAGACGTTGTGCAGCTGACTGTAAAGCATGGTGAGCCAGCAGGGTGGCAGTGCTGGTTCTYGGGGGCAAACTGCTGGAAGTCACCATCCCGCACCATGGCCACCAGCCTCTGCTCCTGGGGAACCCGCTACTTGTACAGGCTGCCCCAAGCCCTTGCATTTAGGGGACTGATTCCCAAAGGGAGCACCTCAAAGTTGGTGCTTGGAGAGATTTTGGTGGCATTCCTAGAAACGTCTCTGCTCTTGTTTTACCCCAGGAGTGATGTAGATGAAAAAAAGGTAAGCTCCAAGGATGTCCTCCCCATCATGGTTTTCCTCCCACATCAATCCTCAGGCCAGGGGGTTGCTGCAGTCACCCTGTTGCCTGTTTCCTTACAGAGCAAGGGCAGCCACCAAGCACACACTGATAGGTCCTTTCCGTTCTCTCTTTAGGCTTCAGTTCAAAGGAAGAATTGAATCCGAAGCCGCTGGAGCCCATCTCCCAGGGGAACCAGAGTATGTACTTCAGAATTAACTTCATAACCAAGTGATATTATTAATTACATACTGCTAGAATGCATCCAAATTAAATAGCAAAAGGTAAGTTTTCAAGAAAGCCTACGAAAATCCAGGAACACATTTTTCACTTGCAGAGAAAGAGCGAGCACTCTCCACCAACCCCTCTTATACACATAATTGGGTTTTGCTTCTACAAGGAAGGAAATAACAGCCAAAATTCAGCTTACCTGGGCAGCAAGATAGTGGCTGCTCCCCACTACCTCTTCCTGGGCAGTATCAGTTCCATGCTCCTGGGGTGCAGAGCTTCTTCACTCAGGGACTTTGATGGCAGAGGACAGGAATCCAGTGTGCTGCAGCCAGGGTTAGATGAGTGAGCCCTGTGGACCAGAGCAGGCTCCCATGGCTATGCTATGTGCGGGCACCCTTCCCACAGCAGTGGGAAGGAAGGAAGGAAATCACCTGAGAAAGGGACCCGGCACCCGCCACAGCCAGGAAAAAGGGGATGCAGAGGGAGCATCAAGGACTCCTCAAGTTCAGAGAGGAAAATGCAGGTTCCCCTGCTCTGAAAAAGAAATCTTCTACAGCCCTTTATAAAAGCAGATTTACACATTAACTCATTTTTAGATGGGGCCCAGACTAGCAGAAAAAAGAGAAAGCAACCTCTGAGTGGACAGATGAGGTCACCTGCTACCTCTTCTTTAGAAGCCACCCCAGAGAGGGGGCTTCACCCTTCCAACAGTGCCTGGGTCCTCTCTTGCTCATCTTCGGGCAGCTGAACACTGGACCCTTTACATCAACTATTGAACCAAATGTCTATGTATTCCCAGGCACTCCTCCTAATATTTAAAGTATTCTTTTCCCTATCAAAGATGTCAAATACACCTGAAACTGATACAGAAATAAGTGAAAGAAGAAGAAAAGAGGAAGGCTCTGCCCTACAGACCCTATTGCACTGCAGGAAAGCAGAGCTCGGTGCAGTGGAGACGCCGGCAAGGATAGCTGTGCTTCCAGCAGTTAAACTGAGATAAGTCACATCAGAAACAAATTTTTCATCCTGCTGATAGCTCTAGTACCATAAAAGCTCTAATTCAGATCTTGCCTCCCTGCAAATCAGAAAGTGCTCACCTCCCTAYGAAGCACCTTTAGCCTGTGCTCTTGCTGTGTCCCTCTCATGTCCCAGCACCGAATCTGAATCCTTCCCAGAAACTAAGTCTGTCTATAAGTGTATGTAAATCCTTGCATACCCAGACCCTGCTGGCTAACAAACTGCCCACTTTCCACACATAAGTCTCATAGTGTAGCTCCCTTTGAAGGACAAGAAATTCAGGAAAACTTGGCTGTTAATTGAGGTATTTGTTGTGGGTTCCCGACCTTGCCTCATGATCTGCTGTGAGCAGACATGGTTCTCAGTCACGCTCCTGTAATTCAGCATTATTAGAATTAGAAAAAAGAGACAGCTATGGGAGAAAAAATTGAAGGTAATGAGATGGGAGGCAGTTGCATAAGCCACTAAGAACAATTGGCGCTTTGTAGCCTTCAGGCTACCTAATGATTAAAACACACTAGTTTGAACAGTCTGATTGGTAGGAGGCATCATCAGAGAGGAAATCAAGAGATTGGGATGACCCAGACGCCAGAGGGGGAAAATGTTAATTAGCGCTCTAGTTAAGCCAAATTTTGATCCCACTCCTGGTCGCAGACCAAAGACGAATGTCTCACCACTAACTTGCACAAACGTGAAAGCAGGCTGGCAGTGATGAAGGCAGCATTTGCAGAAGCACAAAGATGGGGTTCATCTGTGTAATTAAAGGAAAGAGTTTTTTTCGGTGCAGCATACCTTCTCTAGAACATTGCTTTCAGCCCAAAGAGGCAACACACAACAGCACACTGCTGCTGCTGCACACACAGGTACAGGGCTGCAACCACACCAAGCAAAATCATCATCCTTGATGTTAGCTCCCGCCCAAAATGAACTGATGGACAATTCTCATTCTGAAGTGCAGAGTTGCCAGTAATCCTGGATTGCAATCACCTTGAAGAGACCCCATGGTGTCCTTCCCCTGAGGCACATCCCAGGCATCACACATTTCACTTCCCTCCCTTCTGAGCAACATTAGCACAGTATGCGAAGAACTGTTCCTGCCGTCTATTATATCAATTAAGTCCACAAAAGTGTAACCTAGGAAATCCCCTTAGTTTGTGCTCTGCAGGTGGCCAGACCACAAAATCCAAGGACCATGGCTGGCTTTACAAACTCTCATCACCTCTGGGCTGCAAATAAAGCATGCTGAGCCCAAGCTGTGGCTCTGAGGGCACAGGATACACAAGTCAGCTTCCTCTAGAGTGGCTGACCTCCCTAGCCCCCAAATGCAGTGCTCCCAGACTGTCCCCTGTGAAAAGATTCTTGCCCTTTTGTCACACAGTCAAGCTCAGATGTTGTATAGGACAAAATCATGCCAAGGACCATRTTTACCAATGACTAGGACAGACTTGAGCCCCCAGCTGTGACTTGTCCTTGTCAAAGGCTTTTTTTGTAGAGCTTGCACAGCAGACAAGTCACTGGGTGCAGACTTTTTAGGCCTTTGCCTCTTGCAAGAAGCACAGCAATCAGAAACGACTAAAAATATCTTCCGTATTCCTTTCTCTCTCCTCAGATTGTAAGGTTGATTTGTCCTTCTTAATGGATGGGAGCTGGAGCATCGGCAAACGCCGCTTTCAGCTCCAGAAGCGGTTCCTTGGTAACGTCGCTCAAGCCCTTGGCATCGGCCGCGCTGGTCCTCTGATGGGCATTGTTCAGTACGGGTAAGAGTTTCCCAGACATTCCCATTGCCACAGGGCATGACTGCACACTCTGGCAGCTGCAGCTCCATGGCTGATACGTGCTAAAGGTCTCTCACTCCAGCTCACACTCAGGAGCCATGTAGCACAGACCAGTCCTACAGCTTGTGTGTTGTATGTGAAGCAAAGCACTGACATTTGCTCTCATTTCTTCTTTTAGCGATGACCCTTCCACAGAATTTAACTTAAAAACTTATTCCAACTCCAAGGATCTAAGGAATGCCATTGAGAAAATTCAACAGAAAGGGGGACTTTCCAATGTTGGTAGGTGATGGGGCTGCTCACACATCCTCAGCTCAGGGAGGGCTTCAGAGCCTGGGCTACAGCGAGCCCACACCTCCTCACAGGACACAGAGGCTGTGACCAAACAGTGCTCAGTGCTAGGGCAGGGCTGGTGAGAGGGCATTGGTCTCACAATGACCTGTATGTGTTGGTCCAGGGCACTGTAAATCCATCGCAACTCTCTTTGTGGGCAGTTCCCATCAACACTTTGGGCACCCAGGTCATCACCCCCAGCCTCTCTGGGGCATAGGGAGGGGGTTCAGTGCAGGAGAGCTCAGGAAGCACTGGTACCAACAGCAGTGACCTCCCCCGCTGCTCACATAGCCACAGAAACTGTTTTCCCCAGCTCTCTACAGCCTCCAACAACTGAGTCAGCTCTCTGCCTACCATTTCATGGGGTATTATGAGACAGAGTGCTTCCAGATCTGTAACTCCTTCTCAACTCCTCTTCTATTACAGGGAAGGCACTTTCATTTGTTAACAAAAACTTCTTTTTGGATGCTAATGGAAATCGAGGTGGAGCACCCAACGTGGTTGTAGTGATGGTGGACGGGTGGCCGACAGACCGAGTGGAAGAGGCCTCCAGGCTAGCCAGAGAATCAGGGATCAACATTTTCTTTGTCACTGTTGAAGCAGCTACTCAAAATGAAAAGCAGAATGTTATTGAACCCAACTTCGTGGACAAGGTACTTAGAGGGCTGAGTCTGGCTGACTAAATTTTCCGACCTGTTTCATTCAGGGCACTTCCTCTTCCATCTTACCACTCATGGTTATTTCTTGTCCTTCTTGTACATACTGTCTTGAGATTYCCCGTACAAAAAGCCAGGCAGTAATGCTGAGGCCAGAAAAGGGATGAAGTCAGTAAAGTTCTGGTATGAGATACAGCATCGAGCAAATGGCTTTTGACCGACTAAACCTTGGCACACACCTGCACGTATATTGAGACGAGGTTTTCCAAATACACAGCAGCATGACAAAGTACAATTGCAGCCCAAGCTTTCCACAAGCATCCTGCTGTGCATCTCCCACTAGCCAAAGGGTGAGGAGCCTTGTCAACCTAATGTCAATGTTGCATTTACAAACAGGTCCCACACAAGCAAAGGCTGGGACAGTCCCAACACAGGCACATCCTAGTTTTGCAGCTATACTGGATAACTTAAACCTTTTCTTTCCACTGTTGCTGCAGGCTATTTTTCAGTTGTTTGTTTCTGCTGCTACGGACTTCCTGGTAGCTCTTCGAAAAAGAGTAAATCCCTGCCATGTGCAGCAAAAAAAGAGACTGCAAGCCTTGATCGATTTGTATTTGGCACCAACAGTAGCTGCCTGATCAACGGGGCTGCAGGGTAAGCTGGCACCCAGTTAGAGCAGGAGATATCTACCAAGTGCCAGACCAGGCTGAGCTCAGGAAGCACGGTTGAGTTATCCAGTATTTTCAGAAAACAGATTCCCATCTGAGCTGGGTTGTTCTGCCATGAAATAATCTCCCATGAGTTTCAGAGCTGCTCCAAAGAGCTGCACTGTCTCTGGTCAGCATATAATTGGATTGCAGTCTCATTTGCATCTGTCTCATCTAATAGTCTCATCTAATGTTTTTAAAAGAGCAAAGCTACAGTGATTGTCTGCAAACCTGCGAGGGACACAGCAGAAGCGAGAGTAGAGTGGGCTCAGAATAGGAAGGTAATGAGGGAATGGTGACTTGATACTGCTGCATCATAACAATAAAATAGAAGCCAGACAGTAACAAGAGCAAATGAAAGCGGGACACCGTGAGGAGCCCAGACTGGAGGAAACTATAACCCCTTGGAGCTGTTAGAATTCATGCAAGTCAAGACCAGTGCCTTGGTCTTTTAAAATAGTCAGGTACACACATCATCACAAAGCCGATAGATAAAGTCTTGCTTAACAAAATATTCTCACCCAGAGAACCGAGGCATTGGCATTTAAAAGGCACTAAAGCCAAGGATTATTTGATCCAGCCTGTCCGCATCACTCCCCTCCCTGCCCCTCCTCCACCCCTTGACTTCTCCCATGTCCTCTTCTGTGCCACCCCTACTTCCTACCCATGCTCACCTGACTCCCACTAACCCTACAGAAGTATCCCACAGATCTGGCCCCTATGAGTATTCACTTATGAAAGTTAATTTTTTTTTTTTTTTTTTACTATTTGGCAAAGTACACAACAGGCCTGGGTTTTTTTCTGCTTAGAAGGGTATGAGCCACAGATAACTCAACTTAAGCCCCACGTTTCACTTCAAGGTAGTAGGGTTTACCAGTAGGCAAAACTTTCCTTGTTGTCCTGAAAAATGGGAGCTGAAGCCACTACCTGGCAAACACACAGGCTCCTGTAATGTCCATGGGAGCCACACTAAGGTCAGCTCTGTGATTTGGATGCTCTTCCTGTGAACAATGTAACGCATGTTAAAAAGCTTGACAGGTGGCAAACTTGCTTATTACATTTCTTTCACTGCTATAATATCAGCTTCATCCCACAGCTTTAAAAAAAAAAGGCAGGAAAAACTGTCACATTACACAAGTATCTGCGATGTTACATCGACATAATTTCCCGGGGAAGCAGATGGTTACTGCAGGAGAGGCCGTATCAGACTCCAGCTTTGCTCTTTCTAGGAGCCTATATTTACGATTTAGCTATATATCCAGCAGAAACCAGCGGACTGAATTTCCATTGCATTTATCCTTGTGTTGCCTCGCAGGCAGTGTGCAGGACAAGTGGTTTCTATTCCATCAACGTGCCCAGCTGGTTCAGCCTCCACAAGGTGGTGCAGCCCCTGGTGAAGCGGGTGTGCGACACGGACCAGCTGGTTTGCAGCAAGACCTGCCTCAATTCTGCCGACATCGGCTTCGTGATCGACGGCTCCAGCAGTGTCGGCACCAGCAACTTCCGCACAGTCCTCCAGTTTGTAGCCAACATCAGCAAGGAGTTCGAGATTTCGGACACCGACACGCGCATCGGAGCTGTCCAGTACACCTATGAGCAGAGGCTGGAGTTCAGCTTTGACAAGTACAGCACCAAGCAGGATGTGCTGAACGCTATCAAAAGGATCAGTTACTGGAGCGGTGGCACCAGCACGGGAGCAGCCATCAGCTACGCCTCGGAGCAGCTGTTCAGCAAGTCCAAACCCAACAAAAGGAAGATCATGATTCTCATTACAGACGGCAGGTCTTACGACGATGTCAGCATTCCAGCCATGGCTGCTCACCAGAACGGTAAGGTCGTCTATCACTGCCTGCTCTCCCCTCATGCCTCAGCACTTATCCAGGCCAGCTAAACAAAGTTTGCTATGATTTGAAGGCACTGGATGAAACCCTATGAAGGAAGAGTAGTGCTTTACCCTAGGGTCTCACTGAGCTCTAACAAGATCAGCATCTGTTTAAGAGCTGAATAAGAAACTTCAGAAAAGAAATCTTATAAATCATCACAAATGCAGCTATGTCCAGGAGATCTCCAGGGGTTTTTGCTGTTTTAGTAACACAGGACTCCTTTGGCTTTCTAGTCAGGATAGTCATACATCTTCCCACACATCTGCACTGGAACAAGAACCTCTTGTTCAGGAGACTATTTAGACCCAGAGCAAAAGCTTTATTATTGTTTAAACCTTTCTGTTGTTGGCAAAAGGTACTTTCTAAGCACAAGCTAGAACTTTGCTCCAATCTCAAAACATCCATTTCATACAGAGAGCACTGCAACTCACTGCCCATTTTTTTGTGGCCTAGAAACTACATTTGCAGTACTGGTCTGAAATTAAATTTAATGCAATGCAAAATTTTATGCTTATTCTAAACTTTGGGTTTCTTTCCAGGAGTCATTGCTTACTCTGTTGGAGTTGCTTGGGCAGCCCCAGATGAACTGGAAGCCATTGCAACAGATCCCGACAAGGAGCATTCCTTCTTTGTGGATGAATTTGACAACCTCTACCGCTATGTTAATCAGCTCATCCAAAACATTTGCACAGAATTTAATTCCCAGCCACGGAACTGATGGACTCAAGCAAGGCAGGATCCTTGGGTGTCAAGCTGAGGGCACACCAAGTGCCACAGGAATAATGCCAGCCCTCAGTTCAAGAAACACTGGAGGTGTTTTCCTCTGGCACTTTCCAGTCAGCAAGGTTGATTGCAGCTCTGTCCCTATGCATGATAACGCTCTGTGTAGACTGTTGATTTTTTTTTTTTCCTTGCAGGCTTCAGAAACTCTGATTTGGACGCACAGAAAAAGAGGCAGTAAACATGGAGGAAATAACTGCAGCTGTTTGAAAAGCTGCTTCCAGTATAGAGCCCCAGCTTGCCCAATTCTCACCTTTGGACACACACAGGCTCCTTAAAATATGCCACCTGCTCCCTGAAGTGGCCAGGTCCCTTCAGGGAGTGGCCATGCTGCTGAGCTGCTGTGGCAGAAGCACCTCCATGTGGCACTGCCCACCAGATGACAGACCAGGGCTCAAATACCAGATGCTTCTTTTGCAGGGGCAACACAAGTCAGTCTGAGTACCTTAAAAGCAGGCACTCTCTCCATTCTGCTGTCTTGCCAGCAAGTTAAGCTTCAGCTAGTGTAAACTCAAGCACTGAGATATATCCAAATCCTGAGAGACTGGAAGGCAAGTGAGAGGAAAGGGTCAAGCCCCGGGACCGTACAACCCTTTTCCAACCCCAATAAAGCCCCAAATCCACAAGGCAGCCAACATGCAGGAACCGGAATCTAGTCTCCAAGAACACTGCACTAATACTTGATTTTAAGAAGTGTCTTTCCCCCTCAGCTTTCTTCCTTCACTCTTGGGTGGCTCAAGGCCTGCAGGACTACAGGAGCATTGCCAGGAGACAGGAGACTGAGAAAAATTGTGGGTTTAAGTTGCTCACAATCAGAATAGCATTTAAGGCCCACCACTCTGTCATTAAACCACTGCTCAGAACAGCAGTCTCTAGTGTGAGGAGAGCTATACAAGAGTCATTAACAAGATTTAAGAGGGACTTATCTGAAATTCTGTATTATAAACTGGGAAAAGCAGAATTTTCAGCATTTGCAGACACCCTTCCTCAAATTTAGGATTGACTTTTGTTTTATGGATTGATTTCAAAATGTACCTACTACAGCCCTGGATCAGTCAGAACACACAGTGGTTTCCTAAGTGGAGTACTACCCATATCACTAGTCAGTGGGGGAGGACTGACACACTAGGAGGACCAAAAGAATCGCACTTTATTTAGGAAGCAGCAGTTGCTGGTTATGTTCCATCCAGTATCATGTAAGAAAATACGTTCATTAAGCGAAGTTAATCAAAAGAGCCAATAAAAACGTACGTGTTCACACCCCTTATGGCCATCAAAGCCATGCCACATCAGGCTTGTGGAACCAACAGAAAATGGAAAGAAATTAAAACTCAAATTTGACATATTACTTGCAAATCAGGCTTTTAGCAGCATTTATAGTTTTAATAACCATGACCCAAGACATTTATTAGCTACATAAAAATTTAATTGAACTAAATTGCCATAAGGGAAACTCCTTTTGTCAGCAAAAGTAGCACAATTTTTTAAATCATTATGTTTGAAAATATGACTGAAGCAGCTCAAAACCTGCCAACTAAGTAAGCTTAATGCAAATTAATGAAAACAGCAGATTCTGCATGATCCCCCTGGTGTGGTAACATAAGCCAGGCTTGGGTCCTCTCAAGAGGTTATCAAAACCAGACTCAGATGAAACAGTAGTTTTACACAAGTGAAGGTTTAGCTCTTCCTCTTAGAAGAAACATTAAGTTCCAGCTTTCACTGAACATCATTAATTCAACCATTTTACCCAGACTGAAGGCACAGGACACTGGCAGCGTCCAAAAAAAAGCAAACCAGAGACATATAATATATTTGTATGCAGAGTTTTTACCACTAATCTGTGCTGCTGCACTTCACAGCAATAGCTCCTTGGTTTGAAAAAATTAAGGATAGTTAGGTGTGAGCAGAGCAACTCCTGATACCCCTCCATCTCCCGACCCACCTCCTCACTATCGTTCTGCTGAACACCTTCCACTGTTAACAAGGGACATTACACAGGCTGGACAAAACAAACATATAAACTGAGTTTACTGGGGACTTCAGTCCGGACATCAGACTTGTCCAAAATCCTGCTTGTTTGGGGCTTGATCTGGGGACCCAAATCAATCTTTTATGTGAAAAAAATAGTTTTTATCTGAAAAAAAAGGCCTAAATCCTATAGTTACTCTTAATACTGTGGTTTAATTTTTAAGGTGACAGCTCATCACATACTGTTCTCCATACCGACCATACTCTTGCAGCACCAAAGACTGGTACCCTGCAAAGACTCCCCAGTGTTCCACTTGTGCTCTGCCAAAAGCACAGCAATGATGGCCAAGATATTAGGAACTGCTAGAGTCACCCATGTTCTTTAGGATATGCATAAGGGATATATGCAGATGGTATATAATTTCTTCCTAAAGCTTAAACTTCAAGCAATGAGGCTTTCAAATGCTCTTTCACAGGGAAGTTGCACTGTTATCTTCTGTCAAGCATTTATAAAGGGCACTTCGGGGTTTGTTGTTGTTTAAATGGTTTATCTTAAGTTTACAGAACAACTACGGTGCTCATTTGCCAACGTGCGTTTATATTTACTTCTTGGGATGACCTTGAAATTGTCAAAGCGTGAAAGTGGGTTAATCCSACTCTCATCTGAACTTAAGATGTTCTATTCATAAACACTGTAAACTTAAGCAGAAGCCTCAAAACTTTTAAGAATACGTTCTTCCATTAAGAAAAGCAATCACAGAACACACTCCTCTTTACCTTTCATAGCAATCAAATTACTTGCCACCTACTAAAGTCTCTAAATACTGTTTTACTAAAAAAACAAGGTAACTTACATATATAGACAAATGTTCAAGGGAGTATATTTGTTTGAAGAAAGCAGCAGAACTTCTTCTGTAACATATACAAGCTATTTTGAGCTTATCAACATAAGCTGCTATATCTTTTGCAATAAAACTGTCCTAAAGGCATATGCAGTGCCTGTCATCTCATATGGGGTTAAAAAATAAACAGCTAATATAGCCCATGCCATTTCAGTTTCTGAAACACAGCTGAGGTTATCACTACATTATGAAAGACCTAGCAAGGTTGGCAAAGCCATGGGTGCTTCAGTGTAATCCTTTTACATGCTCAGATGAAAAAAATCCTTAGAGTGAGCTACCACAAAATCACCTGTCAGAGGAATCAGTCACTGAAGCAGAGTCTAATGACTGAAAGACATCAAAATCGTATGTACTTTCCAAAGTCTGCAAGATCATGTCTTATTTGGAACCAAGTTCCTTTGGAAGCTGAAAAAGAATAACACAGGCTTTATACACTTTCTAGATGCAGGACCAAATCAAAAGAGGATCCAGATATCTAGTCATTTGATGCTGGGCCACTTGGTTTCAGATGCCTGACCAGTGCAGTGGAACTTGCTATCTGGCAGAGGCATCCCAAAGAGAACAGATGGGAGCTGTCTGAACTGGTCACTGGATACACATTCTAGAGGGTGTTGTCTGATCACACTCTCCCTAAGAAATAAGCAATCTTTGCACTCAGAGCTGGGCTGATGACTTATCAGTGCTCAGCAATCACAATGCAGAACACCCACCTGGAAAAACATACTGACATCCATGTTCTGGAAGCCTTGGCAGAGCTCAATTTCAGGATCTCTTACCTCTAACTCCAGCATTAGCCACTCACATTTTCAGTGAGCCACCAAATTCAATTAAGAGTTCAGCCACCTCTTCAGAAAGAGGTAACTCAAAGTCCTGTTTCTCAGAGAAGGACACTCAGCATTTTTGTTGTCACCCTGCATAGAAGGCACTGCCCACAGTGTGCACCCTCCTGCTCCTCAGCTGCTGCTTTGGCAAGAGGAGAGTTTCTCCACGGCTGCTGACAGGTGGGCAAACAAGCTTCCCCTTCCTCCTCGCACTCCTTCCCCCACAGCTCTCCAGCACACAAGGGGAACCACAGCAGTAACCAAGAAAAGCTCTGGAGCTAAGCATCCAGCCATGATCAACCCAATCTAAACATGTTCGGTTATTTAACACCATACTTGTAAACCCCACAGAAAATTATCCACGTTATCTACTTAGAAAGTCAAAGTGAGCACTAAATATCATAAATATTACCTAGACATCAAATTTAAGTCACTTTTCTGAGGTATACATACCTTAAATTACTTCATAGTTGGACAAAGTCACTTCATCATTCCTCTAGCTATTTTTCTCAGACCATAAGCAACATTATGGAAACAACTTGATCTCTTTTCCATTCCCATTTCATTTTGAGATGTCTTAGCCAGTACCATGCCATTTACATTTGCTAAGTCACCTACATATTGAAAACATTGCAAATGTACACCTATGCAGCCGAATACCTCTAATTCCTCAAAGTAATTTTTTTTCCTAGTTAAAACTTAAACGTGGTGTGGGAGGGGGGAGGGGAGTTTTAGCACTGCATCAGCTACATTGCTCACAATTAACTATGTGAGTTATTGAATGGCAAGAGACGTGTTATTTTTCTTAACACCAGTTTAACCCCTCCTCTGATTTCTAATAAGAACTCTGATAATGCAGTTCAAAAACTCCAGCACTCAAAACGTCTTTTTGAGCACAAGGAGAAATGGTAGAAGTTTCACTGTATCACCAAGTATATTCACTTTCCCCACACCCTGATCATCAGGGGGACATGTCTTGTTCATAGGCAAACCCATAAGCACATTAGGAAGGCCTCCCACATGCAAGGGTCACTCATACATTATTCATAAAATCTTCTTTCCCCCTACCTCAGGAATCTTCTAGAGGCAGAACACTGGGGTCAATGAGATTGTACATATATGTTACATATATGAGGCAATTCATATAGCAATTCCTCCTTTTCAGGCGGGAAGCTGAGTAGGACCAAATCAGGTTATTTTATACCTACCAAGAAAAGATAATTTTTTTATCTTACAAGCTTACAAGCTTAGAAGAAACAGGATGGACTCGCTAACGATGAGTTGTTCTGCTCAGTTCTGTGTAGGTTCTCCCACACCCCCTCACAGTGCCGTTCTGAGCACCTTCCTGTAGCAATGCAACCACCATCTGTGATGTGTGGTTTGCTCTCCCTCATCCTCTCCCCAAGGGCAGAACCATGCGTTTATTTTTATGTTAAATGAATGTTGTCCTCGGGAAATGCAACGTGTCTGGCTGCGAACAACACCCCGCTGACAGACCAGCTCCTGCACAACCGCACGCACTCCACATGTCTGCTCACCCCATATTCACCCCCACACTGGGGACCACTGCCTCAGCACGTGGAAAGATGAGAGGTGTCCACAGTGCCAAGCTGGCAGAGCAGTACGAAACCAAGACATACAGAGAAGAGAAAAACCAAAGCACTACTTATGGTGTGAACAGTAACACGCTACACAGTTCAGTAGGAATTTCACACGGAGTTACCTCAAGCCCCTCCAAACATGTCTACTTGTCTTACTCTGAGTGCACTTCCCCCTCCTAGCACTCACTCCAAACCCACACTCATCTTGTGATAACATGCAGAATTATGAACACAATGCAAAATGTTGAAAAATAGTATTTATTAGCACCCAATTTACATAATTATATGGTACAAATGACACTCGCTGCTGCAACATTAAATAAAGCTGCTCTTAAAAACCATTGCTTATTTCTGGAAGTCCATGTGATTTTGCTCAGCACAGAATGTGGGTACAGTACACAATACCCCACTTCACTACTGTCATACCAACACAAATACCTGCATGGTTACCTCAATGGGGTCTCATTTGAAACGGCACACTAACATAAGCAGATCTATATAATTTTAAATGACAAAATATTTATTCGACTTATTCAGGCAAGTGAATGTAGCTTTAAATATAACCTATCCAAGAAGTTTCACAAAATATGAATTGCAGTGAAAAAGAGAAAATTCAGGGCTGCACTTGAGAAGCTCAAAATTACACTGGTGTATTTGAAAATAATCCTCCTCTGAATTTTCTATCTTTGCCATTTTAGGTATTTATCCAGCATTTTAAACTACTGAGTTTTAGTAAGGAGTTAATATTACGTGTTTGACGAAGCATCTTCATTTAAAGCAAAAATTCATACTTGTAATAATAAACTCTTAACAAATCCTTGGAGAATGAGTCACTTCACTTTTCTCATATCCCATGTTTAATAAGCCTTTTCAAAATCATGAAATATATTACATTTATGGATGCTTACTCCCAAGATAACTATTTCCTTCATAAATTAGAAAACAATTTCTCTCTTAAAATAACATTCACTTTTGTTTGACAGTAGCATTTAAACAAGGTAATTCTGGTGGTACTGCAATTCAGCCTTGTACTGAGCCATACACAAAAAACTGACAAGCAGACTATTACTCAACGAGTAGGTATTTCTCATTTGGATCCAACATTCTGCAAGACACTTGAAGCCCAACAATGTTCCAAAGTAGTCATTCAAGACTGGCATATAAAATCCTAAGMTCAGCAGAGTTCTGAAGGGGATTATTAATTTCCTTTAGCTGTTTATATATCAGCCACAATAGCCTTTTCATAATAACTATCTGTCATGAAAGTGACCCAAAACAGAAGGGGAGCCACTGTAATTACTAATATGTTAGTGGTTATCACCTGTAGCAACTTCTCCTAAAGGGAACTGTCAGGTATCTCTAAGTTCAATGGCTTTCTAGTAGAAAAGAAAAAAAGTATATTAATATAAGCAACAACAAAAAAAACCAAGCTACAGTCCATACAGCAAAGAAATTTGTCTTTTTTAACCTGACAGTCAATTGAAGATAATTACGCAAAATACAATGCAAAGCTGACAAATGTCAGCAGAAAACTTTACAGCAACAAAAGTCATCTCATCATGGAGTTCCTTCTACAAGTTTTTTCAGATGCACTATTCAAGGAAAACATAGCACAAGACTGCTTTTCAGTCTCCTTGGACTATAAAAGTACAAGAAATTATTAGCTAACATGCTCAGTTTGCATTTCCAAAACAAGTGCTAACACATATGAAAGTTTTCAAAACCGATGCACATTTGCAAATATCCAACTGCAAGGAAACATTTCTAGGAGCCATACATCTGAAAACAAGCTACATTCAAAAGCACTGTATCTTGATGACAGGAAGCATAAAAAAATAAATTCTTAATGGAAAAATATTAGCTTGAAGTCCATCATTTATCCCTTATACAATGTTTTTGGCTGCTTTTCACAAGTAATCCAAAAATAATGACAATATTTGGCTTGGCAACAAGTTATCCTTTCCCTTTCAGAATAGTACAAATCCAGCTGTATAAATCTTTTCTCAACACCCCAGTCTAACACTCTGTGTGAGGACCAAGGGTTTCTTGTAGCCAGGAAGTAATTTTGGGAGCTTGCAATTCCAACTTAAGGGAATGGAAGAAGACTGGCCTTGAGGACCATGTCAAGACAAGGCTTTGAGCAGTTTAGAAGCACATGCATGGAGCATGGTTTAAACACCAGTGTGATCTCCCAGGATCACAGTATGGCTTGGCAGCACAAGCAGGGCAAAACTAGTTTAACACACAATACCACTATCTATGACTAATCAGGAAGAAAGCTGGGCTAAAAAGAATATATTATGATTAAATGCCTTTTTAGCTCAGCCATAGTTTGGATTTTCTAGCAACAAGTTTCCTGACAACAAACCAGATGAGATCCACAAATTGTACTATTCAACTGGATTTATGCCTTCTGTAGTGGAATTCAGATGCTCAAAAACATCTTAAATGATACAGCAACWCATAAGCTTTCACTACTGACTACAGAGCAGTAAAACTAAGTCAGATGGCAGGATAAGAAATAACTCGCTGGATATAAGGAGGTCCACATCAGCCTCTTGGTAGTCAGAGGGGTAGGGCTGAAGCTGAAACCCTACCACCCTTCAAAAAACCATTCCAAGAGAAAATCAATAGTCCTTTATAAAACTGACCCTGCAATAAGAGTTCACTACAGATGAGATTTTAAGATTCTCAGAAAATGTAACCTAAAGGAAGATTTAAGTGGAAAGATGGAAAGCAGATATCAAAAGGATAGAAAAGCTGCACAGGTATGTTCATTAGCACAGGCAGAGACATTTTTTTAATGGTCGTATTTTCAACCACCCTCCTTCCTGGGAACATTCCCACCAGCTAGACAAGAGCACTTGCCCGAACAAGGACTATWTACATAAGACTCATCCTAGTCTTTCCCCACCTTCCTCAGGAGTTTGTTCGTTTACTCTGTTGTATGTAACATTATCTTTTACAATAGGGGTTATTTTTTTGTAAAACATCCCTGATGTAACTGGATGGATGAACATTGCTTTCCATCAGTTTCTCTGCTGCTCAGTAGGAACATGGCAGAGGCTTTGGCTGGCAGTTTACAGGCGACTCGTTCCCATTAACAATGTTGGTCTCTAAGCTGAATGACATTGATGATGAAAGAGTCAAGACTGTTCACCTACCGTAACTCTCTTCAACTAAACAGATTATCAGATTTAGATAAAATATTCTCAACACCTTCATGTCCTTCTGGAAAAAAGGAACTTCCTGAAACATCTGAGCATTTTTTCAGGGAAATCTTTTCACCCTCTGTCACTCAACAGTAACAGCTGCGCTGAGCATCCCTACGACGCTCACAAACAGCAGATGCCCAAGGAAACTCATACTGCCATGTCAAAGATTGCCACATCTTCTACAAACCAATTTACCACATGGAAGAGGTTAACTATCATATTCTGATTTCTTCATTTCTAACAGTGTAGTCCAAACCAACTTGCACTCAACAGCCACAAATTCCCACACAGGACAATCACAATGGCTGCATTTTCTTCCTTAATGCATCTCAGATTTACCAGGTATTTCACACAAGCATCAAGGAGGCTCTGGGATACCTAGGACAGTCTGCAAGCATACTGCCAAACCACAGCCTGCAAATGCTTCCAAATACACATCTTGAAAGGCATTAATAGAAGCGAGACTGATTATCTGATGGCTATGCCCGCTTTTCAATTGTTTGTTTCCACACTTCTGCCCCTCAAACACTGCTCAAACAACACTTGAATTTACAGAAATTGCTGCTCCCCAAAACTACATTGTTAAAACCTAAGGAGGCAGGGAAAGAGGACACATCTGTGAGCCAACAAATTAAAAGGTGGTGGAACTAAGTCCTTTATCTTTCACACATTTATTCAAAAGGACAAGCTTCTGGTTACTTTAAATTCACAACTGAAAAATGGTGTCGTATGACCTTGTTGTGTACGAATCACAAAGCTGTATGGTGAACACCACACACATACCCAACCACATTACACATGGGACTGCTTTAACTTAACATTATTTGAAAATACAAGTCCTAAAAAAATAACCTACAGTATGTGGCATATAGTTCTACAGGCTTCTTGCTAAAGAACATATTTTATCAAATTAAAGATGAATGAGATAAAAGTAATAAAATCTTTTATGTGTTATGCGTAAGTTTTCTCTTTGAGGCTCAAAAATAAATGGAGACACTAGGAGTTTGTAAGAGTGACACAATGTATCTAGAGCTTCTTCCAAGCTACTCCAAATCATTCTGTGCAAGCATTTTGGTAACTGAATCAAATATATGAAAGCAAACAGCCCAGTGCAGTAAATTAGGAGTATAAGTGAGAGTACTTAAACCTAGAGGACCAACTTTCAACATACTGAAGGACTGAAAATTCTCCCATTAAATTAGTTAGTAAAACCAAAATCATTAGCAGAGGCTAACATATACAAAAAATTATATGAGTTAGTCATTAAAAAAATTACCATGTAAATTAGACATGGGAAAAATAGTAAAGATAAAATGCTATATACTGATGTTGCAAAAATGTTTTTTACAAGAATAAGCCTTAGGTCCAGTTTTGTTTACACTTTCAATAAACATATGCATCACATTAATGAAAGTTACTAATTACATTGAACCAGGAAGAACTGTACATAAAAGGGAACAAATAAAAATAATTTAGTGCCCTCAGAGGTCAGAAGCTCAAAGCTTGTAAGGCCCAGGATGATTATGAAACAGGAATTAAGTCTCTAGCTGCAAAAGAATCATAACAACACACTTAAAGTGAAGAAGAAACTTGAAAAGCAGCAATGCTTAAATGTTATTTAAAGCAGTTGTCAGAAAAAAAGAAGTATGATTTGAGTTTGTGAGACATCAAAAGTTTGGTCTTCCTACACAAAAGCATCATGTTACAGAGGATAAACCCAACCAAATAACAACCACACTCAACAGATGACCCTCAGACTAAGTCTGACAAATCATGCATGTGGAATGGTGGTATGGACACCAAGATATGGAGAACTGAGCTAAAAGGTTGAAAACAAGAAAAAGTTGTGCAAAAAAAGCAGACTAAAAAATTAGCTTGAAGCAAGCAGAAAGGAATGAAAATATATAGACAGAACCAGTGTGTGCATGCAGGTTCCAAATTACAAAGACCATGAAGAATATGTAAAATGGCACAAAATATGGCTTGGAATACTGGCATGAAGTTACAAAAAAGAGCTACTAAACACCACATAAATCCTCCTACCAGTGAGATGCAATCACTGAAATAATCTTCAAAAGGAAGCCTAATTGTTTAGAACATATAAGATCTCACTGGCCAAGACAATATCAGGACGCACAAGTCTACAACCCCGCTTTAGCAAGCAGATGGACTAGATAACCTAAATAATTTTTCCAACCCTATCTCCTATGATGATGTTCAGAAGATCTGACAGGCTCATGCACAATACCCTGCAGTCCTACAAGTATGTGAGCAAGTACAGTAAAAAGACATTGACATCAATTATGAAGACAACCACAAAAATATATATACTCCACAACCTCTTTGTAAGGCTACATTTGTTTTGTTTTGTTTTTTAAAGGCACCTCATCCTCTAGCTATTGCCAGCTTTTAAAAAAATCACTTTTCAGTTTGAGCAAGAGCTCAGTAGTGAGAAGGAAACATCTTTCAATTCACATTTGAACAGCCACTTCTTACATTCCAATTGTAATCAGAATGACAGTCTTTAAAAACAAGCATGCTGGCCTATTAGTTTTTATGTACAGCAATTTAAACAACTGTGACTACATATTGTATTGTGTAAGCAAAAGCACAACATTCATTTCATACTCACACCAGGATCCTTTGTATACACAAACTCAAGAGAACTCTTAATACTAAAACATTAAAATGCACCCATGGAGTCTTCCCTTACTAGACACATTTAATACATGTTTACAATATATATATACACATATATAATATACATAACTTTTAGAATTTTTCAAATAAATCTTTGTAATTTGATCTTCAAAAAGAAATAAAATAATGACACTGAAAGAATATGACTCAAGTACACAGAACTCTCACAAAGGTGAATGCTCAGTTTTGCAGCCAAGTTTCCTCCTTTCCATCATAACCGAAACATTTTATAAAAACTAAATAATCTGTATTATTCTCGTAGTCATCTGTTTCATGGTAAAAGTTCTAATCTTATCTATGGAAATATATTGCATATCAATATCATGAAGTGACATATCTGAATATTCTGAGCAATAAAAGGTATTTCAGGATATTTTAGCAGTACATATCACGTGTTGCAGGCTCAAACAGCACAGGTCAACCTTTTATTCTAAATAAAATACTTGGTTTAAACTCTGAGATCAACTTCAAATGTGGTCCCATCCCCAAATGCCACTCTAAAAACAACACAGTCAAACCCTATGTTGATATCTTTCAATGACTCCTGCTTACAAAGTGTCAGTTTAAAGGTAAAGATTTATTTATCAGTTTCCAGTCTTAACCTCAGGCTGGTATAAGAAGAATTGCATTGGGTTCTTTCCTACTCATATCAGCACCAGAAATCAACTCCAGCAGAAATTCTGCTTTCCATTCCCATTAGAGAAAAACATCAACTTCACRCTTATGAATAGTATTAATTCTGATGATGACACATAATAGGAAAGAATCCACTCACCTTCCTTTAAGAAGGGATAAAAAGACTAAAAGATTGGATTAAAAGTTATTTGTCAAATCAACAGAGAAGCTCTGAATAGATAAACAAAGCACATCTGTTGAGTAATTACGAGAAGCACTCATTCTTCAGGTAACCCAATCAATGGCACATACACCCAGTGAAGCAGACTAGTTAAAAAGTCCCACTCATGGTGCAGCTGGGAAATAGCTCTAGCAATAGAAGAATCTCTCAAACGGATGGAGCTTTGTATAGTTCTCACCTATTCCACTAGCAGGACTCATACAAAGCATCAGATTTAATCTTCAAACGAAGTATTTCATTGTTATTCTTAATGCCCAGAATGATACCCTTTTTAGCAGGAACAGAATGAGGAGATGAATGTTTGATAGCTACGATTATAGGACAGCTTCCTTGGAAAGCTTTGTGGTAATTTCTTGTGCCAGATCTCCAAGAAGAAACAGCATTAAAATCTGAATAAGTTAAATTTGCTACTACAGAATATACAGACTGCTTCAGTCTGTTATTAACTGGGACTTAGACTACAGGCTCAGCTTCTAGCCATATGCTAATACAGTCTTTAAAAAATTATATAGATCTTTTTGCAAACTAAATATTTACTGAAAAACACAGAAGATGTAACAGAAACTTTACTGTACTTTAATTTATGTTAGTAATTTGCCTTCCTTTAATCGCATTTATCTTAGACTAGCAGCCAGGTAGCTGAGATTAACTGTCCACTACTGCTCTCTAACAAGACCTACTTTATTCATACCGCAGGGATGACAAAGTGTCTCTCACATGATACAGCAATGAACATGTGAACCGGCTTTGAATCATTTTTTCCAGGTGATTTGAGTACATTAAGATTCCTCAGTGAGAAGTATCCTAGGAAGTTTCCCTCTTTTCCTACTCCCTGATGCAATTAGACCCCTTCTTTCCAGTACTCCATTTTATTAATAGAGAATACGTAGACCTAGTTTCACCCAAGGCCTGCCTGGACGAAAATTCACACCCTCTAAATAAAAGCTTTTTTTTGTTTTTTTTTTAAACTATTTGAAACTGAGAGATTCCAAGCTCTCAGCACCAGCTGAGCTCACAGAAACCAGAACAAACGTCAATTTAGAAAACAGCACCCTGCAAAACTAAACACTTACAAACATTCTCTGAATTATAGGGCAAGATAAAACAACTCATGCCCTCCACTTCTCTTTTGTGCAGCTGGTTAAATATATACAAAGCTAAAGTTGAATGGGAAGCACTCTGTCATACAAATACTTTAGCCAGGGCATCTGCTCCTGCACTGGCAATATAACATTTGGATGGGTGGAATGCCACATCATGAATGGACTCATCAAATTTTTTGCGATGAGCAGTAAATTCTTGGATGCAGGTCTTGCTTTCAAGATTCCACAAGCGAATTGAGCAGTCATGACCTAAGGAAAGGAGAAACAGTTTTCTTTATAATTTGCATGCCTGCCAGCATTACGAGAAAAAGAAAATGAAATCTGAATGTACTTACTGCCAGACATCAAATACAAGCCATTAGGATCAACAGCTAAACTTGTCACTGCATCTAAATGAGCTACCATGGAGTGGATCAGTTTTCCTTTGAAAGAAAATATTTATTTACGTTATTTTCTGCAATTAACTTGTTATCTGTATTCACTGCTTATGACCCTACCACAGCTGATATTATAAATACAAGATCTTCTCCCATGACTGAATCATTAAAATTATACAAGAAGTCATTCTTTCAACGTTTACAGTTCCTGAGAAACACAGTAGCAGTATCATCAACATTTGTGAGACCTTTGTTTTATGTCTGCAAAGTCACCCTGACACTGCAATCACTGTTGATTTTAAATGTCTGCCCCATAAGTGAATTAAGTGAGTTCTCAGGTAAGATCTTGAACAGGAAGGAAGGCAGGGGCTGAGTATACTAAAAGCAATGAATACGAACTACATAGGAATATGGGATAATGTTAATTGTCTCAGAGAGAACTGATGTTCTATTACAACTTATTATAATTACAGCAATGATTTCATGTCAAAAATATGAAATCATGGGTCATCATGGCAGAGGTCTAGGAAGCACTAAAGGAGTGCCAGAGGTTCCTGCTTTCACAATCAAAATAACACAGAAAACCAATAGAAGAAACATAAACATAAGCACCAAAAGATTTTTTAAAACATGCCTTTTATGTTAAATATTTATAAACCCCATATATAGGGCATTTTAAAAGAACAGACAGAGAGATGCAGGCTCCTTATCACTTTGCCAACAAAGCTTTAAGTGGGCTGGCAATCTTTGGGCTCTACTGGTGGTGAGAGATTTCTGTTTCAGAGGCTATCCAATTCTTGACATCCCTCAGCATTTATGTGAATAATATTAATCATAACGAAATTCTGAATATGATTTACATTATACAATGGCTATGGCTAAGACCTGCTGAAAAGATGCATACCTGTATTATTGTCGTAGAATTTGATGTGTCTGTCTTCATGAGCGGTGATACTAATCGGAAGAGTTGGATGGCTGATGACTCTGTTTATCTGACAGGAAGAACTGACTGCTAAGAAAAAAGCCACACATATCAATACATGTAAATTGCTAAGTTCTTTGAAAGATTGCTGCTAAGAAATAAATATGTAATCAATTTGCAAAATACTTCTTACATATATATCCCAGAAACTCTCAGCTACCACCTTATGTTATGCACTTTACTCTAAAACACCTTCCAAACTACACAGGACAGAGGCATACATGAACCATATGTGTGCTAAAGAAGGTCAAATTTTTGTACATGGTTTTAGATGGGCACATCAGGCAAAAAAGTGAAAACTGAGTAAAAACACCTTTTTTGCCATTTTCCCACTGCCACATTCCTCCTCTTGCCCAAACTTTCTTTGTAACATACAGTACAGGAAAATAAATACTGCAGGCAGCATGTTTCAAGCAAACAAAATCCACCTATTATTATTTGACACATATGGATTGAAATTATTATTGAAAAAAGGATGCTAGACTATTCATAGGAGAGCCAATTTCCTAGCTTTCAATAATTCTGAAATAGAATGCATATATATACACACATACACAGACACACATACACACACAGACAGAAAAARAAGTATAGGAATTTTCTGATTAGAAATTTAGGCACTGCTGTGATGCACAGGTTAATGCAAGAGRGGCCTTAAGAGGCACAGATGATGACAAAAGCCACAAATAGTCACTACACAGAACATCAAAATACAGATATTGTCTTTCATGTTGACTGTATTTAGCTAAACTGCTTCCAAAGAACACTCACATCATTTAATCATAATTCTTACTAAAACAAACAAAATAGATTATCACTAAAGGATCACTTGCTATTAAAACGGTAGATTTCATTTGACACCTTTCTACAAAAATCCAAACCATCAACCATCAAGCAGTGTCAGCATCCACAGGACACTCAGAAATTATTAAAGTATGAATTAAGGAAAAAAACCACCACATTTATATTAATAAACTCCTCTAAAATTACTAAAAGCACATGAACCTTCATCACAGCCAGCTATCCTCACAGTTTGAAAATGCCAACCAGAGTGAGGCTTATACTCAACAGTGGAATCCCTAAGTAGTGGTGGTAGGGCATTTCAGGTGACACATTTTCCTCTTGCCTAGTTCTTGTAGAAATCATAATTTATTTCTTTAAAATACATGTAATCTTTATAGTACTGTTACATAACTAAAGATACTAAATGGGGACTTGTGGGTTTGCCATACCACGGCCTCATTTTCCTAAAGGAACATCACTGAATTACAGCAAGGAGGAGGAGAAAAAAATAGAAGCGGGAAGAGGAGGGAAGAAGAAAGGTAGCTTCCACTGAATAGTATTAACTAATTTAGGACGGTTCTTTCAGACAGGAACAAAGATGTGGGTTAAAAGAAGAAATCCAGCACAGTAAGGAATAACATAAAGAAGAGAGATGGCACTTTCCATTCCCTCTTCTAAAATGACAGTCATTTAAATATTTTAAAACACACAAGCAAAGCCAACAAGAATGGCTTAGTCCTTTTAAAAAATATAATTAAATAGTAGAATTCAGTGACATAAAACCCTAAGGGTGCAGGAAGAAATACCAGAATTTTAAAAGACTCAATATTTATATTGTTATCAGATTACCCCTGTGGCCTGAATATGAAACCTTATGCTTCAACTGATTTTGATCTCTTTCGTAATGCCAGAGTAAAATAATTTATTGATAGCAGGCTCTTCACAGTATCCTCTAAAACTTTTAATATTGGTCACTGCCATGATACAAGGCATTATATGGGACCTCGTGAATGAATACTCTTCCACTGGAGCTTTGCTCTCCTCCTACAGTGAAAATTTCACCTAAAGCCCAAGTCCGAATGAACTAAGAGCGTAATAAAGCTTAGAAGACGGATCCCTCTAAAGAAGAATAAAAAAGAATCGACACACACTCACAAACTTTGAATTTTCCTGATATTGTCCTATTTTGCAATTTTGGACTGAAGAGAAAATTAACATCTTGAATCTGCAAAGATCACTAAGCTGTATAAAAAAGAAATCTGTGCTTTTCCTTGTGCTACTGTCCCTTGAAGAGGAATTCAGACAGTGTGAGCTTGTTTCTCCTACCTTATTTCAAAAGTATGCACACTATTCTGCTACTGAAATACCCACGAGGTCTATTGCAGTAGTAACAATTTTCTGTTATATCTCAAAACACATCTTGAAACATAATTTATGTTATAATTTCTCATGACACTGCCTAATTGTTTGGAAACACTGAAAAGATTATCAACAGTATCAATCTTCAACAAGCTATTGTTTTTTCTTTGGTTGGTTTGGGGTTTTTGATACATACTAGTATCCACACTGGACTCCAGGGTAAGAATTCGTTGCCGTGTCTCCATGTTAAAAATGCTAGTGTGTCCACTGTTAAATGATGCTACCATGAGGCTTGGGTCACTGCTCACAAGATCTACTGATGAAGGGATTCCCATTTCTAGAAAACAATATGGAGAAGATGTAGTTGGTGTAAAGAAAACAAAAAGATTAAACAGAAAAACCCAATCAGTAAGCACTTTAACATCAAAAGGACCATGATTATGAAAGGAAATGTTGTATTTTAAAATACAAACGATGCCAATCTAAACAGCTTGCCCTGTATGATCACTGTTTGAATCCTATTTTTTTTTTGACATATGTATCAACAACATTCTTTACTAAGATGCTGTATCTGGAACTGCAGCTGGGCAGAAATCTACTTTGAAATTAAGAAAGTGAGAACTTCCCGGCTCCTTTTCCTTCCTGTAACTGTAAAAGCAATTCTGAAAGACTCCCACCAAACTCCATTGCTTCAAGTAAAAGGACATGAAATTGAAGTAGTACAACAACTGACATGACAGATGACTAACTTTGTTATTATTAACTTGGACAAAATCAGAGCTTAAAAAAACACCGAAGTTCTCCAGGTGCCAATTTTATACACTGACACTGTCATCATGTAAAGTTACACATATACATTATAAACTTGTATTTCAAAGCTTTGTCCATCCTGCCTATTGTGGTACATATTTGATCTCCTTATACTGTAGCTATCTGCACAGTACTGGACAGAGGGTCAAATCAGCAAATTTGGGCATAGGATATATCCCTTAGGATTTTTCAAATGTCCTGTTCACCACCTGCTATGTGAAAGAACAACACCAGTTGCAACAGATGCCAGGAGGAGGAGGAAAAGATAGAGAGTGAGAAACTGAATTTTAAACAACCTAATGTTGGATCACAGATTTAGATAACACAGGAATATCATCTCTCTAAAGATTCACGGGAGAAACGTCTTTCTGAGACACAGAACCTCAGGAATATTTCTCAGGAATGCTGGCAGTTATGTACAAGTACTCCAAAAAGAGCCAAAAAGGATTGGTGTGAGAAGAAAATGCATTGGTTTCTCAGGTGACCTGTCTACCACTGCCATGCATGCTTATCTGCAGCTTCCTGGTAAGCCCACAACAGTTGATCTAAAAGACTTCAACAATGAGTGGCGGATATTTTAGGGAGTTTGTTCAAGGTTATCAATAAGCCATAGAAAAACTGAGTTTTCCATCTCTGAATTTCACAACTGGGCTTCATTCCAGTTTTGAATACAAAAAAGCCCTAATATTAGCTCTGTGAGGCAAGACTACTCCCCCTTCCTCCTTAGTTTAAAAATTAAAAACAAAACAACTCACAAAAAAACCCCCCAAAACTCTATCAGGAAGTTTTCAAAGCAGGCAGATAGGCAAGATGGCAATAAGGCAGTTATGCTTTTCATAGAATCCTACAGACCTTCAGAAACATAGATCTGCAAAAACTAAAATACATTAAATGTTTCTATTTTCCTCAGCCTAACTAACAAGCAACAGCATATCTGACCAGCTTTACACTATAATTCGACAAGTCTGTTCAGTTATGACAAAGTTTATTTTGCCTCTAAGTTTTTCTGAAGAAACAAGAAACTGTCTCAGCTCATGGGCTGCCTTTAAGGACCATCAGCTCTAAGAGAGTTTGGCAGTGTCAATGGGCTCATTCTGGAGCACTTACTTAAACAGCAACTTCCAGAAATTAGATGCTAACCAGTGGGATTTTCATTTGTGCATGACATTTGAGTAACTAACTCCAAAGCAGTATATTTTTTCAACTAGCAGCGTTTAGGATAACTAGGTTGTTATTTAGTTAATGTGCAAACTCAGAAATTCAATTGGAATCTCTGTGCTAGAGGCATAAGGAACAAATCTGGAAGGTACAATGACACTGGCCTGAAATGAAACACTGGCTATTCCAAACTTCCACTGGGGGAAGACAGGCTTTTTATTCTGGACAAACCAAAAGTGAGGGCCTAGTGGAAACTAAGTTTGAATCTGAATTATGGAGTTAATACATTATACTGCATGGTGCTAGTAACATCATCAGATCAATTGCAGCAATTGGCTTTTAGATGTATCTGACTGTCCCCTGCACATAGGTATATATTCAGCTAACGTCAAAGAAGAAGGTTCACAACATTTACTCTTCCCAAAAAACATTCATAAAGATATAAAATTCAGAAAAAAGCACAAGAAGTATTTCTATTCAATAGCCAAAATTATGTCAGTCTGAGCAGTGACGCTCATTAACTTTAAGGTACGGCAATTTTCTGTACCTTGATTATCATTAAATATATTGAGAGCTGGAGCAATTTCTGTAGCTTTCCACAAACGTATAGTGCCGTCCGCTGAACAGGACAGCAAACGCTGGTGTGCTCCACTATAAACCAGACCCCACACTGCATCAGTATGGCCTACAAAAGCACCTCTCAGAACAGAAGGATCTGTGAATAAAACACAACAAACCACATTTCAAAACAAAATCTGAATTAAGTCAATAGCTGTATCTTAGTCTGTGTTTATGCACCAACCTTAAGAAGCTAAYCCATAAAAAAACCAAGACCAAATATGTCATATCAACATAGAAGTCTCCATTATTCTGGTATTAAGATGCTTGAATTTCAGCAGCATACATGACATTCATACATGACCCAGATTACAACTAAAGGAATAAAACAATGCGTCAGCAGAAGGGACAGTACTGAAGTTGGAAAAACACACTTCAGTGTTAAAATTCACTTTCAAACAGCCACTAATGGCACAGCAGTCCCTTTTATGCATGAGTTAGCTTTGAGGCCAACTGTATCTGAAGCTACCAAAAGTGAAAAATTAATCTTAAAATCCAGGCACAAGGCTGACACCCATTCAGATCTGGTAAATCTTACTGAATTGGGCCTTTTTAGCTGCTTGCAGACAACATTAACAGCTTTGGTCTCAGACTATAAAACCTCTTTTTATCTCAACTACACAGAAATTTGTCAAAGAAAAGAACACTTGCTGTACTCGCCAAATTATCAGGTTTAGTCCTGTACTTTTTAAACCTGCAGTTTGAACTAGCTGTTTCTCAAAATTGTGATGAGATGAAGGCCTTTTTAAGAAAATAACACTTTATCTTCCAATCAACCAGCATCAGCACTAGAACAAAAACTTACTTTAAGTAACTGAAGCTAACATTCAATTTGCTCTTTTAAACTTCCAAAGAAGCATTATCTACAAATTACACTATTTTAGTAACATAACATTATTGCAACTAAACATATCATTTCACTGCTGCGTGTGACAGCAACGCACCGTAAGAGTCATAGGGGTCAATGTTTGGGTTGGTTGTGTTCCAGCCATGGATGAGGCCATCTGTTCCCCCACTGTAGCACTGTTCACCATTACTGCTCATCACCACACAGAGCACTGGTCCACTGAAGAAACCCCCAAAGAAACATTAACATGAGTATTAACATTTTCATTATGTGAAATGCAGTGTCAATCTTCAGAATCTCCAAATTTCCCTGTTAGATACAATTCATTCGCTGCATGGATTGCAACAAAAATTCTGCATAATGAAATCATATGCTACAACACTTTCCACAAAAAAAACTCCACAATATTTGGTAACACAACTACAATCAAGGCAATTAATCATTACATATATGAAATGTGAAAAGTATCACAATGCACACTGTAGGATTTTGTATTTTGCATAAACAGATTTTTTCTCTTTTAAAAAGATCTAGGGCTCTTTCATGAAATCATTTCAGTAGATTTAAATTCATTGCATTCATTCTTCTTCAGCTTCATTCTACATAGGTACATATCTATTGCTATTGCACTACTGCAAAAAGGCAAAAGCGGCAATTATGAACAGAACACCTAAGCAAATTTGAACTGTATCATTTGTAGGTTTGTAATTTTAAACTTGTGATGTATCTGACTTCAGACAAATAACTATGCAGAAGGCAGATGAACACATGCAGATATTGTACAAAACATGGGAACTAGAAGCTGATTTCACATGAAACCAGCAGCTGATAAGATGGAATTTAATTTTTAAAAGAAATGTTTCTGTTTAAAAATCATATTTTTCTCAAAATATGACAATATTTCTCAAGATATACTTACTTATGTGCTCTGAAGGTATATATTGGCTCTACATCAAGAGAAGCACTCCTAAATGAAGTACAAAAAAATGTTAACATRTATATGGTCTTACACCAACGCCTTACAAAAACATGCCAGAATCGCTAAATTCTTAAAATCACTGCTACATCTTTTGCAGTGTTTCTCCCACAACCTTCTCTCCCAACACAATTTTTCACGTGCCTAGGAACTATCTGCAGTCTTTCAAGATATGATAGGATTTGTTGTTTGGTTGGGTTTTTTGTTTAAAGACCTTCAAGGTAGTTCACAAACTCTCACGGACCCATCAAAACCGTAGGTAGGTCCATCAATGAAGGGGAAGGAGTGGAGAGACGTTGTCATCACATGGAATGTATCACTAAGTGTTCTGAATCCCCATCAGAGCAAAGGAGTTTTGGACTCCTTGTTTTTGTATCAACGCTGTAACACTTCAAAATTTGCGGCTCTGGACTTTATCAATCCAGTACTTGTCAGAGATCGAGGGGAGGACTCTTTGTTATGCCCAATCCTCCTCAAAGGTGGGACACATCCATTAACCACATCAGCCCCCTACGAATTTGCTCTCATTTCTGCAAATCCCCAGCAACTTGCAAGAGACAGTGAACAAAGGAACCTGGCAACATCTCAAAGTTTAAAGCTGTACACATGTATATGCATGTATGTGTATACATACATATGCATATATATATAAATGGATTTTATACATTTATATACACATGCAAGCACACTAAGAGGCTGCATCCAAATAGTTTCACTAGTAAATTAATTTGTCATGTCATCAACAAGGAAAATATAAAAAAGTGAATGGTTTTCCTTTTCACAAACAAAACACATTCACAAACACACATGGATTTCTTCCGGCATTCTTTAGGCATCTCCACCCTTCTCTAAGAGCTTGTTTTCCTACTCTTAAATTCAGGAACACTTTCTATTAACTCCAACGGCCATTCAGCAAAATGGCATCCAGAATTTTCTTTTTTCTTCATAAATTAAAATTGTTTTCGAAGCAAAGCAAAAAAAAAAAAATCTTACTTTTTTGCTGGGGCTGTTTTTTGTAAATTCCACATTTTTAATGTATGGTCCTCTGAAGCTGTTATTAAGACTGGTTCAACCGGATGAAAAGCGAGACCTCTTATTCCATCAAAGTGACTTCTTAACGTAAATTTGGGGTTCCAAGTCTTTCTCAATGCATCCTTATTGTTGGCTATCTAATAAAAAAAAAAAAAATGCCAAACTTGTAATTAACCTGGAAGGCACAACAAAAGGAAGAAATCAGAAATTTAGTTTGGCATTTTCAGAAGATGTCAAATTACCTCACCGTTTTCACAACAACCTGCTCTCGAACAACAGTCCACTTAACACTAACCAGACATTTCAAAATGAGAATGAAGGTAGATGTGTTCCATACAAGTCATGTCGCATCCACGGTGATAAATTCTATGCAAATCTGAAATACTCCTACGTCTGTAAAATTGCACTGATACTTCCATGAACTCAGTTAAGTATTTGAAATTTGATCTATACCTACTGGCTCATTCACTTACAAGACTGGGCTTGACTCACCAAGCTGAGGTCTCTGAATATCCAAAGTCATACTAACATGGCACCTCTAAAGCAAAGATCTAAGAGAAACAGAGAAGTCTCTAGGAGCACAGAAAGGAACACAACCTAACCTACTCAGCTAAGGCAACACAGGCTCTTTTAATAATGCAAGACAAGTAAAGCTTGCCAGAATAGGGAAAAATAAAAAAAAGACAAAAAGGACTTGGCTACACACTAAGAATCTAACTGGCAGGCAATAAGGTATCATGTATACAGACACAATTATTTGGCAATAAATGCATTTCAGAAGATCCAAAAAGAGAGCCTTTTAAAAAAACCCAGTTACTTCAATATTGCTCCTCTGAACAACTGTTGACAAAAAATGAACAGATTTTTTCACTGTCAGTCAACATCACTGTGAGTTAAATTTACCTTTCCATAACCACTGCTGACGGTGGTTACGGAAAATCGAGAAAACAAACAATTGTACTGATGTTATACTATGTTGAAATCTACAGATAATTCCAAATAATTTATATCTTTAACTGCAAAGAAGAGACAACTGTTTTGAGCCGCTCCAAGAAATATTTTATTCTCAGGACTGGGGGAGGAAGAGGAGGTTTAAGAACAGAAGTGCTTTTTCTTAAGCTTTGTTACATCTGGATTTAATAATAAAAATACGCATCAATTAAGAGGTTCTATAGATTTTAAACAAGGAGAAAGGAGCAGTAACAAACAGCTGGTTTAGTCTCATCATATTTCTTAGTAATGACATATTGCCTTGCTCACGGAGACAAGTCAGTTTCTTTGCCAGTTTACTGAGCCAAGTTGGCTCAACGAAGGAACAGACAAATGCTCGAGCTGGTACAAGGATGGGGCGGGTCTGCACAGTTAGCAGCTCTGGCAGGTTTTCTGAAGACTGGCCAAAAAAGTATGAGCAAAAAAGGTACAAGATGTACATATATCTGGAGAGGAATTTGGTTGCCTCAACGCAAGCACTTAATGCCAATTAGGTGATGAAGGGAACCCACCTGCCCTCCAGCTGCCATACCAGCAGCACAGGTTCTGTGTTGCATCTGCAAAAGCCAGAAAGACACCTCAGATGGCCTAACAGTGAATTCCAGTTCTGGTAGGATAGTATTCTCCATTTGCTCGTCTTTCATTCAAAGATGTCCTCCTTCCAAAGGAGTCCAAGATGGCTAATTTATAAACTGGGAAGTAGACGGAGGGCAGTCCCAGCCAGCAGACCAGCAGCAGAGGTGGAAACAGATCCCAGCCCTGACACATCGACAACCACCTGGCTGCAACACATCACTCCACCCACCAGTCTCTCACAAGCTGCCAGAGGCTGGTTACGAACACAGAGGCCAACCTCCTTCTGTCTCTCCCCACCAAAGTGCAACAGTGAGGTAGTCTGAGACCTGAAAAGCAGTTCAGGGAGATGTCAACCACCTGATCTAGATTTGCCACTAATAGTAATATTTGTGTCTATACAAAATCGAGAACAAATTGAAAACAAGTCAATAACTCCAAAAMCAGCTATGACACGCAACTAGGATTACAGATATTTCTCTTGTTCAAAGTTGTAGGAAATCAAACAATAGCCTACTGCAAAGTCCAAAACCTCCAGATCAGTACATATCATTAAATGTAATGATTTTGTAGTTCAGATACTCTTATCTAAAGTCTATTATAATTTTATGAAGCTGCTTAATCTATCTAGAAGACTAGGGGAAAAAAAAAGAACCAACCAAAATGAACATTTGCCAACAATGTGTAAAGGAAGGAAAAAGAAAAGACAAACTTGAGAGTATTGGCTACCAATCTGGAAAACTTAATCTTGTTAGATATTCTAAAACCCTACTACGAAAGAAAAATTTTGTCTTTCGAGTAATAAATTCATAATCTTCATTACCAAGTGAAAACCATTCTTTAATTTACAGACAGCCAATGCAGTATGTAAAAAACTGAAACCATGAAATGAGGTAGGCTAATGCTGCCACGTTTTACAAGAAAAGAATCCAGCAAAAATGTCAGTGGGATGAAAGGGACTGAAAATGGGAAAAGTGTCTGCTACTCTTGAAAGCAAATATATTTAAAGACTGATTCACATGATCTTTCAACTTAATTCTCCATGTGATTCAAAATTAACACTTAAAAATAACATACTAAATTTTCACTAATCCTACCTGATTCACATTTGGCAGCCAGAAGAACGTATGAAACAGTCCAAAAAAGAAACATATTATCTGTAAGCTAAACTTCCAATGAAACTTGAAATAGAAAAAAGAGCCTTTCATTTTGCTTCAATAAAGTGCACAGTGACAAGAGCAAATAGTTTTGTAAATTTTTTTTTAATTGTCAGCACTAGAAAAAGGTAAGAGTCGAGGTAAGCATGACTATGAATTCCTGATCACAGGACTTCATACAGGCATTTTACAAATGAACAAACAGAAGTTAGTATTCTCCACCATGCAGGATAGAATAGGAGTGGATAAAGAAATGCTAGATTCCATAAATGAAAGCTGTTAGTTCAGGATACAGAGAGATGAACAAACACAACAGTTTATACGGACACTTGCACAATGAAGTCAAGCAATGAAAGCATTAGTTATCTTGTACAGATGGTTTAGGTTTGTCATGTCCTCTGAATTTAAAAATCTAAGTTTTAGGTGTACCTGTAAAATAAATTCATTTGTACACCAGCGTACCCCTTTCTGAAGACATAGTTAGGGAAAATTAGTAAAAACATTAAGAACTGAGCCCAAATTAGGAGATAATGCTAAAATACTGAATTTTAGCAGAAATGTTCTGCATTCACTGCAATAGTGATGATTCATATCACATATTCAGAAACTTGCTATAATAGTAGAGCACATCTCTGCAGTGTCACTCTCAAAATGTGTGTAAGCTTTTATTAACTATGTAATCCACTGCTTTACAAGTACATACCGGGTGGAACTTCAAAGTAAGGACCCGCATCTTACTTCTGAATTCTCAGACTTGATTTGTGATAGTAAAATCCCAGATAATTACTACTTAAGAGTAAGATTTACCGAAGGGTAGGATTCTTCCTGAACACAGTACTAAAAATTATCTCTGAAATCCCTCAACCTTGACACAGGTGGGCAATGTAATAGCAAGATTAGCCTGAAGCTGACAGATCACAAAAGAGCAGATGATTAAAGTAATACCTGAAATATCTTTTCCCAAGAAATCAGAAATACAGAAAAAAATTACATACAACTGAAAAGATGCAATTTTAAGCAAGATTTTTTTCATAAACAGTGCAAGAAAAATAAGCAGTAGGCTACACACACAGCCACAAAAGTGCTGGCCACCAAACTCTCCTAAAAATTCTGGTCCAGTTTCTTCACTTGAATGAAACTGTTGCCCACACCACATAACGTAAACCACGGGTGGCCCCTGACAAGTCTTGAACATCTCTCACAAGAGAGACTCCACTGTTTTTCTGAGCCAATTGTTTCACTATCATCTACTACATAACTTTCTCCCCCAGTGTCTTACCTGAACCACCCAAGCCATAATTTGCTGTTGTTTTCTCATTTAATGCCTGGTACTACGGAGAAGCTTGGCTCTATTATCCTTCTAAGCACACTTCCAATACCTGCTGGCTGCTATTCCAGCACTCCTCAGCCTCCTAACAGCTGAACAAGACTAGCTGCTCCCTTAATATCTACTCATCAGTCACAAGCTACTGAACTCTTCAATTTCTCTACAACACTCTTGAAGTGGAAGGGTCCAAAACTGCATACAGCCCAAGTAAAAGGGACATAAACGTCCCTCAATCTGCTGGCCATCATACTCCTAATTTTGCTCAGTCACTGGGGCTACACGTACCAGCTGTACCACTATTACTAACTACATTTACTTTCAACTATTTGCATGACATGGCAGGCAAATTAGAGAAGGAGAGGGGCTTGCAGATAGCTTGAATGCTGCTGTGTATGGTAAGAACAGCTTTGCCAAGTTGTGAGATTCTCTGGTAGCATAATTTCAACTGGAAAATGTTTTCTGCTGAGTCTACACACATGTAACTTCCCTCTGCCTTCAACAAGAGGACAGAAGGATGCTGAGTTACCATTAACAACCACTTACATCGTAAGTCAGTGAATCTGCCTCATTTGCTACAGTAAGGCCTGCCAGTTCTCCAAGGCCCAGTTCATTTTCAAGGGCTTCATCTGTTCCCATAATGAAAGATTTCCCTGAAGACGGAGGGAATGTCAAAGCTTCCACTGTAAGAAAACAAAACAAAGAAAAAAAATCCTGAAACGTGAGTTTATACAACATTGTATAATAAAAGCACATTTTCCACTTTCAAAATGCTACATATCTCTCAAGTAGCCAAGGGCAAAAAGACATACAGAGATACAGACAAAAATAGCTATTCTAAAGATAATCGCTGTACTTAGCAACAAACAGTCCCCGCTGAACACACCTACACTTTAGGTGTGCATGACTCCAGACAGTAAATGCAACCAGCCAGGGGTGGGAAGGCAACACTACCATTCACCTACATATAACACACAAGGAACACAGAAAAGCTCAGACCCTTCCCCAACTCAGCTCCAAAATATGCAAACAGGCACTGAATAAGCAACAAAAATGTAGGTAAGAACAGCGGGTAGGAGTAGCCCAAATAAAGCTCTTCAAGTGCAGTTGTTTGATTAGGTCTCTTAGTTATCACCTTTTCATCACGAACATCTCATCTTCTCCACTCTGAAGTCTACACTACCTTTCTCTTTTCCTGTCTTTTGAACTTACAGTGCAATATTTCACTCAACACACAATACACACGGGACATCAAATTTGAAAACTTACTAGAACAAAAATAATGTATGCCAAAAATATCATGGTGTCTCAGCTTTATAAAGAAATAGTTTGTAATACTGAACTCAGACTGACAACAATCAGCTGTCCTTTTTTGTGAGAGTCCATTTGAGTCTCTGAATTAAAAAACACGTTGAAAGGACATGAAAATAGAGCTCTGCTAATATAGCTCTCAGTACATATGAGAAAAGTTGGAAAGGAAACATTCAACAGAAAATTCTTCCACTTCTCAAAACGTTGCTAAGTAACTCCCTTCTTTCATAAAGAAAACCACTGAGCATGAAGGAAACAGAACTACTGAGATCTCTGGTAACTATTCCACATGCTGGGGCTTTTTATGCATCTTAATTATAAATTGGCTGACCTACTTTTTCACACTCACTGAAAGACTGCTAAGTGGAACTCCTGTTTTGCACATTTTTCAAAACACGTATTTACTATTGAAATAGAGCACATGATATCACAGAATCATAGAATGGTTTGGGTTTGAAGGGACCTTAAAGACCATTGTGTTCCAACTCTCCTGCCATGGGCAGGGACACCTTCCACTAGACCAGGTTGTTCAAAGCCTCATCCAACCTGGCACTGAACACTTCCAGGGATGAGGCATCCACAGCTTCTCTGGACAACCTGTTTCAGTGTCTCACGACCCCTCCAGTGAAGAATTTCTTCCTAATATCTAATTTAAATCTGCCCTCTTTTTCAGTTTGAAACCATTCCCCCTTGTCCTGTCACTATATGCCCATGCAAGAAGTCCCTCTCCAGCTCTCTTGCAGGCTTCCTTTAGATACTGGAAGGCTGTTATSTTTGACAAATTACTACACCCTCATTTACTATATGTTATTATGCCGCATCTTATAGCAATTCAAATATTGAATCAAATAGATGATTTAGCATTTTTCAGACATAATACTAGTGCTTCATTACAAAGATGCATGCGTGGCCTTCCACACTTGGACTAGCCACTATGAGAACTTTTTTTTAATTTTTGGCACACATTATGGAAATTAATGCACTGGCAAGCTGTAAGTTGTTCTGTATGATTCACCACACAATCACCACATGTATTTGAAACCTACATTAAGGCATCTATGTTTACCCACAGAGCCTCTATCTTGGTACTTGGAAAAAAAGGACATGCTTGTGTGTGTGTATGTGCATATATACATACATACATTTAAAACTATGTTAATGGGAAGAAAAAAAGATGCTCTTATATCCTCAGAGTTTATGTTCCACACTTGTCTGCCAGGCTTGAGCACAAACAAAACCAAGTGATTTAAGACTGTCATATTACAAAGCCACCAAGTGCCAAATTATTTTTTTCCATCATGTTCAAGGGTATTCGGCCAAGATTTAACCTTAGGTAGGTGTCTTGACCTTACTAATACTGACCACAATGGAGGAATGGGAATGTCATTTATCACACTTAGACAGAACTTACAATACTGAATCAGAATTTGTAAAATGCTTGGAAAGTCTTAGAGGATAATCCTTTAAGAAGTAACTATAAACATCCAGCCTCTAACAAAGGTATATGCACATTTTTAATATTTACCTTCATCCGTCCTGTTTATTTCATGTTCAATGAGCCTTGAGCTACTGGGCCTAGAAGAAGGTGCAACAGATGGCTGTAATGAAGGGAGATCATCAACATCTCTCAAGTTTGCAAGCATATCTTGCAGCTTTGACCTGTTGGGCCCTAACCAGAAAAAAACAAAAAATTAAAGGGTTTATGCATAGTTCACAATGACACTACTTATATCAGATATGCTACAGCAGCACATGCAACAATGGATCCTACCTTGCATTACGACATTACCACAGAAAAACTAATGAGCACCTATTTTCAGCAGTAACTAATCATCCAGCATGAAATGAATTTCAAGAAGAAAGTGATAGAAGCAACTGAGAATTGTGGATGCACAATTTTCCCCGTATGTATGAACTCATAGTGCTACTTGTATGGGATGCTGAAGAATGCCACCAACTGAGTCACACTGATTATTASAATATTTACTTTGCCAAAACAATAGTTTACATCTGCGAATATTTTAGAATTTGTGCATCAGATAATTTGTGCAGTATATTCTTGAGACATTATAATTTAAATTTATTTGTGCAGTAGTGTAGTATCGTGAACTATATAATCCAAAAAGTTATATTAAAATACAAATGCAACTGGATTCACTGGCCTACTTCCTGAGGCTACATATGGTGAAGACCCATGCCCTTCTTGACACTTACCTGTGCTTTGCTCCATCATTTTCCCACATCCCTGTTTTGACTGTTTTATATAGGATTGAGGCTGAAACATATCTTCGGTAGTTTTTCCTGTTGTAAGTTTAATTAAGAATGGGAAAATGTCTTACCCATAGTCCATTATGTTTTTTCCTAGACCAGTAAATAATACAGCTATTTTTAAGCAGCTTTAACACAGCAGTGTATGCTAATATATGTATTCTCTCATAAAACCATTCTATGATTCTATTCTCTTATTACTTCACAGGAATGTTTACTACAGCCTTGCAAAATCATGAGTTTACTAATGCAGTTGCAAACTCTACTTTGTCCACCCTAACCACAATGGCTGATAATAAACTAAATTGTATTTAACTTGTCTGTCACCAAAATATTACTCAAACCAGAAAAACACTATGAAGGATTTTGCAAGATTGTTTTACTATCATATCTGCTTTATAAAGACAGTATTTTACTTAGTAGCAGTTCAGTGGCTAAGCACCATATACCATGAAATTAAAGTCATAGAAACAAACTTTGTAAAATGTAATGTTATTTAGTCCCTTCTTTTTTCTCCAGATAGCCTCCCTCACATTCTTCTTCACTACGTGCAACATCACGAATAGCTGAAAACAGGCTGTGATTCTTCCTTATTTTTCTGCACTGATGCCCTTCCAATGATGGTCTGTCCATGGAAAGATGCTTAATTTCACTGCTGCAGTAAACCACTTTGTCTCCCAAGATCAAACCAATCAGATCAATCCAAAAGGTACTGAGCAGTAGTTATCTGAATGAAGGAGCACTGGACATTCAAGTGCTGCCTTTACATTATGATTTTTTTATCATAAATATACAAAACATATTCCAATAATGTCTATGTCTATATTAACAATGAAATTTTATCATCAAAAATAAAAAGACAACAACTGTTCAAGAACAGAATTTCACCAGTTTGATTAAATAATTTCTGCTAAGCTAACCCTGCAGCTGTTTATCCCGAACTACATAACACGTCTGTGTATTTTAAAAATAACAGACAAGTTACAAAAATCAATTTCACTGTAGTCATACATTGGCATGCCCTATCTTAACCATAAAGAAATTTAGAAACAATTTTGTTAAACAGGAACACTTTAGTTAGCCAGCTCAGCTTCTTGTCAGACTTGCAATTAATTTCCAGTAAATTAAATTATTCCAAAGATGATAAAAATATCACCTGAGAAATTTAAAGCATGGTAATTATTTACCTTTTTTCTTTAATTTGGAAAAAAAAAAGAGGTTTTGTTTTTGTATTTGATAACATAATTTCAGCCTCATAGCCAACCGCTGAGCAGCAGCTTATCAGAGTATCAATACAAAAAGTAACAAAACAAGTCAGCCTCAATGATGTGAGGATCTGACATATTTGCATCATTTTGCATATCTCTTCGGAAGTGAGAATTTCCTTGGTACTCATAAGCATCTTCCCACAAAGGGAGAAATATCCCTGAAATTTCTTACCAGGCTACATGCAATATTATTAATATACATCTTTCACACATGAATTCTCAATATGGCTAGATATTTGAAACACAGCCATGGATACAGTGTTTCATTTTAAACACTCCATCTGAGTTCGAAAAGTTTTAAGGCTTATCTATCAAAAAACATTGATTTTTACAAAACATATCTCTATTTCAAGAAATGTAACAAAAAAAATACAGGGCTAGAAACTGTATTTCAGATGCTGTTCAGAGTTTTTTGTTTGGATTATAATACCCAACTTTTTCAAAGGCTAGTCCCAGAGGTATGAAAGTCAATAAATCAATCCTGTGATTTACAAATAAACTGATAGTCATAGTTGCTTCCTATTTCGAGCCCTGCATAACAAATTATGATGACAGCATGACTTTCATGTTGTGAATGTCAAGTATAAACAGGGGTAGAAATTAACCTGTTTTCTCCCACTGTCATCTAAAAGGATATTCAAGACAGTTTCCAGTTTGGTTTCTTTCTTTCTTTCTTTATATACCAGACTTTAACTCTTCCTGTGAATCTGGCATGTATCCAGCTAAGAAAGGGTTCTGAAGTCTTCTATATTAAAGTGTGAAATATTAAACCAATGCCTTTTACAATTTAAGTATCTGAGTAACAAAAGTACAAAACATGCTCAAAGCAAGAATTTTTAACTAAGCCAACACTTGGTTGGAAGAAGTTATATCTAATCCAACTATTTATCAGGTGACTTGATTGTCTGTCATTAATTTCAACCCCTGAGAACTGGTGAACAGGAAAGCAGTCAGGAGCAGCAAAGTAAAAGAGTAAGTAATTTTAGGAAAACATTGAAAGAGAGATAGAATTAAGGGTGTGAAAGATGTGAGATTTATGAATTTAAGGTGCAATGTTTTCCACTTACTCTTCACCCCCTTTTTCCCCTTGCGCTCCTTTTTGTATTGTTCCTTGAGTTTGGTTATAACTCCCTGGTCGACATTCCAGGCTTCAGGCATGAGACACTGGTCTTCCTTTTCTAAACAAAGTGAAACAAATGAAACATCCTTTTTCAATAATGTCACCAAGTGATCTCCACTGAAGGAGGCAACAGCTGCTGTCAATGGCATTTGTCTTTTATTTTAAACAGACAGAAATAGCACCAAGCTTGTGAAGGCTGTAAAACTGCTACTCACATTCCATTTCTATTTGCTCAGAATTTTCTTAATAAAAAATTGAGATGAAATTTCACGTGTTTAATTCCTATAACCAAGCACATAGCTGTTCATAAACGTAAGCAACATGTACTTTACAATAAATCAGGACATATTTTTCAGCTTTTTCTTTCCTGCAGGGAAAGAATTACTATATCTAGAAGAAACAGCTATAGTACTGGTCAACATAACTCTACAACTCAGATGTTGCGTTACTGCATTTCAAATTCTCATTTTATCGTCTTTGTGCTATGTTGTCATTTACACAAAGCAGTAGCACACAGATCATTTTGGAACACAGTATATATGTCATCATGGTTTAAGTAAACCCTTACAGCACTAAAGCCATGAAATTTCACAAAAAAATCAAGGCCTGAGATAGTAATCTTTGGAAAAAAAATCCAGAACATTTCAGCATTCCTTATGAAAAAAAAAMCCCACTTTTTTGTTTAGGTTTGTTTTTTTTCTAAACATCTCTCTCAAACTGCTTCCTCTGTAGCACGATACAGAGAGGAAGTACCCTTCCAATTGCACAGTATTTGGAGATTTTGAACAAAACATGTTATGTGAGTTCCAATCTCCCAAGTCATTTTTTCCATATATGGAGAGACTGTACCGAGGCAGCTTAGAAAAATAATTTGCAAAGGTGGGGAGGCAATACAGCTTTTCCTCATATATATTTATTTTCATGACCATTACAGCTCCAAAATTTTTGAAATGCATTAGCTTTTTGCTTCGTTTTCTCATCCAAATCTCAACCTTACTATTCAAATTCCCTTCAGACCAAATTTGCTTTCTACATTGATAAGCTATCCTAGACCTTCTAAAATATGAACAATAATAAACTTAGACTAAGATGCAGAACGTACATGTCTGTAGAGGAAGCACAATACTACCAATCACAATCTGTAGGAGTCACTATGGACAGAAGATTAAAACCACACGTGGGTTATTAATGGGACTGGTTGTTAAAAATGAATAATGGTGAAAAACATCTAGGGATCCTCCATCAACATCAAATTCAACAGGATTCAGCAACATCCTCTTGCAGCAAAAACAATCAACAATATCCTGGGCTGCATTAACAAGAATGTAACCAATAGGGTGAGGGAAGTGACCATTCCCCTGTGTTGGGCACTTGCAAGACCACACTTTTGGGTATAGCATCCAGCATAATATTTTTAATACTGAGAAACTTTAGATATGATGCTAAGTCCCTACTATCAGTGTAGTGTAGCAAGTCTGAGGGAGTCACTAAGACAGTTCAGGCAGCTGGACCAGCTGAGCTTCAAGGAGGGGCTGAGACTACTGTTCAGCGATTGCAAAAAAAGGCATCTTAGCGTGGCCTGTAACTACCTAATGTCCACGTGTTGAGAAAAGAGAGACTGACTCTGCTCACATCTGCATCACAGAAGGAGAAGGTACTTTCTGAGGCAACCTCTCACTCCTTTGAACCCTTCAGTCATGATCCTATACTCATGAGTGACAGATTAACTCAAGACACAAAGTTTAGCAGCACAAGTTTTTTAAGAAAAGCTATGAAAATAAGTATTAGTAAGCTGAAGAGAGACTGTAAAATAGCTTGTCTGTGGGCTAAGTCATGTACTCTTAATGCATATGCCTCAATTACCACTAATGAGCAAAAACTGCATAAAGAACTCAAAAAAGATATGAGAAAATCATACACTCAGAGACACAGGTATCTAGTCTTTCCCCGGCTAGACAAGATTTTTTTGCCTCCTCCAGCAAAAAAAAAAGTTTAAATAGCTTTTTACTATATTGTGTTGTTGCCAGGAAAACACCCAATATATTAATTTTCTAGACTGTCCCAGCATGCTTCCCGCATGTCCCACAGATACTGTTCAACTTCAGAAGTGGATCCTGAACTACTCCTACTCAAGCGCTTTATAGTTAAAAAATTACCTGAAAACATCTGAGGATCTTTCAAGCCAAATGGATTTAACAGATTATTGGAACCAAGCAATAACACTTGGGAGCCAAAACGAAGCAAGAATTTCCTCTGTTTGCTGCTGTCCTCACTACACAACATCACTCTACTGTACTACACTTAACAGTTTCACTTAAATTAACGTGATTCATAATGGCAGTTCCTTGAAGAAGCTTAGTCTTATATACAGTTACCATAAAAGACATAGGTTGTGAAACAAGTAATTGAAAAACATTAACACCTCTAACTCAAAAAAACCCCTTTCTCATTTCTAGAAATGAAACTAGACTTCTGCTCACTCGTACTCAGCTGTCATCAATGAAAGCAAAAATAAACCAGAAGTGTGAATTTGAGAACAAAAGGCTCCTGTCAGCATATTGACTTTTTGGTGACACAAGCAATATCTACACTGACCAAGCATAAATGAATAAAATTTTAATATTAAAGAGAAGTATCAGAAAAACTTTTTTTGTAAAAAAGAGCAATATTGCTGAATTTGTTCAGTGAATAGAATACTGACTGCTGTATCTAATGACATTATGACATATCCTCTTAAGCAGAGACTACACCACACTGAACAGTAACACGGAGTCCAGGAGTTGGACATGGCTTCAGCATGTTGGGTTACATGGCTTACAGCATCTTGGAGCTAACAGCTCACATGAGAGCCCCAGCTACCAAGGCTTACCAGTCTGTCACAATTGCAGCCCCATTATAAAGCTTAATTATTTCCCATTCATCTTCAATAGCTCCCTCTGTGTCCACTTATCCTTAAGACTTTCCAGAGCAGTCTAAGTAGGAAACAACTTCCCATCAAGATATTTAACCAGTTCTTTCCCCTCTTCTCTACAGAGAGGGTTTAGGCAGAATAATTATGTCAAGGTAAAGTGGATGGTGGCATTCTGGGTTGCAGGACATGAACCTCAAAGGACAGAGAACAGTTTGTGAAATGGCTCTCTACGACTAGTGGACTTAAAGATACACTATTCCACTAAATTATAAAAGAAAGTTTGAGCAACTGAACAGTTCATATTAACCAAATTACTAACCCACAATAAGAGTACAAGTAATTTGATTTTTATGACTCACATTACTCTCTGCATTAAAGTGGAAGAAATCAAAGATGACAAAATAACTTTCATACCATAATTGTAAAATACAACTTTATCAGAACCCTTCAAAACCATGGGTCACTGGAGAAACACATTAAAATACCATTCATAAAATTTAAATTCTATCTGCCTTAGTATTAAAGGAAAAATGACCTGAAGCCGAAATCTTAAAGAATCGTTACATTAAAGCAGTGTACAGAAAAAATGAGAATATTATGTCAAGAGGACTTCAGTCTGCCAATTATTTACTGCAGAAATAATCAAAAGGTGCTGTGATCCTGACAGAGATCTCAATCAACTGATCGGTCACAATATATTCTTAGCACATTTTGTTTTACTCCAGGTATGATCCACCAAATTTCCTTACCCCAGTCTGTTCCATCTCCTGAACTTCTCGATTCTGCATCACCATCATCTGAGGTAACCAAAAAGTCAAACTCTTTCAAAGCTTCTTCTGTATCTCTGTCTTCACTGCTGTCAGATAGCACTCTTTTCCTTACAATCTGAAAGGTCAGAAAGGACAGGAAAAAAAGCTGAATAACACTACACACACATCTTTATACTGAGCAGTACTGTCTTGTCCTCTACGCAAAATCCAAACAGGAAGTTGAAGAAGAAGCAGAAAAGTACACATGAACAAGCAAATCTGGAATAGTATGCAGACTTTGTTCAAATTTCTAAGTCAAAATGAAACTTGTGTGCAGTTCACTCTTCCTGTGACCATCATTAATCAATCACTTGGATAATGAATCTACACTGATCTAGACCACTACTATTTTTTTTTGAATACTAGAATGTACGAACTTGCTTTTAAAACATTTTTAAAAAACACACAAAACCCACAAACAAAAAGCCAAGAATGCTATAGAAAAACTTCAGCAAACCAAACTCACTTTGCTTCTCTGAAAATAGCCTAACTTTCACTTCTGAAATCATTCCACAGGTGGACCAAGACACAAGTCTAGGAAATAAAAAAAACAAAACCTCCCAAATAACAAGAGCTAATTTGCTTAGATTTAGCAAATCATTCCATCCTGAATGCTTTCTCAGCTGTTACTGCTATTTAAACATTATACTTTCATGTTTAAACTGCACTTCTCTTGCAAATTCAAAAGCAAGTACTGGTAAAAGAAAAAATACATGTTTTAATGGAGAATCTCATTGTACGCTTTTCCCAACAAATTTGCTTTTCCCTCAATAATCAAAACGGACTAGATGCTTCGGAATTATTTGACCAACAGGTAAGTTGATGCCATGATACATGAAAATTGTAACAGAAATTCTACAGAAATAGAAAATTTACATTAATCACAATCTTTTGACTTGGAATCCTGCTAAGGGTCAGTCTGAAAACACTTCAATACATAGGCCAACATTCCACACCTCATGAGGATGACTGACTGTTTCCTCTAAATATCATGAACTAATTTCTAAACCTGAAGCAATTCTAAATTTCAAGCTTCATTTCTTCAGCAGGCTTAGTGAATATACTGTATTATGGAGGCTTTTACAGAAGAGTCTCAGACATTAGTTCATAGCCCACAAATTACAAGAACAAGTTTAAAATGAGCATCTTTAAAAATGCTGTAAAACAAACGGATTTTTTAGTGTTAATTCTTAAAATTGGCCATAAAAACAATCACATCCATCATCTCTTATCTGCTTCAATTGTCAGGAAACACAACTCACTGAATAAATATTAATTCTAAAAAGGAATACTGATTGCATGTATCTATTTTATGTGATCATATGAACAAATCATATAGCAAAGTATAGATCACAAGGGAAGTTAAGGCGTTTGACTGAATAAACAAACAAAAAAGTTTATTAACCACATTAGAGTTCTTCTAGTTACACTTCTTCCTTCCACAAGTTATTTAAAGGTAAGTGTATTTCAGTTCTGTACTCTAAGTCAAATTGTTACAAGTCATTTTAAGTATGAGTAATTTTTTAATAAATATTCAAGAATCAATGCATTTTTGACATGCAACATTATGAAGAATACCTTCAAACTAAGCTGGAAACTGTAAAAAAAGGACATCTGATACCTTAGAAATTGTGTCCAGTATATATAAAGAATACTAGTCAGCATGGAATAGTAAAGAGACAACTTTTGAAAAATTTAATCTGTTAATGCAAACTTAGAGCAATAAAAATGGCAAAGCTTAACTTGTATGCACAAACTCAGAAATGCATATATAATTCCTCTTATGCACACATGCTTGGACAGAACATCATAAAGATGCATTAATGATCTGCACGTGTACACACACAGTCATAGACTTTGCTTATAGGCACCTCATTAATCTCACTTTTTCTGTTCTTCGTAACTTTTTCAATTATTTTTTCCACTCACTGTTGCAGTATCAATGATTGTTTTCTCTCTTCCTTCAATATCTTCTTCATCTTCTTCATCACTAAAGTCTGCAGCTGCGTTTTCAAGAAACTTGAAGGTCTCTAGCAGAGAGGCAGAGTCAGTCAATTCAGGTTTCCTAAACAACAACAACAACCACCATCATGAGACAAAAGAAATCACAATAAAGTCACTTTTGCAATTACCAATCTGTTCTGTATTATGTCCAATGACATGTAAGACTAAAATAAGTCTATAACTAAAAATGGACTATTAACAGGTAAAAATTCTTGTGACTAAAGAACTAAACAATAGACATAAACTATATTATTAGAACCAATGAAACTATCTTATCAGAACCAACAATTATTCTTTGTATGGCTGCCATTACCAGGACAGACACATCAATTTTTTTATTTGAAAAGCATTTTAAAGCGACATTCATCTGACACGTGYCCAAAAGCAACATCAATACTGCTATGCCATTACTGAAAGCCTCAGTAGCAAGGACACGAGTTACAGCTACCAAGTTGGGTTCCCACATGTGCATCGGGGTACACAGAAACTTTGCTCCTGATGTTCCTCACGCAACTAGCTGATGTTCCTCATCTTGCTGGGAAACACCAAACTCTAGATCTATCATTCATTAGCTTTTGAGACATGATAAATATGCCACTATAATAGAATATAATGTGAAAATATCATTGATGACTAAATAATATTTATATTAAACAAATAAGGAAATAGATGAAGACTGAGTAAAATTACAACTGCACTGGCATAAATTTAGGCAGTGCCTCAGAACAGGAAGCATAAGGGTTGTTATATTAACAACTGAAGAGGCAGAATCCAAGAAACAGGACTGTGACAATTATTAAAACTCTGATATAGAAGTACAAATAAAGCAATCCTAAAATTATCAACAGGATCTGCATTGTCTATGCAGAAGATGCACTTCTCCATCAAACCCTCAAATACATAGCAGTGAAAAAAATTTATTTGCTTTGAATTGTTACAATTACTTCCACTAAAACCCTGTACATTCTTTAGGTGGCTTTACAGCAGTGAAGACAAGCTTTACTGTTTTCTTACCTTCAATCAGTAGTCAGTTTTTCATAGTTCATCACTAAATGCATGTCATCTTGATTCTCACAACCACTGAAACAACAGAAGTCTCTCCTCTTTCTTTTCAGCACTGTAGCTCTAAACCGTCTTGTGCAGTCACCCTTACTACCAGCAAGTGCCTTGCTGCTGCTACAACCCTTTTCAAATGTTCAATCAACTAACACACCTACATAGTAAGGGCTTGTAAACTCCCTGCAGTGTAAACAGCTGATCATCTGTCCATCTCCCACTTACTCCAGTGTTTCATCATAACACTTTCCAAAGGTCTATTACAGGAAGCATCCAAGGGCAAAAGCTTTGATGCGTAATCAGGCATGATATGCAGCACACTTCCTTCTTTGCACAGTCTCTGCTCAAGCAGTTCTATGCTTACATGACAACAATTAGCAGGAGTGGCTTTGTCACAGCCCCAGCACACCTACATTTCATTAAGACAATTTGCTACTCTACCTTTTTTTTCATTTACTCATCTTTATGGCTCAAAAATACCAAGAGATTTCACTTGCCATTAGAAATTCTGCATACACAGCAGCATAATATACCATGATGTACAGTATGTTTTCACAGTCACTGTTTTTTCTGAGAATATTCCTTCCACTTTTCCAGACCTTAACTTAGATAAGAACAATCTTAAACATGTTTCCACTTTGCCCTGCTTCCTGCAGTATTGTGACCTTCACTTCTATGACAAACCTGAAATATTTTTACTTTTCCTTAAGCAATCACTACTTTGGCAAACTATAACACTTCATGAATCTATAGTAATATTTTCATAGAAATCCTATGGTACTGTTGCTTTGCTGTTTCCAACAGAAAAGTCTTGATAAGACAAAACTTATAATGTGCTTCATTTGACTAACTTCTTGACTTTCAGCAAATTCTGAGAGCCCTTGTCTACTTTTATTGGACTAAATCATCCAACCACAACTGTTTCTGGTTTTTTCCTCTGTATCTTGCCATGTAAAAATCTGCCACATAAAAACACTATGGCTGATGGTCTATAATAGCAACTATCAGACATATTCCAGTAAACAGCAATGTGTGAACTAATACCAAACACGGAATATGAAATTTCAATTAACAGAACTTATTATTAAGAAATAGATATCCTTCTACAGGTCCACATATTTGCAGTAATTTATACCAGATTTGTACCCATTTGCTCTTAAACCCAGTGCTCTCACACTGAAGTTCAAAGTGACTACCAAAAGAGGTTATATCTTTTTTTAATTAACTGCTCTGATTTCAATTATCCTATTAACTATTACACATTTTAGTGGGCAGGATATACGTATGTACTCATATATCTGCACTTACACAGGGAACGGGGTAAATGGGCATCTCATGCACTGGGAAACACAGTGGCTTATTTATCATGTATTTCAAAATTCCTGCACAGTTCAAAAATGTACAGTCAGCATAAGAAGATTATTTGTGCTAAGACACAAGTTCCAAGAAAGAATTTTTAGGAATCAAAAAAAAAAGAAAACAGAGGTGACAGAATATTTAAACTATTCAAAGGTTCTACAGGAAAAAAGTTTGAAGCTGACAGACAGGCTGATTTGCTATACCGTACCCCAACAAACTATAGCAGTCAAATCAGAAGTAATTTAATACTTTTAGTTCTTTTTCATCCTTTAGCAGCATACAAACATAATACATTTTGGATAATACTGTCACCATGAACACTTAGGAATAACATAAAATGTACTTACGAAAATGTCTGGCCCTAGCTAATTTATGCTATGTACTTTGATGGCAATTTGAAGCTTGCATGTTTCATTAATTTTCCATCTGGTCATTTTGTTTCTCTTAGGGGGGCATTCACAAAGCAACACAAAAAAAGCAGAAGTGACAAAAATATATTCGGAGATAGGGTAGTAAAATAAATAATCTTAAATTCCATTTTAGAAAAAGAGACACAATTCAACATTTTCAGGGGTTTTGTAGCTTACAGTGTTTTTTTAAAAAAATCAATGGGTGAAAACAATAGAATCAAGCTCCAAAAGCAGGGACTGATACAAACTGTGGTATTACATGCACAAGTGAGGCAAGGCTACGGCAAGGTTCAGGGCCTCTTGCAAATAAAGAGAGACCAAAAACCCTAAAAAAGTCTCAAAAAGGACAATTCCTCTTTTCTGGACTGTCCTCCATCACGACATATTTAAGGGAGAACATAATTTTCTAAGTGCAAGAACCTAGGTGCGGCTTCTTCCTTCTTCCCCAGCCATACTGACTAAAGAATAACAGCTGGGGAAGAATAAACCAGAAACCCCATACAGCAAGAGAAGCTACAGAACCTACCAAAGCAGGGAGCACAGAGCAGCCAGACTGTGGCAGGACTTCCTCAACACTGTGCTCCTCAGCTGCTTGTTCTGAATCTCTTTCCCACTGCTCCTTCCTCAGTCATGCTCTGCAACAGCCCTCTTGCATGGTTTCCCCTCCAGCACCTAACTTTGCCTTCCTTCCTTGAGGGTCTCATCCCAATTGACTCAGCACCTCCTAACCAACCAACCCAACAAAAATCATTTAGCCAACATCACATCTTCTATCAGATACTGTTAACTCTGTCCATTGCATCCTCCTTTCCAGTAGCCTTATCCAAGTAGACATGAAATTCTTTGGAGCAGAGAGACTACCCTGCTACTCCTGTCTGCACACAATTAGGTCCAACATGACTAACTGCTTGTCACAAGCATAACAATAAGTAGTGCCAGAAGGTAAGTACAGCTCGACTAATGCTGCTGGGTTTTCCATCTTACAAGAACAGATTGGCAGTGCACAGATTTTGGAATATCACTCTTGCAACAGGGAACTTCTGATCCCTAAAGATAGGAAATGTTTTCCTGTTTAAAACACAAAATTCTTTTTACAAATGGGATGATAACTGAAGTACCAATCTCCCTTAAAGCACCGTAAGGTTGAAATCAAATTAATATTTTCCTCCTCAGGAAAAGGTGCCAGAATTTTGTGCAGCTGTAATGGCTGTGAAAATCTGATCCAAATTTGTATTTTACAGGCTGTTCCAATTATTCAGATTTGTGTTAACCCCTTGGCTCCTTTAAGACTAAAAACAATAATACCTTCCCATGAAATCAAAAAATATGGTTTGTGAATATTCCACATGTACTACTTAAAGCAAGCCTGGCTCTTGCTGGGGCTCTGCAGGCCATAACACCAACTCTTCATTTTCTGCCCAACAGTGACATGTCTCAAGACAAGCATTTTGTGTAAAAATCCAGTTGGTTCTGACACTGAAATATTAGCAGCTTTACAAAATGTATAGTTGACACTGAGTGTATTTGCTCTCAACATAAATTCTGTTTCCTAGTGAGTGAAATGCAGAAGCCATAACTTATAGGCAAGGTGAAGCTGTTATGTGGAAACTAAAACAGCACACTGATGATACCTTTCCTGCTCCCATCATGATCCAGAATATTTCATATTGCAAAGTCAAGTTTAACTTAGACTGAAGTCACATTATAGACATGTATTTTCTTTGTAACTAACACAATCTATATTTCTATCATTACCTTCTCCGTTGTTGATAACAACTCTGGAAAGCCTGTGGTCATGTCCAGGGAGAGTCTTCCATGAACTTCCCATGAACTGCCCATCCACAAGGCCATTAACTGCCTCGGTCCTACTCACAGCCTCAAAGGAAAAAGTCGAGGCCTTTTTTGTTTGTTTATTTTATCCAAGACATACACAAGTTATCTTAAATAAAACCATGATTTTATTGATAAATTCAGAAGCAGGAAGAAATAYCGCAATAAAGTTAAATAAATACAAGTTCAGCTTAGGCTGAGAAATGTTTCTGGGAGCTTGTACAGGAAAGAAGCTGTTGTGACCCAGCATTCAGAGCTGCTCTACCATACTCTTTCTTGAGCCATTTTCTTTGGTTCAGTTTCCTACTACTACCAAAATACGCATGATCTTCATAAGTTGTATTAATTCGCCATAGAATTTAGTTATCATGTTTTAAAACAGTCTTTTCAATGTGGCTAGTTAAGTTCTATCAAACCGTACTCATTAAATAAATGCATGCAAACTCAATGAGGACTTTTTTAAAGAACAGTTCATTAGATGTTCGATACTGGGTAAAATCTTTCATAATGCAGCACAGAAAATATCAAAATAATTTATAAAATTATGTAACACAATCATCAAAAGTTACACACAAGGAACACAGGGCAGGCTGAAAAATCTGTCACAACCTTTGAAATCTCCTATGAATTCACACCACACAATGCAAGAACTAGTGCAATCTGTATTACAACAGGTAAGCAACACTTACAAAATGGTTTGGATGTAAATTGGAATCATGAAGGAATAACATTTAAAAAGGAAGGGCCACTTTTCCTGCCAAATCTAGTCAGATAACTATAATATATCAAACAAATAGGCTTTATAAAGAAAAAGAAAAAAAAATAAACTTAATATTTGAAGTACCAGAGTAACTTTTGTTATTTCTCCAATCACCTCTCCTCTCTTTGCTTCTCTCTCTCCAACTGCACTTCTTTTTCTCCCCCTTCCTTCCATACTATGAGTCTCATGTCACATTTCCAAGAAGCATCTCTCAAACTCTTCAGCCATAGAACTGTGCCAATCAAAAGTGCTCTCCATTTGTACTTATTTCTTCTCACACACACACCCCCCCCGCCCTCGTCAATTTATCTACTTTTTTTTTTCTCCTTTAGTGCATCTGTTGAAAGTGCCCAAATCTGGCCTAAATCAGGTAACTTTGAAATGCCTGTTAGGTCACTGCAAGATGGATGCAGGGAGAAACAGGAAAAAGGTGAAAAAAAATCCAAGATCTATTTGCTTTATTCCCCTTACTGGTGTTTTTTTTCTTTTTGCAATTCAGTATTTTATACTTGCATACTATTTTGGAAATCTTCATGGCAGATGTTACCTCAGGTTGATAAATTCAGAGATATTTTCCCAAATAAACCATTTTATAAGCTAGTCAACACACAACATTCATCAGCCAGTGTGCAGCATTTTCATTACTCGGGCCAGTGTTAATAGGATTTAGAGATGCAAAAGTGTTATTAAGGTCTTCTGGTATACAAAGATGTTCATTCACTGAAGTGTCAGTTGGAATGATTTGTTGCATATCAGAAAGATAAGGTTTTAAAAATATTCAACTTTAATCTTTGAAAAGATCTTTGGATTTGCTCTCAAATGCTGAGGTTTTATGCCTTTTTGCTCATGTAAAGTATAGGCAGTGGAAGCCATATGCAGTTCAATAGAATAAAAAAGAGCAGCAGATCAGTTTCAGGCAGAGACACTGATACATCACTCAGCACCATTTTTCTTTAAGCAGTTTCAGTTGGCTATTTATAGTTCTAATGATCAAACCCTTAGCAAGAACTAGCCTATACTCCTTTTATATATAGACATTCATATATATGCATATATATACACACGTTTGGTATATCCTCATTCCTTTCCAGTTCTATTCCTTTATTATATTTGCTTCCACTCATACGAAATGGTAGTCAAACACACACCTTCAAGAAGTAATTTGACTGTTTAGGTTTCAGCCAGTAAGACAAAGCTACTGAAAATGAGGTAATAAGTGAACTAAAGATATTTAAGTACTTGCATGTTTTCAAGGCTACAAGTGACATTTGCAGGTAGATTTCATTTCTGTTTCAGTTTGTTGGGGGGAAGCACCCATTCCTCTCAGTGCAAGTGTTAAGAATTTAAACCATTATTACGAGGTTATTATTTTAGTATCTATTTTTGAGTCCAGTCATGCCAAGAGGTACTTATCTTTTGTAATGCAAGTGAGCTGATTGAAGAAACTGAAAACTGATTCCCTTTTAAATTCCATGAAATAAGTGAAAACAGGACTATATCTAGCTCACATTATCATATTAACATTTCATTTATGGATTCAAAATCTTGCAGGGTGCATTCAAAATCCACATGGTGTCTTGAGTGCTAAAGTTTTCAAGAGGATCTGTACATCAGCAAATAAATAGGCAATGTAAGAATATAAGTTTGGCCGTAGATGTAGCAGCTAGTAATACAAAGTCTGAGGCTACTTCACCTCAGGATAAAGAGAAATTGATTTGGCTTAAAACAGAGTCAGACAACAGCAGTTTGTTCATTCATCACTGTACCAAAGGAAGGGGAACTTCTCTGATGTAACTGCAATCATTTAAGATACATGAAACTAAGCTGGTCCCTCCTAGCTATGAGGGACCAGACAGCAATCTTCTAAAACAACCAGAGCCTAGTAGAATTCAAATTACATATTCTGTGCTGCAAATAAATATTATTGTATTAAGTATTTGCCCTACAGTAACCATCATATGCTTCTACATACCAAAGTAAACAGCATCAACTTCACAATAATCACCCCAACATTCTCACCAGCCTTTCCCGTAACAACTTAATGTTGGTATTTCAGCACTGAGTGTCCAAACCTCAGCAGCTGAAATAGGTATAAAGGACAGACAACAAGATATAATTCATGTAATAGGCAAGTTGTGGTATAAGAAACAACTTAAAAATCTCTAAGAGCTGTAGTAAGCTGAACAGAAGAAAAATATCCCCCCTGCCCATCAAAAAGTATACACTTCACACATCCCTGAGGTCAGCGGAAAAATGCCAGGATTTATCTTAAAAAACAATCAAAGGCATCTCAAAAAAAAATTTTAAAATAAGGTAAGTGTGGATTTCCACCGTGCTCAGAAGTACAGTCAGAGCTACAGTCAGAGAGGTATTTCTGAAAGAGGATGAGTAGCAGCAACAAGCCCTACGCACAGATTAATATGCTTACACATAAACCATGCTAAAATCAGACCGTGTTGAGAAGTAGATCAGCTCTTCCATTCCTTTCCCAGAATTTTTTGCAGTACTAATTTATTTGATATTCCACCACTTTCATTTCAGTAAGAAAGTACTGGGTGACTACCAAAAAGAAATAACGRAAACATAAAGGAAGTTTTGTTTTCTATTTCCCTCTCTCGTCTCAAAGAGATAACCATATGGCAGCATAAAAGCATCAAATACCATTTTTCTTCCTTTCTTTGGAATTTATCACGTGAGTGTTCAGTTGTACAGAAGGCAGTTTAGCAAATCTGTTCTTTGTGCAATTTACACTGCTATATGGAGAAGCCTTTAAGGAAATTAAAAGCTAACGTGCCTTCCATTTTCCTATTCTTGAAATACGTAATTGAATCCATATTCCTTCTGTTTTTCACTGTACTATTTTCCTCTCTATTGTACATTATCTTCATCACATTCACCCACATTCTTTCCAAACTCCTACTGATTTGTCTTCATTGTTTCTCACCCACAAGGTTTCTCTTTACTCCAGTCCTGTACTCGGCTTCTCACATTTTTCATTCCATGTAAACATTTTTCTAAAAATCACACTTAAAATCCAGTGATTCAGCTGGGTCCGTATTATGCAGTTCTTCCAAGATCAAACAGTTGTCTTTTCTCACTTCTGAAGAGGTGTATTCCTTGTTAGACTACATTCATTTTCATGCACTACTTTTGCCCAGCACTCTGCTCTTCAAATGTAGCTAAACATCTTCAGGTTGACCACTATCCTCAGACTTGCTAGCAGATACTTGACATCAATGTTCGTTAAATATTTTGAACCACAAAATCTGCCAAACTGCATTCGCTTGAGCAGTTCACAGGCTTCTCTGGCAATAGTAAAGCTTTCTCCTACAATGAGTTTCACTGTACCCATACAGTCACAGAGAGTCTTCAATCTGCATTTTAGTTTGCAACTGTCTCAGTGTCTCATGGTCCTGGCAAACACTCACACATCCTTAAACTTCTTGGAACTGCACTAAGGTTTTGTTTGGTTTCTTGTTCTTTCACTTTCTCACCGTAACTTTACTCTTCTCTCACTACTAAACTGCAAACACTTGTTCATTGCACTCCTTCCAAGTGTACAAGCTTGCTGTAGGCCAAATCCATTTCTCACTTTACATGCACACAAGGAATAACAAGAGGCTGCTAAAAGAACCAACGATCCTTTTGCCCTCACAGTAAGCAGCCTAGCACTGGTGAGGTTGCTTCAAAGGATGCATCTTCCTCAAATGTACGCCAGAATTTAGCTAAAATTTAATCACCTAAATTTTTCCTAGTTCTGCCAACCAGGTAGGAAAGAGTTCAATCACATTTTTAAGCACTCGGGTAGGAATTTCAATTGAGTTCAAGAGCAAGATCCATGTGCCTTAGATCTTAATCACCTATTCAGTGCTATACTTTTCAAAGAGAAACTGTTCTATATAAGCTGAAGTGATGCTGACATTACCTGAGGCAGGTAAATACGAGCTTACTTCTGATTTTGCATCTACCATAAAGCTGCAGTTTGAAATCTCAGAGGCAAGTGATCATGCATGTTGGAAGCAGGTGAACAGTGGCACATGTCACAGAAATAGCAAGGTGGAACATTTTACAGTATCTGGTAGCACAGAATGAAATACCTGTTAAATAACAGGCAGTTTCTGCCAGGAAGCAAGGCACAGAATGCTTCCTGAAAGGAAAATTGAAAGAGATGGTCTGAAAGTGTGACTGAAGCACCCAGAAGAATCACAGTATTGAAAGGTAGGCCTGTACTTAGATTGATCAAGGAATTTTAGTAAAATCTTGACTTTCTCCTCTCAGTGACCATCCAGAAACTCAAAATCACCCATGAAGACTGACATGACCACGTTGAGCAAGAACCCTGGAAAATTTTTCCCCCATAAAATCCTGGAGTCCCTTCGTGCCCATTATGTTATCAAAACACTTCCCTAAGCTTTCTAATGCAGTCAGCCATCTCATTCATCACCAGCAAGTGATGCAAGAAGAGTTTTCAAAGTGCACAGCCTGACCAGCCTTGCAGCTGAAAAGCCTCCAGAGCCACAATGGAAGTGAGCTCATTTTTCTCCATCAGTGAGTATCCTCAGCCATAGGGTAAACTACAAACTGTTAAACCTCATGTCAGGTCTATCCCAAAACCAAGTAGGTAGGAAAGAAATGCAAATGTATCCAAGCCTGCTATATCAAAACCACTGTCCCAGCATTTCATTCACCAAGTAACTACCTCATACATATATCCACCTGTTTCAAAACTATGTAATGACATATAAATAAATTTTGAAGTGTTAGAGGAGAAGCTTTATTTACACACTTCCCCTAATAAGTAGTGACCCCTTCACCAGAAATCAAACCAAAACTGTTATCRCAAACTATCACGCATTCCTTTTTCTTCAAAACAAAGCTGCTGTACATAAGTGACATGACTTGTCAACTATGTAGAAGCACAATATATATTAGTAGCTTGCGAGTTTTCTCATACATTCAAATTTTCCATCTCACAGCATTACATTTAATTACATAACAATGAACTTCTGCCCTTATGTAACTTGTTGGCCTGAAGTTGCTGCAGCTATCAGGTGGGTATAAATGAAATTTTACAAGTGCTTTTTAGAAGACAGAATGTGTCATATAACAGTATTAGACCTTAGAAAATAAATGTCTTGAATTTTGGCACATGAGTATAAAAAAGGAAAAAAGAGTGAGAATCTCTGAGGAAAGCTGTACTACAACTGGAAATGGCTATCTCATCTATTGTTCCCACAATTCTGGATAACTTTCATTATTTTTCCAGTCTTGCAACTACAGTATCTTACACAAGAACAGACTTCCTGAAACCTTTATAGTTATGTCTAACTTACTTTTTTTCTTTTTAAACTCTGCATGGAAAAGAAAAGAAAATGMAAAAAAGCCTCTTAAAATTTTCAAGGTTAGTTAAGATGAAAAGTAAGAACAAGCTTTTACTGTCTTTGACTGCCTTTCCATAGTATTAGAAATATTAAAAACCAGAAATTAATACCTTACATTTCAGTCACATTTACATATGATAATTCATTAGTAGAAAACCAAAATCTTATAGAACTCAGAATGTGATGACTTTGTTTTTTAGATTTAGCCAAAAAAATCCTTCTCTTATATAGAATATCACATCATAGTCAGCACAGACCAGAAGAGCAAAACCTGTAATCTACACAGTAAAGTTTCCAGCAATACAAATAAACCATTAACTTGAAACAACGCTGACTTCTAAAAACTTAGCAATCATATCTCAAAAGACACTTGATTTGATTTAGTGCTGCCATCCAACTGAAAGAAAAAAAATTATGGTGCTTTTAAGATGTGAATCTAAAGAATTACTTCCATACTTATTGCTTAATAAAATAAAATTAGTTAGAATTGCTCTAATCTCCAACTAGGAAAAAATCCTGAAATCTTCTCAGTAAACAAAAATTTTGTTCAACACCTCTAAGTGCATTTATGCAGAAAGATAAAGTCATCTTGATGCTTACCCAATCATGGCGTTTTCTTTAATTTGGCCTTCTGTGCCATTTACCATTGGCTCTTGATTTCTGTTTTCTTTTTCTGAAGCATCACTTGAGAGGCCCAATAAAGCTCGCACTCGTTTTGACTTCACATCCAATATCGTGTCGGTGTAGCCCACTTCTTGTAGGTACCTGTAGGAAAAGAACTCATGCTAATCTTCTATGCACATCTCACTTCTGCAGAACATTAAATGGAAACTTCTCCCTAAACTCATCTTCAACCCTTAGCTTAGCAAAGTATGGTGCTGAGCTAGTGTAACATGCTTATAAATCATCCTGTACCAGCTGCAGAGGGATCGCCTCTTGCAGTACCAGCCTCTACAGTCACTGAGAAAAAAAAAATCAGAGAGCCTAGCAGTCAGAGGTTATACAATACGTTATTCATTCATTTACTAAAATGGATGGAAAAGCACTTCCAATTAAAATATTTACAACTGCTTTATAAAAATCATCGTGTTGCATGCACAGCCATGGTCATTTTATTCTTCGACACATGGAAACTAGATACACAAGTACCAGATATGTTCCTTATGTAAACATTATTAGAAGCCTAGAAAACAGAGGGAATAAAAACCAAATTCTCTAGCTGCGGCTATTAGTAAGAGTTGTTATTTACRGTAGACTAGGCTTGATAAAATCTCTGTCTTGCTTTTCCTTTATTCTGCAACAGATCTGCAAAATATTAACTTGTCTTCCATATAAAGGCTGAGCAGCAAATATCCTTGTATGAAAACCTCAAGGTCTAAAGTTGGCTCTTTAGGTTTTAAGGTGCCTCTTTCATTAATATGCCATGTTGCCCTTGAGCGAAATAGGAGATAAATGACGATTTGAAAAAGTAAAAATTGGTCTGTGTCCTTCCCTCTCAAATACAGTGTTAATAGCACTGAACTGATTAAATGGCCAATATTCTAGACAAGTCTAAAGAAGGGAAATGCTTTTTTACAGTGACAGCTGTTACAAATCAGGCACATACACTTTTCTTGCAAAAACATTCTCCTCCAATTATTCAACAATATTATTCACGTAACTACCTTAAGGGAGAAATACTGATTGTTGGCTATAGAAAAACCAAACAAGTCACCTATGCAAAACAGTCTGGCAGTAAATATGCACTCTGTATTCAGCACTGTGTCACTCCTTTATGAACTGCGCTGAGAAGAAATGGATTGTCTTCAAAATCACTGATCCAAGTCAAAACCACTTTATTTACATTTATTCAACACGCATGGAAAGACTGGAGAAAAGAAAAGTATGTGCAGGCCATCCAAAAAATTTAACTTTTGTACAATTCCTTGAAAAAGGGTCTTTTAATATAAGCTCCAGAACATCCTTACTGTCTCACTCCCCTCTCATTTAATCCTCTGTAACACATCAAATATCTTGGCAATTGATTTACTCATTATTATCACAATTTAAAATTTAATTTAGATTAACAGGAATTTGTTTCATTGAGATGAACTGAGAATTAGAAAACATCTAGTCTAACCTGCTGGATGTTAGTCTTTTGTGGAACTTAAGCAAGCCAAAATAAAACTTTTCCTTCCCCAATGCTAGCTGTTTTTATTTTACACAGCTCTTAGCAGAATTACGTGTGTCTGTCGTTTTTTAATTGCAAAGTGTCATGACCCACTGTTCTCCCAAGCAGATTGTTAGATTATACTCAGTGAAAGAAAAGTAAATGAGATCAGGTGTTTGTGACTTGACAAGGCTTCTCATCAGAAGTTCTGAAGTATTAAAATTTTTCAAAACCCAAAGAAAAGTAGTGCAGAAGCTGAATGAACTTCATTACCCACACTAAGTTTTCTTTCAATAAAATAAAACAAAAAAAAAAACAAATACCCTCACCATCACATTTCATAAGCAGACTCCTTCTTTGCATTGAGTATTTAAGTCCTTTTTTCAACACTTACTGTCTTAGCAGCTGTCGTCCTTGTTTCCATATTAGCTGACTGTTCTGTTGTGGCTGAATCTCTGTCTCATTCCCCTCATCTGAAAAAGATTATTTTATTATATTTTTTTCCTTTTCCTATTTTCACAAAAGATGCCTATCCACTTGGAAAAACAAATGTGATCTGTTTTAAAATGATTAGGAATGGTTTAATAACAAAATTCAAAGTGACAATAATCAAGGAAGAAAAACAATGCACATAGCACATAACTGTAGTACTATATACACAAAGATTTCCAGGTACATCCTTACTCTGTGAGAGCAAGTTCTGCTAGTCCTAACTCCTAACTAGTCCTACTCTATGAGAGCAAGTTCCTAACTCCTTTAGGGGCACATAATGTCAGACAATCTGCAGTTCCACTTTGGTTTTAGCCTTCCAATATAATGGCTGCTCACATTAAGTTTGAATACAAATATCTGTAACTGCTAACAATATCGAATGCAACTGCAGCATAATATCGATTTACAACTTCCCAATTGTCTTAATATTTGACAGGGTGACATAAATCAACAGATCTACTCACATCAACTTTATCCTTATTTGTCTTAGTTTTGTAGAAACAAACAAACAATAGCGGTTATTTATTTTTTATGCTGAAACGTTGTTGAAAATTTTTCATCACATTTTCCCCAATCATAAATTTGTATCCAAATGTTACTACTCCAAGAGAATCTATTAAAAAAAAAATCATGTGGCTGCTCTGGTAAGAAAACAATCTGAATGCTGGCAACCAACAGCTACACATTTACTCCATATATAGCTTCACAGTACATGATGGTGGGGTTTTTTTTTCCTCTCCTTTCCTCTCCTCAAGGAGATAAGATGCATATCGTTCCCAAGATAAAACATCTTGGTTTATTATCTATGAAAGCCTCTACAAAACTTGAAAACTTTGTGGTCCAAACAGTGAAGGATGAACAAAGTTCCTGTGTAAACAAAAATTAAGAACCAGAAAAACCTGTGGTATAATCCTATGAGTAATGTGACATGTGATGTGGCAAAGCTATTATTCTTATTGGGAAGTCATTTACCTTTAAACATCTGAATTAACACCACACACAAAAACCCTCCACCACCTACTCAAAGAAGCTATCAAACACTAATCAGAATTCACATGCAAGGAGAGACATACGAATTTCAGCCATCTCAAATTCACAAATCTATTTAATAGCAACCACAGGAAATAATCAAATGCAAAATCATTTTCCGATGACAACTGGACACAGCTGGATCCAATGCTACTAAAGCTCAGTCCATAATTGTTAAAACATGACTGAGGTAAATCTGTCTGAAAATTCCATTTGAAAGCAAAAACTCTTCTTATGAAGGCACTGCTAAGTATATCCACAGGCAAGAATTCTCTTGTGCTTAGTCTCCTCAAAAATGATGACTGCTAGCAGTGGTTTACAGATAAGAATGAAGATTGCATTATGAGCAAATTATAGCAGAAGATACAGTATAAAAAGTATAAACAAATAGTATAAATAAAATTTTTAAAAAAGGTATCCCTTTACCAGGACATTGAACTCGTTCTTCTAAATTGTGTTACTGACTCCCCAAGAGATCATAAAGAAAACAAACAATGAGGACCCAGGTGGAAAAACTACTACCAATATTTCCACTTTTTTTCACGCCTGGGCAGGAAAAATAGGGACAGGGGGAAGGGAACATACCAACACACAAGTAAGCATCTATGAAAGACAACTTCAAAGGAGCATTAGAACAAAGTTTCTATTTTAAGTGTATCATTAATCAGTCCAGATTTGATAGAGAACAAAATCTAATAGCTACATATATAGAATACAATGGGATAAATGAGGATAATGGAATTTTAACTAAAGTATTTCCACAATGTTGACTGTGCACAAGTAATGCACAGGCTACAGCTCTGCTGGGCAAGTCAGGCCTCGCACTACATTCCTCAGCTGGAAACTGGAGCAACAGGCTACAGCCGCATCCTGAGAAATTACAAAAAAACCATGGTTGTCTAGGATCTTAGTATGATCAGGACAAAGGTTTCTAATAGTCCAGATACAGTTTGGAGTCTTCCACTTAGTAGCACCAAATTAAATATTCCTTCAGTTATGGAAATAACCTTGATAATAACATGAAATGAAATTTCTTGAAAATTCATTAAAAACTTGGACAAGAAAAGCCTGGTGTAAAGCTTTATCAGTTGGTGCGGGGTTGGATTTTTTGTTTGTTTGGGGATTTAATAACCTTCTGAATCCAATTAGGTAAGAAATAACCATGACAGTTAAACCAGACCATCCCCTCCACCAAGTGACAGAGCTGAGATCTGCAGACTTTCTATGTTCTTCCTTAATGTACAGGTGGTTCCAATTTTGTTGTAGTAGGAGCATCAGAGGACTGAGATACAAAAACCATCACCTATCACTTTTTTCAATGGCTTGACCTATAGCCACATCTCTGTACCTCTTCTTTCTTTTTTATTTTTCCTGAGGAAAGGATGGGGAGATAGAGGGACAACAGGAAGTAATTTCAATTCTTAATTTCTCCAGTTCAGTGCTTCAATCTATTTGTGAGAAGTAGGAGATGAAAACAAATCAGCTTTCCGGAGATTAAGGCAAAAAACTGTCCTCGTACAGCATTACACTGAAATTAGCTGAATGCATCACCAATGATCACTTGAATTCTGCAAATAAATCCTCCACTCAAAAACTCTCACTTCTGTCGAATATGCACTTTAACTATTTTCTTCCCACAATACCACTGAGGTAATTGAACAAAAAAATTATGTATGATACATTTCATTTAGAAGAATTATCCAGAGATAAAAGGATTCTATAGCTATGAATCTAGTATCATCCTGTTCTAAAATATCCATACACACCCCTAAGAAAAATGACCGTCTCCAAGAGCAGTTTGCTCATCTGGGTTTGGATTTTTTAAAATCTAAACTGATTTATTACTAGACTCTTTTAGCATGTATTTTAATTGTAAAAGACTAAAATATATTCTTTATTAATTATCTCTATTCTCACTGCTTTCATTAAGGGACTTATTTTATCAGTATGATCAATTCAGCATTTGCACAAACCACAGTTAAATTTCTATGCCAGTAATGAACTCATTCTTAATAAATTCTTACCAGAATCATAGTTTGGTGGCTTCATATCTCCCTGATTCAATTCTGTGCCATATTTTAATTTGTGATATTTAGCCCTGAAAGAAAACAAAACAAAACCAAAAAAAAAAAAAAGAAAAAACAAAAAAGAAAAAAAACTATTAGTACATTTAAAGGATATCTATAAACTCATAAATGGCACCTGTTTTCACTTGAAAAGCCACTCCTTTCTTCTAGGCTAGGAACAAAACAAATAATTTTACCCGGACTTCGGATATGTAATTTTACTTAATTATGTTTTTCCAAGGTTTACATGTAATTGCATAGTGAATAGTGATGAAACACACACAACAGTTGACTATAGATTTTACAAAATGTTCCTGCTACAGAAAGGGACACGAGCTACTCTTCTGCTTCCCCCCACAACCTCCCAGTCTTTCCTTTTTAGCCATCACTATGAAACATCTTTACTATCCATGTCAGTTCAGTGCCATCTACTTCGTATCTCATATTGTCACTCCATGAAGCAAACTTGAGTTTTATTGCTCAAAATGTTGTACCTTCCAACAGCAACAGGCCCTCAGTTAGGACTATTCTAAAAGAGACTTAGCAATGACACCTCACCTACATCAGTTTCTCTGAAAGCTGCTAGATCTGCCAGTTGACCAAGTGCAAGAATGGACACTTCTCTTCCAACAATATTTAGCCTTCAGAAGGCCTAACATAATAAACCCCACAAAGCATGCCATAAAATGACAAGAGTAGCTACAAAAAAAAAAATGGAAATGCTTTTTAATTTGAAAAGATTCATCCTACAGACTCAGTATGTATAGACTTTTAAACACACAAAGTAACACCACAGTAGTACAGGATTACAAATGAACATGTAAGTTATTCAAGATTCATTACAGTAGTCTTGTAACAGAGCAACAGAAAAACTGAGGCAAGGTGAGCCTTTGCTAGTTTTGCAATCTGTTCCCTCCTTCTCTCACGCTCACTGTAACTTTATAGGATTGCAAGTTTTATACATTCACTGGGTAGAAGAGTGGCACTCATACTAGTTCCTATCCTGAACAAAAGGCTGAGAACAACTCAGGAAATGCTGAGTGTGCACCCTGGCAGGAGTGGGACAACCAAACGGCACACACATACACACAGTTCCAACACACACGAACAAAGCAAAGTGTAAGGCAGCAAGACACAGGCTGCAAAGGACAAAAAAAATAAACCTCTCACATGCACCAACATGAAAATGAGTTTCACTAGCTCCACTAGTCACAAGGGAGCTCTTCCACTTAAAATTTGTTTTTAAAAAAATTAATGGGTTTGACACTTCATAATTGTATGAGGCAAGTCTCACTAAGCCCAAATGACTGTATCAAGAATGGCTGCAGAAAATGTTTTGAAGTCACCTACACCTCTTGATTGCTTCTTAAACATCTTCATTATATGACTGTTTCCTTTTGCCTTTTCCTATTTCATCAAGAAAACTCATTACTTCTAACAAAATGGTGCTGAAGGATGCTTGGTAGTTCTTATGCTTCAGTATCCACAGTACTAGCTTCCTACTAATCCAGCTGCATTTTAATTATAATAAACATTTAATTCTAACTGAGAAGGGTAAGTGAAGAGTAAAGAAGTGCCCCTTAGGCATAGCAACATAAGACAAATGAAGGAACCAAGTCCTCAAGAGCCAGAGCACTAAGCTCTAGCTCAGCTGAGCAGCAACCAGCAGGGAAAGGGGAAAGGATGTGCTTGAAATRTATTAATAGCAACAGATGAAAGTTAAACATTTTGGTCCATACAGAAACAAATAAACAAGAGTAGAACAAAATCAAAGATGAATAGTCAATCAAAATATTTATCCTTCCTCTTCCAACTACCTGTTTCTTATCTGTTACCCCAGCAAAACAACGGCATTTCACTATTGTTAAATACTGATGCTATGTCTACTTTTTCCCCCACCATCACTAATAAAAAGAAATGATTAATCAAGAATTAAGAAATCCTCCACTCTGTCATCAACCTACCTTGCCAACTTTAAACACTATAATTTTTTTATGCAGTCATGAATTCAAGTGGCCCTAATGTGTAATCCATTTTGATTTGACTTATCGGAAGTGAGCAAATATTAATACWGTGCTTTAATCTGGATTACTGACATATGTTGTGTTCTACTTAATTCCTTCAAATAATTTCAGAGAGAAATTAGTTTTGCAGCAGTCGACATTTGCTTTCAGTTCACGGATCTTATACGAAGTTCCACTATGCTCTGTGTTCACTAATTTTCTCATCAAGTTTTGTTAATAATTTCCAACCTATGTAAAATGTTTGCTAGGTTCACTGAAAGGAACATTCTTTGTACATTTCCTGTTCCTCAGATCTCACATGTTCCCCAAAATCCATCTTTCAAAGATTCAGCCTGCAGTTTTTCTAAACTTCTCAGTATATTTATTTCAATCTCCTAAATCCACGTTTGCTCCTTTTTTAAGTTCCTTCCCTCTTAAATCAACAGTAATAGTCTTCTTTCTTCTTACTGAAATTTTCCCCACTCATGAAAAGCATTATAAAATCAGTTCAGCAAAGTGATATTATTCATACTATACTCATTTTAAACCATTAGTTGCAAGGTTTTTTAACTGGTTCTGCCTCATAATGCAACAGCTTTTGAAGCTTTTGTTGTTATTCTTTACTTCATGACGATAATGTAGGTTACATGGTCTTGTACATCACTTAAATTTATTTTAGGGTCAAGCCGGACTAGGATTTCATCTTTTAGAAGACCAAACTTTGTATATCACAGGCAGAGACCAGTAGCACTACAGAAAAGGCAGAAGAATCACGTTCTAACAAAGAGGTAATTGAAGAGATTAAAATCCCAGAAAGTAACCCCTATTTTTAATATTGCTGGCAAAGTTAAAAACAAAGCTATAGAGCTTTGCCTGCACAAAAGGACAAAAACCTGAATTAAAATCAATTAGTATAAATTCAGGTCTCTGAGCAAGACATAGTTAGACTTGAAACAGAAACCTGAGTATCATGCCAGAGTACATGACCCAATGAACTCATCTTCAGCTGTGGTCAGCTTCTAAAGTTCAGAAGAACATAAAAAAAAAAAACAAACGTAAAATCAATAGACTGCTAACAGGCCAGCAAGGAAGTAATTTACCACACTTCTTCAGGCAGTAAGTACGAGATTTATAATTAAAATTTTTTTATGGTACAGCTGAAAATGTCACAGGTAGAAAGACAAACAATCTTCTTTCTGAAGTGCACTAAGAAAAGGGCTGAACACCATGATTCTGACTCCAAGACTAGAAGGGAGTCTTGACCATTCAGCTACATGTATTGCAATCAAAGGCTATGAAACTTTTCACAAAATAACCTTTAATTCTTTTCTACACAAATTATAAATATTAGCACATTTTAACTTAATCTATTTCTAAAATGACAGAGTATCTCCTGCTCACCTGTCATCCTTAATTTCTTCACTTTTTCAGAAATCACACAGTCCACTTATTAAGTTTTAAACTGGCCTTCTGCAGTTCACATTGACCTCTAGTTCACACATCACAGCAGTGTGATACTATCATTGCAAAAAAGAGAGAAAGTATTTTTTATGTAAAAAAGTATAAAGTAAAATCAAGTTTCTCCAACCGTTGTATCATATGGTCAAAAACAAGGACAGTGGTTTGGGGGCAGGCTAGAAAAAGAAACAAATCTCAAAGATTTATTATCTGAAACTTGTTCAACTTGAACGATTTACCTTCCATTTCTGAAAATTACATATGAATTATTAACAGTATGCAGAGACAGAAAAATAACTTGAAAATAACTAYCTGAAGGATACAAGCTTATAGAAGGTATTTTCTACCTGAAAATTAGCCTTCCAGTTGTTTGGAAGAAAGCTATTTTAGCACTGTGAAACTCTGTTACTGGGTAGATGCCCTTACTCAGATAAGTATGAATATTACCACTCCTTTGGCTTTTGCCCTTCATTGCACAATTCTTCTCTTTTGATTAGCAGTATTTTCTTTAAACTATGTGTCTTCTATTCAAACAGTGCTTGGAGACATTCAACATGGCTGCCACAACACTTCAAGAATTGCTTAGGAAAATGCTAAAAGCCTTCATCCCTCCAAATTTCCTAAGACTGAGCACAGTGAAACTTCTCTGAATACTTCACACAGAAACAAGTTTGATCCCAGTCAAAAAAAGCCACCATTTCTTGGAAATATCTGTCGCCAGACCTGAAGCATCTGATCCAGCTGTGCTGAGGGAGCCTGCCAAAACATCCGTAGAAGATCTGGGAGCTGCCGCCAAATCAACAGACATAAACAAGAATGACTGCCAGGAACAGCACGGCGAGATATTCCACCCAGGGGAGAAGGCGCCAGCCTTACACTGATCAGACGCATCAGTGCAGAAAACAACATAAAATTAAATCAAATGTTTCTAGAGACATGGCTTGGGAGTCCAGTTCTTTGGCTGAAATATGTTAAGACAGGAAGTGAGCTAGACTAGGTGAAATAGGACATGTACTTGAGAAAAACAGTACTACATTTCAGCTAGCTCCTGAAAATCCAGAGGCACCAATGGAATTTACTGGTGGCAGAGCAAGTATTGATGAAGTCATAAAAAGTAACCCTCAACTCTGAACAGCCTCACACTGCAATCTACTGGATGCTGGCAAAACTACATCAAAACTGCTGTTGAAAAACRCAGTTAACTACACACTAGCTCCTTCTAAGCTCTTTGCTGTTTGGTCTACTAAGACTCTTCAGCAGAAATAACCCGGCTTCCTATGCACACAACAAAAAGATAACCTCACAACTACTGACATAAAGACTGAAAATTACACTAAATTTGCCAGAAAAAAGATCACAATCAGGAAGTAAAACCCATTTTCTACTTTACCCACTATAAAATGGCATAAGTGACACTAAAATAGAGAACAACAACAATGCTCCAAAGCTGTTTATTTACAGTAAAATGAAACCACTTGGTTGATAAAAGAAACATGGAGCACCCACTACAAAGAACAGCAGCTCATAAAAGCATTTACCTGAGAAAACAAATGCTGCTCATTTCTTTTTCATGTTTCCTGAGGGCATTGYGAACATGGAGTACTCTGGTCACAATTTCATATTCTGTTCTGTTACTCGTAACTTATTTCGTCTAGCTGAGAAAGATTTTAAATGCTGCAAGGCCAGGGCAGAAAGGAAGGAATACAGGAATGATTCCCTGCCCCTCACAGCACACCAACCTGTCCCAAACTTGACAGAAATGTCTTCCTCCTACCTTGTAGGATCTCATTTTCCAGCTCTGAGAACCCAGTGGAAAATGCCAGCATCCCAACTGACTACTGCCTGACCTGGCTGACAGCTGATTTAGGAAAATACTGGGAGAGCAGTGCTTCCAAGCTCAGCATGTTGCCATTCTTTGAAGTATCAAGCAAGAACACTTGCTGGGAGATAATTCCAGCAGAAACAGAAGACTGTTTCTTCAGAATCTGGCAAATAAAACTGCYGTTTAAAACTACAAATTCATAAATAGCTGTCTCCAGCACATACCAGTCACAACCATCACATTTACTTAGAGAAACATTGCACACCCGTACGGGAACTGTCACACTGGATCAGATCAGCTGACTGTAGCCTACTGACCTGAGTAACCGAGGCTAATGCCACACACTGCACAAACAAAAACATACAACATAAAAGATACCAATGTGAAAACTGCTAGTAAGAAGCCACCAAGTGTTTTTTCCTAATCCTGACAGCAACTGCTGCATTAGGTTGTAAATGTCACAATTTAAGTAGATTTTCCAGAGTACAACTGGAGAACATTATCACCATCCATATGGAAGTTTCATTTTTCATTTTGTTTTTTTTTTAATGTTACTCTTCTTTAAAGTTTCTCTGATAGCAATACAAAAATGTATTTACATATTTTGATAATTTTAAATTGCTAACTTACGTGGGTTATGAACATGAAGCATCAGAGATACTTTTAAGTAATCAGGAATAGCTCTCCCAGTTTTGAAATACAAGAAATCTTCACAGAATATTTATAACTTAGGGTGTATCTTCAGCTGAACCAATGACACTAAGCTTTGTAATCATGCTTCAAATGAAAGCCTTTCCACTGCCATAAACTGCAAACTCATTAGGCACACATTTCATATTTTTCTGTGCTATTTGATGTAAGATCAGTACCATAACAAGGCCTGGGCAAAAAGACTATCTACCTTAAGCATTCCTCTGAGAGCTCCCCAAAGGAGAAGAAAATACACTGGAGCCCTGAGCTTACTGCTGGCCAGAAAACTGGCTGCATCTCCATGCTAGCGGATTAATTGGTTGCTATCAGAAAGAGATAAACTGGATGGTAGAAGACATATCTTTTGCTAAAGCAGCTCATATAAGATGAGCAAATCTAAATGCACACAGTGATGTAACTATCGGTGTCCTTTTAAAATTATCTAGCAGCGATATTCTATTCCTCATTTGCATATGTGTATATTTTTAATCTTATTTCTACTAAACAAACTATTTAAGAGGCTTATTTTATTAAAGAGAAGCAGAAATTATCTGAAAGGAAAATGATATGTAAGTAATTACTGCTTTGCAATAGCACCATAAATATACTCTTTATTTAAGAATTTTAAAAGACATTTTACTAATTAAAAAATAGTTAAACTAAACATGGCCTAAAATAAATCAGTTGAACAGAGAGATTTCTGAAAACATGATAAAAAAACCAACTTGCTTGCCTCAAAGGTTAGAATAACAGGAAAGTATGCATAAGAATAAAATGGTAAAGTAAACTGGGGACTTGTACTGAAAACTCCATGAACAAAGAAATAGAGATTGATTAACTGGTAAACACAAACTTTTTTTCACTCATACAATTAGCCTCCAGAAGACATTCCTGTAGAGTTTATTGTACGGAAAAGACTAAAAACTTAGCAAGATTAAAAACTAGTAATTACTAGACTGAAGACAGTTATTCAAGATTTCAGTTGTCACATATTAATAGACAAAGCTAGTACTTTGAACAAAAAGAGAATACACTGTAATTCTGGAGTATAATCTATACAGTTCAGTGGAATTTTACCAAGGAAAAGTATTCATTATTGATCAGCTGTGGGTTTTGCTAACATGTTTTTGGAGCCATACTATTTTAGCTATTGTTCTTATCATAACGCAGACATTTAGACTAGTAGTTTTAGTTAGTATAGTATTATTTGTCAATTTGAGAACTGAGTAGATACAGAAAAAATATTTCTTGGTTTTGTCAAACACAAAGGCAAAATACAGTATCTGTCTTCAGCATTTCTTCATCATGTCCTCATCACTAAAGCAGCATACCTTTCCTGTTTAAGCGCATATTCCAGCATTTTGATTCTTCGCACCAGATCCTTCTTCAGATTTTCCTGTCCTTTCCTTTCACCTTGAAGAAAGGCGATCTGGGCCTGCAAAAGGAAGTGTTCAATTTAGAATCTGCTTCCTCAAAATCATTCAGCATAGCTCTTAAGTGTGTGTGTCTTCCAAAGTTATTTTCATATTCATTTGTAGAGTTCAAAAGAAATTGGCTTACTATGCTTCATAAACATGAAACACTTACAAAAACACTGCACAGATAAGCCTTCTAAACCACATGCTCATTACAGATCAAAATAAAAGGAAAGAAAAAAGATAAGAAATAAAGCAATTTTGGTTTGTTTGACAGGGTTTATTTCCTCTCTTGGCTAAACATTCAATAAAGAATAAGGAATGGATAAAATTAGCACACAAAAAGCCTTCAGCAGATAAAAGTATTTACCAACAATAAGCAAGAGAAGATGATAAAGTATTTCTGCTCACTAACCAAAGTAGTGTATAATTAGTGTGCTGTTCTATAGATACGTTAGATACATGATCCGTGATAGTAAGAAAACCTGACGTAAACCATGTCCAGCTAAAACAAGAACAAACGAAAAATAAAACCCTGTTTGTAATACAGGGTTACATGTTAATTATGATACTTACTAAAACAGGTTAAGGAAAATTCTCCAGAAATACTGTAATTAAGAAAGGGGAAAAAAAGGAAAACAGGGAAAGGTACTTTGGTGAGGGAGACAAGGAGAGAAATGGTACATAAGTAAATAAAAGTCAAGTAGAAAATAGACAGCTAACCTTTATCAACTTCTAGCACAGAGTAAGTATTTAGTTGCCTGTGACAAATCTCCTTGAAATAGAAAATTATGACAAATCCAAGATATTACTTCCTAATCATAAAGGAAGAACTACCTGCTTTTGTAACTAATGCTCAAATCAAGTTCATTATAACAGGCAAGTTCTTGTGCTTGCTCAACTCATAAATACACTTTTAGACAAAAATATCTACAGGCAGTCACCACTTCGTGCCTCAGCCTCACCTGCCATTTCCAGGATCAGMAGCTTTCTGCACCTCTGCAACTAAGTCTCCAAGCACCTCATCTGTCTCTTGAGAAGCACAAACAGGGTAAAATGCAACTGGTCTAGATCATCAGCTGTTGAACATGAAGACCAATAAGCCTTTCATTTAAATAAATGCCCAGGAAAGTCAGGGATCAAAAACGAGCAGGAATATCCTATCCTCATCTATCACAACCTTGCAAGCAGTCCCCACATATTTTAGTTAATGRAGATACTTGCTTCCAAAGAATAATTTATCTGACCGCAGATTTTTACCCAAGGTGAGAAAAAACAGAGTCTGTAAATGCCATTTTCTCCCCACCACCTACAAAGGGAGGGCACACAACTAACTCGGCTGAATTTGGGCGACCAGGCAGGGTGAATCTTACTCCGAAAGGCCATTTGTTGGTGGCCAGCAATAGCAGCTGCTCTAAAATATCACRCCAGCTGACATAATTTCATTGCTCAAGTACAGCCAGTAAACAGCTTGACAGGCACCTGAAGGATCTTTAACTGCCAGTTACAAACTAGAGCAGCCAGTGCATAACAAGCAAAAAACACTGGCTGCTCTTCCACAAAGTCAGTCTTCACCTTCAATAAGGGAAATACATTTGAATTAAAAAAAAAAAAAAAACCAAAAGTCAACTGAATCAAAAGAAAGACCTCTCACTCTGGCATCGAGAACTACAATTGAATTCTAATGCCAATTTTATGCTCAAGTTTAAAGAAAGGCACAGAACAAAGAAATGCTCATGCTGGAATCAGCATTTCCTACCCTGAGGAATGTAACTGTGGAAGAAGCATTTCAACTCAACAAGGTCAGCATTCCTCTCAGTAACATCTCAGGCACACATAACTTAGTTTTCAGTAACTGTACAGACACACAGATTCTCTCTCACAGTCTCCAAGCAGGCCCAGCAGAACTAAACACGTGCCCTTCTAGTCAAAAAGTGAGAGAACATCCAAACACACTTTTAAAAACAGTAGGCCATGATGTAAATCTGTATTTGGCTGGAATGAAGAAGATCATCCAATGCCACCAGGACACAAGCTGAAGTGATCTATTATGTGACCTGCTGTCTGCTAGCAATTTCCAGCCAAGAACAAACTGACTGAACATCTCGGAATGAACCATTTTTACCCGGAAGGTTGGCAAAGGACAGCCAGTAACGACCCAGCTCACACACTGCTATACTACAAAGGTCAGACCAGCACTACTGTGATAACAACTGAGGCTGAAGTCATCTTCCACTGGCAGTAGCCTAAATAAAAAATGCAACTTCTCAGTAGTTTTGACAGCTTCCTTTTGTAAGAGGGAGAGGCATAAATGGATATGATTAAGAAATATCATACAATGCCTCCTTCATGTGGACATCTTTAATTGTCAGTAATACGTCCATGCTCTTAATGATGTCTTATAACTTTTCATTTTCCTGGACTTTCAAGAAATCCTTGTGTTTCTTCCTCAAGGAGCATGCAGCAACAACAGAGCCAAATCCACAGCCCAACAGCCATTTCTCCAGCCCTACACAAGCTTATTGCTAGGATCCTTCAAGGTTAATAAATATATACTTTACAGATAGGTAGTTTTACCGGTACTTCCAGAAACTGAAAATAATTTTGCTCTCTCCTTGGAGGCTGCACAGTTTCTATCATAGTTTGTTCACGCTTTTCTTCAGAGTAGCATACTTATGTTTAACACTCACTATTTTTGAGAAATTCTGCCTCTGAAAATGAGAATACTTACAATTGGTCATTTTAATAATATAGAAAAAGTAAAGAGAATATTCCCTCTCTTATCCACAGGATGTTAGCAAAGCTTGTCCCTCATTTATACAAGTACTGAGCAATTACAATTAAGTCAGCCTCGGTGGACAACAAACATCGGTTATACATGTAAGCGTAAATGTTATTTAAGAAATTCTTAATTGTGATATTCAGGTTTACTTATATTGCACATAAGGACAGTATTAAAATAATAACTGAAATTTTATACTAACAATAATACTCTAACAGTTCATATGTCTTAAGCAGATTTCATTCTTTACAATGCTTGGCAATCAACTGAAAATATGCAAAGAAACCTAAATGTTCATACCATAAAACAAACAGAAACACTTTGCAGATAAATGCTAACTGGATAAATGAGTACATTGAGTTTAAATATCTAAAATGACAAATTATGACATCTAGCAGTATTCTCTCGGCCTCCAGAACAACGCAGTGATAACTGTAGGATCACTATTTCCAATTCAAATATGTAGACAACACCTCTCTAAATGTCTGTGCAAACATTTAATGTGCAGGAGGTCTAGGTTGAAACATGATGAAAATTATAACTGAACTGTACAACCACAGTTTTCTTATGTTTCAGGCATAAATGACAGAATTTTATCAATAGATTGCGACTCCACAGGTCACTTTCCGCAGCTGCACCTTTAGCCCAAGTCAAATCTGAAGCCTGAGCTACACCTGAGGGAGCAGGGGAGCAAAGGAGACTCACTTCCACTTTGAATAATCTGCAACACTGTTCTACACTTGTGTTTTGGCCACTCCTGGCAAGGTTTGCCAAAAATTTCAAGAATTCGCAAATATTCCCAAGAAACAGGTTCTGTGACAACTGACCTTCTAGGTAAGAAGGTTAAAACGCATCAGGTTGTAAGCCAGTCTTCGCAAACCTCAAAACTGCCTACAGGGATCACGCAAAACTTCATCTTGTTCCTTGCCTCATGGGTGGGGCACATTGTCTCCATAAAGCACCCGGCCCCGCTGGCTCCACAGCAAGAATCAAGGCAGGATCCGCCTCAAGTTTATTCCACGCTAAGTGCTACAAGTTACTGTATTCCAACTCAACTGTGAAATTAAAATCAAGACAGTAGGAGAAAACAAAAAAAAACCAAACCCCAAACAAACAAAAAACCCAAACCAAACAAACAAAAAAAAACCACACACACCAAAACCCCACAAAACCAGAGAACACTGGAAAAAGAGATGCCTGGAACAGTCTATTTCAGCTGCAATTGCGGAGTCCAGTTTTTTTTTTTCCCACTTTATCTCCCTGAATTTTTTTGTATGACCAACTGCAACATAACCTAGAAGTGTCATACACATCCAGTGTAAGTTACAGCACTGTAGCTATTTTAACTATTCCACTTCTCTGCTGGATTTAAAAAATAACATTTGTTAATGTTGTCACAGGCAACAACACTGTTGTTTTACAAAATTCCCCAAAAGACTCTAAGGTCACATTACCGTGAAGTAGACAAGAAGGTGCGACAATGTTTTAGGCAGCACTGGGTTAGAACAACCCTTTTTTAAGTGTTCCTGACTTACTAATACAGGCTTAGCAGCCCTAACAATAGAATTAAATCATGAAATTACATCTTAGTAAGTCCAGGTTTTACCAATATTTAAAAATTTACACTGAAATTTATACTTCCTAGAATCAGTATGACAAGCACATTTAAAAGTATATTATATCTAGACACCTTTTTAGGCTGATACCTTGACACCACCAAATAGAAGGAGACAGATATTTACCTTCAACAGAAAACTTATAAAATAAACATACTATGACTGCTAAACAACCGATGCACGTTTAGTATCGACTTCTATCAGTTCCTGAATTTTACAGCTATTTCAAGTTAAAAGGCTTTTTTATTATTATTATTATTATTATTATTATTATTATTATTAGGACTCAAAAATTATAAAAAGCTTTTCTATTCTTCTCTATAATATTTATCCTACTATTTTAAAGTAAACCTCACTTCAAATTTATGGGCACGTGAAGGTCAACAGACATCATCTGACAAAAAGCTACTAAGACACACAATTCTCTACATAATGGTTCTGTAATTCAACAACCAGGTCTTCACACATTGAGAGAAAGAGAATAAAAGGGGGTGGGGGAACTGCAAGAAAAGTATTGCAAAAAATATGCAGATAGCAGAAAGAACTAAATACATTGTAGAGACGAATCAGTCTGGAACAGTTGTGCTAACCGGTCTACCAAGATCTGCCAGGAGGATTCTGCAGGCTGCCAGGGTACTCAGTATTTTAGACTGTAGTTGGCTCACTGAAGCACTACATATTTAAGTATATTTGTAAATAAGTGTAGGCATGCCCAGGGGGTGAGAAGAGAGGGAGGGGGAAGGGAAATATCAATGGTCTAGTACAACCAGGCAACAATTTTAACAGGCATCATACTTAACATCACAACACACACCTACCAGCACTCTGTGCCAAGGGAGGCTGGGAAGCTTTTGTAATTGCCTTAATAGCCATTTAAGATAACACAAAACTGAAGTGGGGCCACAGGCTGAAACGACTGGCAGGCAACAAGCCATATTTAACTTCACCCCACATGGAAGTACTTCATCCCATTTATCCCTCACATGCTCACGCTGGATGATAGCACCTCATGAGACCAATCTACTGCACAATTTGCTACTGGCACATTATTTTCGTTGGACTTCTTAGAGATATCCTAAAACTAGCATCAGAGCTAAACCCAGAAAAACCATCCAAAAGAGATCAAAGATTTAGCCTACAGTAAAAAGATACAGTTGAAAATGCCATTTACTTACATTCCTTGTCTCTGTTTCTCAAACAATGTTTTCAAAGAGAAAACATTGTTTGAAAAACAAATTCAGTAAGACTGAAAAACTCCTAATAAATAATCCAGAACTGATTCACAATTTATTCCTGGCAATAACTTGATTACTAACTAAGGCATCTCAAAAAAAGGAAGACTTGTCTTTCTGTAGTTTGAAGTGTTTGAAGTATTTCTCTAGACAGATCTCTGTCCAGATAACCAGTCTTTCTTTTATCCACTCTTAAGTGCTGCCTTTCACTGGTCTAACAATTGTAAACATCAAAATAGTTGCCAAGCAATGTATATTCAGCTTATTCAATCATTCTTCGTAAGAAAAAATTTTCTCTAAACCTCCAGTCATTTCTGTGGTACACCTACTTAAATGGTGAACATTACCTTTGTTCTTGAACCAAGAGCACGTGCCATGTAGACTGATACAAGCACAAAAAGAGTGCAACTTTTAAACGTGATGTAATTCTATAGGCAACACTGCAATGGCATGTCACAAAATAATCACATATTATGAGCTGGAGTCTAAATTGCAAATGCTCAAATTCCTTTCCACTTGCTGTACAAGAACGGCAGAAATGCAGCGACAGCAGTCAACACCAGGACTGATAAACAGACTCATGGCCCACATTTCGACTGAGACAATGGAAGTTCACAGGCTGAATGAATCACTTGGGGTACGGCAAGACAAGGGAGAAAAAATCTGGAGGAGATTTTTAAATCCATCTTCAGTACCAGAGGAGCAAACCAGACTTGATCACACAAGCATTTGTAGAGGCAACTGGCACACTCCTGTTCCTTACTCCTACATCCAGGATCAGCTACTCCTTGTACGAAAGCATGCACGACCACTCTAAACTGACTAGGGCATCAAGCGAAACAAATACAAAGACAAATTATTTTGTTCTCACCTCCTGTTTACAAGCTTGGATATGAATATCATGCATGCCATTTTTGCTTCGATGCTTTTGCAATCCTGGCCTATGTTTAGTGACTGCACTAAAGGGAAACATATTCCTGGCTAAGAGCAGAAAAAGTGCAGTCTTTCCACACTGCAATCTTTAATTTAACTTCTTTATCACTGGGTTATTTTCAAAATACTCAATACTAGTGAGCATATAGCAAACACTTTTTCAAATACGGAAAGAACATCTGGATGAATTCGTCTACAGGCCCACACAGAACAGGTCATTCAGACAAAATGAACCTTTCTTTTCACATTTCAGAGTATTTTTATTTCTAGTTTATTGTCTGCAAAGCTTGGATTCTGAGCATTCTGAAATGATTCAAAATAACTCTTTCAGGTATCCAAGTATTTCTCAGCATTTAGAACTAAAACATAACAATCCCTCATCTACTTCAAAGTCAGTTCTTGCCACTTTTTAACTACAAAACATAAAAATGAGGACTTGACAAGGCTTGTGAAGCCAAATATATGAGTAGGTTACTGACCAATACCTATTTTCTCAGAAAACTGTGTACTGATAACCATTTTAGTTAAGGCTTGGTATTTGCACAGTCTTACTTCTTTTAGCATGAAATTCAGATGAACCAAAAGTCTCCGGCAATGCATGTGATCTTCCTTGGGGAATTTTACATAGACTGTTCTAAAATTAGTAAATAAAGTTTCCGTGTCTACTGAAACATCAATAAAGGCTAAGTTACATGAGCAACTTGTTCAAAAAGCGCCAAGTTACTTAACCCTAATGCAATAAAACTGACATGAGCCTGAACAGAAAAAGAAGGGCTACAATTTGACTAGGATACTGAGATATCAATTTAATTATAACGTGCACTAATAAAGACACATACGATGTTTCACTGTATGCTAACCTGACACTGAAAACCAAAGTTTYTCCACCTAGAACATAACAATTTATTCCATTTTTGCTCAATCCAACAATTTCTTAGCAAATCACGAAAACCAGAAAAATGCCTTTTTCTTGGTATAACTTTCCATGAAAAGTGTTTGAAAGCTTTAAAGACCACTTGGAGACAATGCAACATTGGAAAACTCTGTCTGTTCATGCCACATCAATATTTACAGCAGCAGTTTCCTAAAAGATTTAGGTCTATTTAAGAAACACATTTTCATTTCACTTAAACTAAATTATAGGTTTGACAGATATGAGAAGAATGGGAACATCTGATGCTAGGAAATGGTCAGATCATTTATGCAATGAAAAAAATAAAAATCAAACCAAAAAAAACAGGTAGAGACCTGCAAAGAATATTGTCTCATCAATCTGTACTTACATTCTACTTCTTCAAATTTCTGAATTTCTGAGAATCACTGAACATTTACTCTCACTGGTCCTTCTGGCTTACATAAAAGAAGCCATGACAGCATATCAATGATTACATTGGAATTAGCTGGCAAACTTGCTTATAAGCAGAGAAGAGTAGTTTGCTTCACATGAATCTGGCAAACAGGAAGTTTACAAAAAAAAGTTTGCGAAAGAAAAGATATCTCGTAGTCACCAAGGCCCATTTAGCATCATCTTTCCCAAACAAACACACCTCAGTATTGTGACCATGGCTTATTTTCTTCTGCCTTTCTTTTGATTTATCAGACATACATAAAACAATAAAGTAGAAATTATTGCTTTTCTGGAGTGGAGAGGTATGTAACATTAATCACTGGTGGTTCTTTTGTACTATCTGCCTTATGAGAAAAACCATTTTATAGAAGACTTTTATAGCACTTCTGCCGATTCATCTTTCACTGAGAATCTTAGAAATTTGACCCACATCAACATATTTGAAAATCTTATACAAAACTTCTTCAAATTGTATTTTATCTTCTATTTTATTGGTCAAACTGTATCTTTAGGACTTTTCCATTAACTTAATAACTGATTTCATCAAGTCTCTGCTCATTACTTTCTCTCCAAAAAACATTTTCAGATCATCCATCTATCAGAATGATTTTTAACTAGAAATTTAATCCAACGAGAGGACCGTTATCTAAAAGCCAACAAACTGTAAATACCAACAATTTCTGAATCAAGTAACAAATGTTCTAAACCACACTATAAATAGCCATGGCCATCTGTCTGATTTGCCCCTTCTCCTCATTACTTTAACTTGTCTATCTCCAAGGACACAATCTTACCACGTCGCATGCCTGGTTTTACCGCCTGCCTCTTGCAGCAGAAAAGCAGCAGCAAGGGGCAGGATCACCACCCGTGACCCGCCGCCCCCCCCCCCCCCCCCCCCCGAGAGCTAACATTACCAAATCTGACTTCCATACCCGATCTCAAGTGCTTATCTATGATTGCCATCGCATTCCTTCTATTACAGATGTTTGCTATCATTTAACCAGATTTTATCTCATTTCATTATCTCCTTCCCTATCATTTGGGTGGTGGTTTCTTTTGGCACTGTCTTACAAGGACTATTTTTAACAAAGCTGCAGAAACACAACCACACTGTATCCACCCATTCTCCCTAATTTCCTTGCAAACCTTCTCAAAGGAAAGTTTACCCAGCAAAAATAATTTTCATGTAACGCTATCAGGTCCCACCACTCGTATGCAGTCTACTACTCTAAAGACACAAGGTRCTAGGTTAGAGGAAATAAAAACTTCGGTAGCGAAGAGAACAAAAGCTAGAAAATTCCTTAGCAAGATGGGGGGTTGTCCATACACACAGTTACATACAGCATAGCAGTTTGTTGCAATTTAGACCATTTGTGAAATGCGGAGAAATGTCAAAGTCTGCAAATCTGCACTTTTGCCAGAAAAATGTTTGTCAGAAGCAAAACTTTCCACAGCAACATATGCATTGCTTGCAAAGACAACATTTCTAGTCAAAACAAAAGCCACGCACACACATCCCCCCCCCCTTCCAAGCTCATCCAGCCCAGAAACAGCAGAGCTCAACAGCTTTGTGGCTTGCTGGGCCAAGGACGTGCATCGGCAGCACTCGGCTCTGCGGGGTCCCAGCCCCGGGGGCAGAGTCCCCATCGCTCTTCCCCMTGGCGACAGATGGCTCATTAAAAGGGAAAGAACATCCGCAACAGACAGGCACTCCCAACCAGTCGAAAGACGTATGGTTAAGGCAAGACACCACTGTGGGAGGCAGTTCAAGCCCTGCTTGCCTCAAGCAAAGATAGGGATTTCAGTGCCCTGCACATGCATTTGATCAAACCCTTTGCTATTTTCGGATGGGCTTGTCCAACACGTAATAACAACTCTGAAATGTCTCAGAAACACAGTCCAGAAAAATGCAGAATGAAAAAACCCTGAAGTTTAAAACACTTGCAGAACAGGAAACCCTTTCTTGTCAACCCTCCCAAGCGGCTGCTAGAAGTCCCTAAGAAAAGGAAAATTACTAATTTCCGAAAAGATATGAAAATAGATTATAACGCCATAAAGCACTGTTTGTGAATACTTAAATGAGGATTAATAACGTCAGTATTTATCCTAGTTAATTACTTCACAGGGCATCACAAAGGTCTATTCTTATAATTTTTCAATCTGCAGATGTTAACGTACTGTAAACAGAAAGCAAGCATTAAAAGTGAAATATGTAATCAGCAGATAAGCATCTAGGGGAACCTCACATTAATCTGTTTTCATTCTTATTTGATATACACAGCTTACTAATGATGCTTGCATAGATATAAATACTGAAGTCCTCTTTCGCCCCGAATGAGGAAGATTATATAATAGAGGCAATAATAATTTCAAAAGGTTCAAGAAAAGCAATTAGCAAATCAGACTAAACATGCATATTTGCCAAGGAAAGCGAAATATAGGCACTGATGGGAAGAAAAACCTTGGAAAGGCAGTACTAGACCAGTAACTAAGATCAGATTAAGCTGCCCGGCCTGCCAACTTACACGTTATGAGCTTGGGGGTGTCACCTGAACAAGCACCACAGAATACAACAGAAAGGTATTCTACCTGAATATCACGTTTAGTTCCACACAATTCATTAGAAGGATAAGAAAAAGAGAAAATAAAAAGAAGCCCAGAGAGGAAGAAAAGGAAATCACAGTGGGACTGACTTACAAGGTGTTTTTTGGAGAGAGGATATAGTGGAATCAACCAACAACTACAGAGCAGAAGTCAAACCAGTAATACTGTGCATAAAGTATCACAAGTATTTCACTCTCATGGCAGGTAAGGAAGCAGAGATAAAAGAAATCTACCTCTAAGCAACAAGACAAATTGCAGGAAAAAATTATGGGATACTAGAACCACCATACAAAATAGGCCCTTTGCCACACAGCCTCCCAAGAGTGGATAATCTAGCACTGAAATTTGCATTGGATAGAAGTACAATAAGGAACGCTGCATCTTTATCTCAAGAGCGAGAAACTGTCCGACCTCAAATTTCCATTATTCTGTTGAACACTTCCAAATATATGGGACAACAAAAGGCTTCAGAAGGAGAACAGAGCAAGTCTCTAATTAACACTGCTCATGCTTCAGGTGTACAATTTCTAAAAAGTGCTGTAGTTGCTGAACCCCCTACCACAAACCTCTCACATGGATCCAAGAACATTCATCTGCAAATGGTCACAGCAGACGTTAACGCCTGATGTCTGTAGAGATCGCCAAGAATTTTGCACCTTCCTGAACATGACTCTGCAGCAGATAAATGCTGTTACAGCTCGTGGCAATGCCAGCCACAGCTAATTATAACTTTATTGAGATGTTTTGGCAAGAGTCAAAGGCATTCAAGCAAACAACTTGTGATGGGGTTATCAGGCGCTGAGAATACATGACTTCGGCAAATAGTTTAAATACTCTTCTTCTTTCCTCCTATCTCATCCTTAACACCGAGCTTTTGAGGGATACCTGGGGGAGGAGGAGGAATGGTATGCTGTTGAAGGACGCCATAAATATGCAAAGTGTTACTACTTTTAACACGTTGGCAAAATTTCTTAGGTCCTGTAAAATAGATTTTTTTTCTCCAAAGCAATATTTGATACCTGTATCAGCTATGAATATATGTCAAGATATTTATGGGCCTCCACTGGATATATAACACATGATGTTATTCTTATACATAGCTAAACTAGTTACTTTCTACATAATATTTACTGGATGTAGTGAATAGAAATATGATTCAGTTACTAATCAATTTCTCATTGAATCATTGAAGTTAAAATAAAAATTACTCTCTTGTCCTCATGACGACCTCCTTTAACTTCCTACAAGGGAACTCTCAGTAAAGAACATTACATCTGCCACTCTTCTCAGAGTAGTTGTTTGATGTTACTATAGAAAGTAAAATTAAAAAGATGAAAAAAAAAACCAACCAAAAAACACAACAAAAACAGAGAAGTGGTTTGCATTGCTAAACAGACTCAAGATTCTCTTGACAAAGACTCTACTTTCAAGGAAAGACAGAGAAAGAAAAGATGCACAGGAAGCAAGAGACAAAGAAAGGAGACCTAAAAAGGAAACCAGCAGACACTTTTCAGTCTCAAACATGGCCAAATGAGAATCAGTGGGCTGCTGGTAACACRGACAGCGGTAAGGTTTACAACAGAGATTTTCTAGTAAACAACACCGAAGAGGAACGAAGGTTGCATTATCGACTGTTATTGGAGTTAATGCAACGCGCCCATCACTGAAGTATCTGACGGCAATGGCTCTAGGCCAGCAGCTCACAAGTTCTTTAACCACAAGATCACTATCAGCCCTTTCGTGCATTAATGAGCGAATCAACCCCATCGCTTTTCAAACGAGAACACTACATAACGTGCCCCATAATACCGACGGGGATCCAGCCGGTCCCACGGGCCTGGCCCCTGTGCGGCCGGGGCGGCACCACGAGCCGAGGGCAACCGCGGCACAAGCGCCGGGGCAGCGGCACAACGGGGGCGCGCAGCTCGCCGGGGGCAGATTTTAGCAGGGGGTTATGAAACTGGGGACGAGTTGGGGCGGCAGACCCTGAGGGGCACCCGGAAAACTCTGGGAAGGTGGCGAGAGCGACGCAGCGGGCAGGGCCCGCTCCCCGTCGGGCCGGCCGCCACGTCCCACCTCCCGCCCGGCCGTGGCGGGGGGCGGCCGCCCTCGAGGGCAACGACACAGTCCGGGCAGCCGCTCCCTCCGTGGGAGAAGAACTAGCCGTGGCAGCGCCCAGTGCGGCCGCTCCCCTTCCGTGTCCCCCGTCCCTGCGCAGCCGGAGGGGAGCGGCCCCTAGAGCCGGGGGCGTGGGGGGGTAGAAGGTCGCGGGTGGTTACCTGCAGCTCCGCCCGCTCCGCCTCCCACTCGGCGCGCTCCGCCTCGAAGCGGCCCCACTCGTGCTGCAGGAAATGCAGGATGCCCGGCACGCTGTACTGAGCGCGGGACGCCGACAGCGGCGCGGCGGCTCCGGAGGCTGAGACCCCCCCTCCGCCACCGCCTCCTCCTGCTGCCGCCGCCGCGGCCGCCGCTGCCGCCGCCTCGCCCGGCTCCAGCCCCGGCCCGCCCGCCGGCGGCGGCAGCAGGAGGGCGTTGTTGTTGTTGTTGTTGCTGAAGAAGACGCCGGGCCCAGCTTGCTCGTCCATGGCCGGGCCGGGTCCGCCTGGCTCCCCGCCGCCGCTCCCGCCGCGTCCCGGCAGCAGCAGCAGCAGCAGCAGCAGCAGCAGCAGCAACAACCTGGGCGCGTCTCGCCCGCCGTCACCGCCTGACAGCCGCCCCCGCCCGCTGCTACGGCGGCCCGGCGGGGACAGCGCCGGCGGGCGATTCACCCCGCCTCCTCGCGCGGCGTCCTGGGAAATGTAGTTCCGCTGGACGGGGGGCAGGATTTCTCCACCGGTGTTTTCTCCCCACGCCTCGCGTGATTCAAGGGATGGCGTTTCGGCGGCTGAGCCTCAGCCCCGAGACGTGGGGCCCGGTCGGCGGGGCGGGGACGAAGGAGCCGGCGGGAGGGGCAGGGCAGCCCCGCGCTGCAGTGGGAACACAGGTCAATGGTCACCTCTCCCTCCGAGCGGGACTTAAACGGCTCGAGCACTCTGGCAGCCCACCCTGGGGACACGGGAAGGGCAGGTGTCTCGCAAAGTTCCACATGCTCCGGTCGGGCCCTGCCCTTGCAGCCCCGGCTTTTCTACTCCGTCCCTGCTCCGAGCGGCCCTCGGCCTCACACCGCCGAAAGCTATAAACCCTGCCCAAGGCTACAGGGCTTTCTTGAACATCGTTTGAAGTGCTGGAAAGGAGAGGGACCCAACATTTTTCAGGAATTGCCACGCTGCCTGTTCTGCGAGGAAAAGGAAAACAGCATCCAGTGGGAGTGAAGGCGCACGCTGTCGGCAGCGCTGCCCTGTCCCCATGGCACCGAGAGACGAAGCTGGGCTGCCTTCCCTGCCGCGTGCTGCAGACAGACGGACACGCCGCTCCACCGGGCCGTGCCGAGGGCCGGCTGCCACACTGTGTGAAAGACGGGGTGCGCCACCAAGGCGACTCCCGTGGGGTTCTGTGGGCGCTGGGAACAGGCCCCRCTTGTGCCACTCGCGCTCTGCGCCGTGCCCTGGGCGCACCAGGAGTGCCCCGCCGCTTTCTCAAGCAGCGTTTCCTGTTTCCTTGTGGCTGTTCCAAAACCACAGTCGCCTGCTTCGTAACCCTGCCCGCGGAGTTAGAGCTGTGGCCGGTGCACGACCTCTTTGGGAAAGACCACTAAGGAAGCTTACAGACAGCGTCAGAGCAGCGAGGAACAGGAGCGAAAGCATAGTACAGGGAGCGTGATCTGGGGGACCTGGGCAGGGAACCAGCGTAGAACAACAAGGCTCACCSCGAAAGGAAGGAAACAGCAGAGAGAGATGACAGACGTGAAGGGGAAACGGAGCAAACAGTTTCATTAAAAAGCACATTTATAAGGTCATTGACAAAGAAAAAGATGAAAAGGATAGTGACAAACAACAATAAGCACTACGGACATTTCAAGTTACTTCAGTTTTTTTAATCAAATGAAATTTGATGCCAAAATATTGTGTAAAATCACATGGTTATACCTTTAGTATCAGGAGCAAGCAGAGAAGCAAACAAGGAGTAAACTGGGGGAGGATGTATACAAACGAGAGTTGTGTATGTTGTAGACAGCCAAACAATATACAAAGAAAAACCTCTCCCTTCTCCATCCCCCTACATCTATCTAGTGCCATTGTCCCTTATGCTTTTTTCTGTTCTTCTACTGACTTCTTAGTTATGCTTGATTGCTACACTTCCCTCTCCCCTCCCCTCTTCTTACTTTTCAGACATCTTGTCAACTAGAGTCTACCCAAAACTTAAAAGTGCTGAGATGAAACTTAAGGTAAACAAAACCTGATTATAGACAAAATCTTTCCAAGAAGTCATTAATTACTAGACTACCTGGTGGAGGGGAGGAAATCTAAAACCGGTTATAAACTTGTTTTCTGTTCTACTTGCAAAATGTTTGTGTTGAATTGTGTCCTGGAAGAGTTTCCTTAATACTTGCTCTCAAATGTTAAATAGGTTCAGAACTTCTTCTAAGCAATATAGAATTATATTGCTGGAAAGACTTATTAGAAGGGGATATATTTCAATCAATTTAATTCTCACTACCCATACTAAGATGAAAAAAGTAGTGAAGTTACTTTCCTTCTCATGTACAGCATATTGTTTTTACTTCTGCATATATCTACTCCTGTAGAACAGTGGAACAAGACTTGATTACTAACATCTTTATGAAAAAAAAAATTGGAGATTAGAGCATGCACCACTTGCTGTGCTGTTACCACTTTAGTAGTAAAACATTCACTGTAAAATAAAAGCATTTCTGATTTTAAGGTAAATATTTTGCACACAGCAGCTACCATAGGGCGAAAGAGCATTGTCTTGACCATTTTGCATAGGTTCTCAAAGGGATATTAGATAAGGTCTTACAGGAAAATAGAGAGCCTAGAGGCAAGTATCTATGCAAAAATAGTGATCTACAAATATTTTAACCAGCTATGAATCATATTCAATTCTATTTACTATCCCTTTGTTATATTTGAAGTTGAAGCATCTGAAATACGCAGTTTTTACAGAGTATACAGAGAAACATCAGAGATGAAACTCAGCAGGCCTAGTCAAGACCTCTAGTTATGTGACTTCTCTCTATAAAGCAAAATGTATAGAAAGATCCCTATAAAAGCCCATAAATTCAATAGCTGTGTCAAAAAATTCATGTAAGTCAGTCTTGTATACACAAGAAAATACACGGTTCCACACTTCTGCCAATAGGAAGGGTGACGCCTGGCAGCAGACAGACATTGGGAGTCACTGGCTGTGCACTGCAAGGTTAGCACAGCACTCGAGCTCTAAGCTCCAAAATCTGCAGATCAGACTCACTCAGATGTGAGGGGAGCCACTGCTTTTCAAAAACATTGGCAGGGGAAGAAAAAACTGGAGGAGCCTGGCTCTCACTTCTGTTCTGCCCCTGAGTCAGTACAGTGCAAGGTGCTCCAGGTAACTCTGCTTGCAAACTTGATCAAGCACTACAGGCATGACATATCCAGAGACTAAAATCTTGCAGGAAGGTTTAATATCTATGAGTCTGAACAAAGGGCAGAGCACTGACTCATCACATACTCAACCAGTGGCTGGCAGAACAGGAAGACTGCAAACACAGAGCACCTTACAAGGGCCAAAACCCACACCTACAAAAACGCAGATAGCAGGCAGTTCTCTTTATAAACTCAGTTTCCAGTTCATTCTTTAAAATTTATATTAGAAGAGATAGGGGATTAGATTCTTTGCATCCTTTATTCATTTTCAAGCATGGAAACGGATTTGAAAGAAATACACACCACATAAATACGGATAACTCCTTAAGACAGCATGCTTGATCATTCACCTTAAGAAAGGCTGAAAATTTTCAATTCTTTTGTTGTGGTTTTTTTTTCATGCAAGCTGGAATGATCTACAAAGACTGACAATCCCCTTCCCTACTTTGTTTTCAACAGGAAAAAATGCATACTTCTAAACTTGAAATTCCCCATGGTACAGGGTAAGTACTTCATAACAGTTTTTCCTCTTCCCTCCATCCCCACTGTGTTAGTGTGTCGGCACAATGGCAGGATAACAATCACCAGATTTCAAAAACCACTGAAGGGTTTGGGATAGCTTTTAAAAATAAATAAAACTATTTAGATACAGAATAATTTTTTTGGTGGATAATTTACAACAGAAATTTGTAAATATGATCACAATTTCCTAAAAATCTATACAAATACAAGTAACACCACTTCCCTTGTAATGCATGGATTTCAAGTAATTACACAAAGCTCCATTAGACAGCCTTTCACATACAAATTACACAAAATTAGACATGTATGCAGGGATAATGTAATGCTTCTGACTACTTAATGGTCCAAAAATAATAAAAGTAATTCAAAAAAAGCTAGTTTTCAGTTTAATTGTTGGGGTGGAATGTACTGTGGGTGGTGGTTGCCTAGCAGCTACTTTTGCTTTGCTGGCCTGACTTGCTCGGACTGCAGTTTCTAGACGTGTTTTTAATTCAGGAGCAGCTCCCATTACTGTCTTGAAAGCATGTGGGTAAAGTGGACCAATGTGCATRAGATTCTGAAGTGCAAATTCGTGAAGATCCTTAGATGCTGTAGATGCTGAAGCAAAGGCATTTTCATTCAGTAAATAGGAGATCAGAGTGGGAACGAGAAGGGCAAGCAACTGTACTCCTAAAAACAAACAAAAAAAATGTAATTGCCATATTAGAGAATAAAACAAAAAAAAAAATTTTATCAGTTACTAGACTGATACGGGTAATATTGTTTTCAGAACTAACAATAAAAACTGTGATCAAAAAATTATCAAATTAAAGCAACTGAAATGTAGATGGCTTCCTGTGCTTTCATCACTCAAATCTTTCTTACCAGGACTGGGTTTCACACTTCTATTATTGTTCATTACTGTTATGTTGATCCTGACACTTATTTCGAGATCCTTTTGCACCATCTGATTGCAGATCATTGATGAAAGATTGTAAGATGTAGAGTGCCTATCATATAAAAGGATTTCAAAACACTTTCCASGCAGACAGAAAAGTTATTCAACTGAATCTGAGTTATCAACCTCCCCAGCGAGCATAAGAGAACCACTATTGGTATCCAAGTGTTCACRAAAAAGTCAGGGACAGTTATCTGCTATTATTTCTATTGATATGGGAGATCCCAATCCAAAAACTAGCACAGCAGCCATACTTCGGCTAGCATGACCTAATGAGGCCACAGCCCAAAATGCCAAAGGGATCAAAAGGGTTGGCCTGGAGAATAAAAAAGGCAGCTGAAGTTAAGCAATAAAGCAAATTTTGGAACTAGAAAGGATTTAAGTACACCTTTGAAATGTGTAACCTGTTAATTGTACATTTTAACCTCWACTTAAAAATGAATGGTAACTCATTTATCTAAATGTTTTTAGATTACCGAGGTATTAATTATTTTCCTTTAAGCTTTTGACTAATTCATACTCATGGGGTGATTGTCTTGAGCCAGCAAATATCAGATGTTATATTTCCTCATTCATTTCAGTTACCCTCTCATTTCMTATGTGTTTCAAACAACTGTGCCAGAAGCAGAATGAGGCTCAAGAAATTCAGTAGTTTATCATCAACAAAGAGAAACTCCAACAAGGAGAATGTTGAGGGAAAATAAACCCACAAAAACCAACCAAAAAACCTCAAAAAAACCCTACACAAAAGCAACAGCAGTATTTTTACAAGGCACTTTTTCAGCATTTGAAGTCAAATGTCTGCACAGTAAGTCTTCAGAATGCACATCATTTCAGTTAGAGAATAACTAACTTAAACTATAAATAAATTATTCTATCTACTCAAGCTAACACGAGGCTTCATCTACAGTCAGGATACTCTGACCAGTATAGTTCAATTTCTTGGGCTTTTTAGATAAAACTTGTTGAGCTGGTAGAAGCAACGTGAAAAAAGTCTGCTGAAATAAATAAACGTTAACAAGGAGAAAAAATAAATTTAAACAGCGTAAATTACTAATTTCCAAACAGAATAAAATATCACTCAGTACTGTAGTTCATGTTTAGACTTTTTTTCCTGCCATCACCAGAAATGCAAAGGCTACAGCATATCATGCTGTATGTGCTATGCAAGTTCATGTACACAAAAGTTCTAGCACTGGGATTACCAAAGCATGTTGCACACACGGTCTGTTTGTGACTATGCCATCAAGTTCCTAACTGCAAGATTTCTAATGTTCAGTATTCTATTTTAGCATTACTCATTTCTCTAGAAAACCTAAATACTTACTATTCTGCTCCTCGCCAAGGGCAACCAATGTTTCAAGGACTTTAATTCCTTCCTGGACTGCTAAAAGCTCCAAGTTGTTGTTCGGGCGGCTCTTTTCCACAGCTTTCAATTTCTCAACCATGATAGGGGCCAGTGAATGAATATATGGAGTTGACAGGGCACGATTGGTGTGTTGGAACACAGAAAGCAGAAGCTGGTAACACTTGGCTTGAACCTAATCAAATCAAGATAAATACATTGTTTTCAAAGTTATTTGTTAACCTAGGGACTTCTAATAAACTGTTATCTCTGATAAAGAAAAGAAAAAGACTACTAAATGGGAAGGAAACATACTGAGTAAGAGGAAAGCAGCAACACAGCCCATTTAGTAAAATAGTATTAGCCCAGTGTTCAATAAAAGGAAGGCCAATTAGAAAGAATATTCAGGTACTAAAAAGCAGTAACAATATAAACTCAGAGAAAATAAAGGCATAGTTAATGTCATAGAAGTCAGTCACACCAGTTCACAGTGAACTACATCTTTAAGTCTGAGAATTACCAGCTCTAATAGATTAATCTTCAAAACCATGATATGCTATTCCAATCCCAGAAGGGCAACACAGCCCCTAAAAACGACTCAGATCAAAGTGACCTTATTGTTCTAACATGAGCCAAGGCTGTGTAGCCAAAAGTATCAGGCCTGTCTCTCCTTCCTTCTCATTCTCCATCTTGTGCTAGTAGTAGCACAGGAGTACACATGTAGCAATACTGTGAGCTGATGACAGAACGTTCTCCTTGTCTTCCTTCAATTTTACTTTTCCCCCTCCTCCCTCTCCGTGAAAAGCAGAGCTTATTAAAGCCAAGGTTTGGGAAAATGGCTCACTGATGAACTTGTTCAGATGAATTTATTCACCCCATTTTTTTGGGGTGTACAAAAATCTTTCTCCAAAATCTCACACAAATAATCCAGAATTTTTGAAAAGGTGAGGCCCCACAACAAATATAAGGATAAAACATTGCACATTGTTTTCAAACCGCGCTCAGGTCTGAACCGGATGAGTTACTGAGCACATGTTCTGAACAGAAATGTTCTAGAGGAAGTACTACTGAACACAATGATCTGTGAGGAGATACAGGAATGACTGGAAGCATAGATATATAAATAAAAATACTGAATAAAAACCACAGATTATGAAAACTACTGGTAAGAAAATACTAGTTATACAGCTCATGTTACTGTTAATTCAATAGAATACAGCTGCAAGTTTTCTATGCAGTTCAAGTTTTAAGGTCTGACGTAGTAACACTTCTCATATCATTTGTATGCTTTATAACAGCTCCACAGAAGAACATTTTTCCTTAATGCCTTACTCACCATCATCTTTGACCTGYTTCAACAATTTTTTTCTCAGTCTCTCCATACCACTACAAATAATTCTCTTCCCATTCTGTCTTTCTTTAAAGTTCATTCCTTATTAGCTGTTAAAGATGATTAGCCTTCGAAATGATTTCAAAAGAGTTTCATGACTGCATCTGAAGCAGAATTTCATCCAAGCTTTTTTCTTTTGATCTGTGTAATATAAAACTTTGGACTATTGTGCATTCACAGAAGTCTACAAAAACTTCTGTGAGGTAAAATCAGAGCCTCTTCAAAGCGTATAAGGRGTGCACTCTCATGTAAAACTTTCCCAATAGCATTGGAACACTCAGGTCTCTCAACTGAGTTATCTTGTTGGAACAAAAGGGAATTGAGCTCATCAGACTTCTGGTTATTACTATACATGATGTTTAACCTTTTCAGGTGGTAATAGTTTCAAAAATACTCCTGTATTTCTTATATTGCAGCAGTAGTTCTTTGGAAGAGGTTTTTTTCCTTAATCAGTTCAATGCACTTAGTACAACCAGTATAATGCTTTTATTACAAACAGGCATCTAGTTACTGACTGCAACAATGAGTATTTTACATGTAAAAAGCTAGAATGATCACACAACTAGTATTACAGAGCATGTGTTCTGCACATCAGTGAGAAGAGAGTGGACACAATCTGGCTGCTGTCCAAGCTTTCTCTGTGTGTTACAAAAATAGTGGTAAGTCCCAGCTGACAGTCAGCTTTCCAGCAGGGTGGTGGGCAAAGATGTACTTCTCTCTCACTGTTCATTTGTTTATAGAGAGCTGAGAGAGAGTATGACATAAAAGTTTCTGCTCAATACAACTGACATCTCCATTCACGCAATAAAATTTTAAGTAGCTTTCCATCCAGAGGCAGGCTTCTGAATCAACTGAATTTTATGTTCATGCTGGAAAACACCTGCCCTGCTACAGAGAAGAATTATCAGTCTAAACAGGATTTTAAATGCCTCCCTGTGACCCTAAACACATCTGCATTTTTTGCGTGTTTTTCTTCTCAGGAATTTCTGCAGTGCTTGCTTGTGGATACATTACAGATTTTTCTCCTTAGCTCCCACCTGCAGGTTTGTATACCCACTCAAACTGATACACACATGGCTGGAAAGTTAAGCTTAACTATCCATACTGTGCATTTGCCTGCTTGAACTAAGTCAGTCCTCAACTTTTTAACTTTCCTCTTTAATGAGAAAATAATTCAGAAGATAATTCATAAAGACAAGCCAAAGGGCAGAAGTGAAATCATGAAACAAATGAATCTAAGTCTGTAGATGTTTTGATGGTGACCAGAAAATTATATTTTTGCTCTCAAACTGAGTTTTGTATGAATATGTAAAATAAACACAGGTTTTGCATAAACAAATATCAAATGGATCAGAAATGTGGGCTGCAATTTTATCTACAGAAAAAATGGTTTMGTTTGTATTATGAAAGATCAGCATTAATGTAGAAATGTCACACTCTCTGGTAACCAACCTTTTCATCTGAAAAAATTTCACATACCAAAGATTGGTTTTGCCTTTTGAAAAGCTGAAGTCAAGAACCATGAACACACTTTATCTAGACGCACTTAGTTTGGGTTATTTTGCTCATGAGTTTCAATAAGGCACTGTTGAAAATTCTAGTCATTTTTACAGCATTATCTGTCCCTGAAGTAACGGCATCACAAATCATTCAGGAAATGTGTTAAATATATCCCAATTAGTTTTTGCTGGCTATGTATCATTCACATTCCTATAACATGATCTTACCCAAGGATCACAGGAATTCAATGCACTCCTAAATCTGTTCATACATCCATTTTGTAAAGACTGCACTCCAATTATTTCAGTGCTTGCTGACCAGAGGAAGAGAGCAATAGCTGTAAGTATGCTTACTTCATCAAGAATAGGTTTAGAGGCTTCTGAAAAACAAAACCAAACATGCTGTTAGCTTATTCCAAAAAGGCTTTAGAATTTGTTTGGTAAAAGCCAGTGAACACAGATAAACTCACAAAAAGGAAATAGATGTACTTGAAATTATTTGTAACTGCATGTGCATTTACTTATTACAGAATGACTTTATCATTATTGACTGTGATTGACAAAAATCTGAGCAACTCTATTCTAACCATTGTTTTAATAAAGTAAGTCAATCTTTCTGAAACTTAAGTATCAAGGAAAACATCATCACCCACACTTTCTCAGACCAAGTCATACTTTTTGTTTTCAATGTGTAAACAAAAGACAAATACAAATATTTTTAGATCCTTCCCCATTAAAGATCTACTTCACTTTTTTTATTATTATTTTCAGCTGATACAGCAGAGTAAGAAAGAGATATCCAGCATGGCAACAACTTTTACTCAACATAGGGTTTCAGAGAACAGAGTAGTTGATCTGACAGCCAGCTGTCACCAATAGGAACAGTCCTTTAACCTTGCCTGCTTTTCAAACAGCCTGTATTTGCCATTGTCATAATTTTTTTTTTCCTTGCATAAGCTCTGTCTTCACAGATATCATTCATGAATTCACTACAGGAACAAAAATATGTATATTTATATATAAACTATTATAATATATATAAAAAGCACTGTTCTGCTGGTCTGGTTGGCCACACTGGTTCTCCTCTCCCCTGAGAGGCACAAAGAAGCAGTGCACATAAAGTCAGCAAAAAAGGAAAACAGCATGACTGCCCTTTACAGATGTCAGCTAGTCACTCAATTGGCTTAGCCATGATGTGAAACCTCACTTCAAAAAACTACTCCAAGCATTTAAGTAACAATTTTTCTTGCATTATTTAAATTATGTTAAATTACATTGTTTAAATTTCACTGAATGATGGGATTTGAAATTGAATGCAGCGGACCTTGSTTAGATTTCTGTGTGTGTAATCTATCACGCTTTACAGAAGTTTGGAAAGGAAAACAGACACTCTTGCAAGGAACCAAGAAAAATTTCTGAAGCCTGCAAAAAGCCTACAGCCAGTGATGTTTCTAGAAAGAGGGACTGTGAAATCTCTACAGTAACTAAAGGCTGGAAAACAAGAGCTGATGTGACAGATCAAATTAGAAGCTTGGCTTGGTTAACACAAACCTAGTGATTCCCCCCTTCGGACATTTCAGAACCATTTGCAATTACCTACTTGTTCTGACCTCTCACATGAGTAACTACATTCAAGCCTCTCTCCACTCTCTACAAATGGCTCCTTGGCAATGTAATGGGATGCTTTTCTCACTGACTACCATTATGCAAATGGAAAATCTTTGTGTCTCTCTTTTGCTAACAACATAGCTAAGACACTACATCTTTTTCACTTTTTGAAGGGCAAGGCAAAGCATGTATGTGAACCATAAGAGGTGGTCTGCAGTTCTCTGAAGAGACACAGTTGCCATCGTGCTGGTGAGTAACAGGGATTTTTTAGCCAGAGGGAGGATTTCTTTCTCACTACAGAAAGATTTTAACAGTATTGTGAGTATCCTACTCCAGTATGAACCTTGCCACAATTAGCTGTTGCTGTCTTCACACTCATTCAGTTTAACACTCACTGTCACTGAAACTATATGAACTGTACTAGCATAAAACCTGAGAGGCAGGGGCTCCAAGATGCGTTGTAAAAGGGAAAACTTCTTACTGGAGGTTATGATCAACACTGTCAAAGAAAACAGACCAAACAAAGAGAAATCTGGAGTGAGAACTCCTGAGATGTAATTACATTATTAAAGCCAATGCTGTGCTTTTCTTCAATAAAATCTATTAAGCAACTGATGAGTTATGCTCTGTGCATTCAAGTCTTAAAGTTATAGGCAGATACCGTACTTGCCTTTTCATTACAGCAAAATCCAGTGTTCTTGAATTTTAACTCTCCTGCACTGGGAAGCCACTTACCAGGTTGAGAGTCTTCCAAGATAGATGCCAGAGTGCTGCGGATAAGACCTGTCCATTGTTTCTGAGTTTCATCAGTCTTCACTGTTGGAAGCGTAACAATAGTTTTTATCCCTTGAAGAGCTGCACTGACGGGAGGTGGGACCTGATTATCTGCAGATTTCACTGCTGTTTCTTTCAATACTCTGGTTATCAGAAATAGGATAGTGGGTAAGATTGTCATACACCCTAAAAAAAAGGGAAAAAAAAGATAAAATAGAATTTCTGAAGTGTGGTAGATAACCTCTTTGGCTTTCCCAATATGGATGCATATGGTTGGAGACAAAGGAGACAAGATAAACTGCAATTCAGGTAACAAGTGATACGTGTCCATCAACATTTTATCACCAAATTCATTCATCAGTACTACTGAAGTATATCATAACACAAGTCATACAAGCCAACAATTGAAATGCTGCTGTCAATTCAGGAATGATGATTCAGCTGTTAAAGCTTTGTCCTACATGGCACGTGATACATGGTCTGTCATCCTGATTGTTAAGTATCTTAAAACAGGATCTGTGTATCACTAGGGTCCTATAAACAGCAAAAATCAGAGGTCTGGAAACAGGTATCCAAACTAAGTTATTGCACTTTCCAAGTAAAGTGGTGTGTGGTACAAGCCTCAGAAGCAAAGTAAGGAAGCTATCTGAGTGTCTCAAGTCCTCTCAAGTCCTGGACAAAGGCTGTAGGAGTTTCAATAATACATGTAGACTTTAAGCCCCTGCAGGACTGAAAGAAGAGTGCTGTTGGGTTTAGGCATGCAAAATCAACAGGTCACTTCAGACAGTCAAATCTCTTTCCATATCTTTTCTATGCTTCATTTTCCCACATCTGTGGAAACACAAATCCTGCCATTTTCCTACTTCTGAGAATGCTGTGAGGATAAATACATTAAGTAGAACAATTATGACAGGAAGGGACTGCTGGAAGTCATCTAGTTCAATCCCCTTTTTCAAAGCAGCTGTTCTTCAAGATCATATTGCCCAGGATCTTGTCCAATGGAGACTGCAAGATGCTCATATTTTAAAGAAAGAGGAAGAAATAAAAAAAATCCCGAAACACTCAATCACAGGAAGTGATGAATTCCTTTTGTTCAGTTTCACTTCCATCCAAAGGCTCAATTAACACAAAAGTTTGTGCATGTGCTATCCCTGCCTCCCTACAGCTATCAGCTGGCTACATCTTCTGAACAAGAAAAAAAAAAMCCACAAAAAAATCAGTCTCTAGCAGACTAATCTCCATAGACTAACAGAAGTTTTTGAGCTACTTTCAGTGGCCACCTACGAAATGCTGGGAGTAACACCTTCACTCCAGATAACACAGAAGTAATACTGTTACTCTATTGCCCACCCTCTTCCCCATCACTCTCTCCACAAAAGAAAAAAAAAAAGAATCAGGAATCAAATAAAAAGAGTGCAGGACTCCAACTCAAAATCTATTGTTCTTTAAAGAATTGAAAGGCACAAATTCACAAATTGTCTGTTTGAAGACAGACCATGTTGTCTTTTGAGCATAAYTTTGTCCAAATATGTTATTTACCATGCAACTCATTAGGGGACCAACTTCTAAAATGTCTTATCTATATCAGTGTGTGTGAAACTTCCCAAAGATCATTGAGACAACTCTTAAGCAATTTGCTCTCCAAAAAGCAAAAGTCAAAGAGCACAGCCTCCCATGTAATTGTGTCCTTTACTCCTGAACTTCACTCAGTGCAATTACCCTGGCTTACACATATCCTTTGTGACAGTCTTCCTGGGCAGAAGAAAGCTCCATTTAGTTTAGAATCACACTTGGAATGACTGACAGCCAACGGCTGCAAAACCAAGTGTACTGCAGATGAATTGTGCTGTTTTTTCCTCAGTAGGGTTGTCTTTTCATACAGCTGCTGCTTTTCATAAACTTTTCAAATAATTTAATTATCTCCAAGATGTCTGTGGTCTTTTACAATAGGATTAAAATTGGTCAAAGGTTTCGAAATCATGAGAAAAGGGGAAAAAACTCAACAATAAAATCAGAGTGTTATAGAGCTAATTTCCTGAGCAAATTTGCAGCACACATGCAAACCTAAAATCAAATTTCCTGCCCACTGGAAAAGCCTGAATTCTTAACTTAGTTAAGCACCTAAATATACTTATCAATAGATGACCTTTAAAGCATCTGTAACAGTATATTTACAGTTCGGGTTTAGCATCATATCCTCGCTGTGCTGCCGCTACAGTAACCACTCTCACGTTTTGTTACAATACCTTACCTGCTGGAGAACACAGAGAAGGCAGGTCAGACAGAATATTAACGGTGGCAGCCACAAGACGAGCACTTTCCTCAGAGAGGTGGGATTTGGCAGCAATGTGACTTGGAGAATCTGACACTTTTGAACTCAGATGCGGCATGTGTCGTACTAGGATAAACATGAGCAATTCCATGGCTGCAAAGACTAGAGATTTTCCAGGCACAAGACCACCACTCTCACCCCCCTCTCCTAAAGCAAGAGGATTTTCTTTTTCCTCATTATCTTCTTCATCTGAAAAAGGAAAGAAATGTCTGAGGAGACAGTTAAGAAAGATCCTATACCATACACACTCTTCACAAAAAAAGTTAAAAATCAAGACGAAAAAAGTTGCTTTACAATAAGATAGGACAAACATGGCTCATTTCAAACTAAATGTTTTAGTTAGAATGACTTAAAGGGGTCTAAAATGCCTTAGACRTATTGTGATTGCAACAATACTTATTAAAAATCCATCCAGAACTAGAAAAAAAAAAGTAGTCTTGCACAAAATAAAACTGTAGTTAATTATTTTGCTTCTTTTAAAACTTATTATAAAATTAACAGCAATGACTGCCAAAAAAACAGCCAGGACAATATTTTTTCCATTTAATAGCTATTAATTAAATGTTCCACCCTGACAAAATTTTATTCTAGCCTAAATTGATTATGAAATAAGAGAACAGAAAAGCACTGTAGGATTCTAAGTTCATGATTTGAGTGCATTCTGTTCAAAAAGTCTCTCTTTTGATGGCAGCTTGGCCAGCTGCAGTCCTTCCTTCTCCCATTGAACAGCAACAGAGATTCAGTAAGTCAAAGCTGGCCTGAACTATCCCTATAGAGCTCCTATGAATTTAAATGATTGCTACTGTTATCACATTCATCAATTTGAAAAATGCAGCTTACTGGGCTGACAGTAAACAATTCCATTAATTCATATGAAGGAACAGAGCCTGCATTTTCAGTTGTGCTGGTTCCTCAAATTCCAGCAAAATCTTCTCCCTGTTTTTATGTGGGAAATGGGCAAAAGCTATCAGTTGAGGGGTTTTTTTATCAACAGTATATTGTGCCAGATTAAGATAGTAATTTTCCTTAGTAAGAGAATATTCTTTGGGTTTTACTTCACTTCTTTCAGGTAATAGAAAATATGGCAGACCTACCTAACTTAACCGGGTATCAATGAACTGTTTGCCACTTGGAAATTAATTTACCTAGCATAGATGGAAACTGTATATCTAATCTGAGATTTTTAAAGAAATGGTAAAGAGATGATTGAACAGGAAGATTCTCTCTTAAAAGGAAGAGGTCACTGAAAGTGCCTCAGAAAGCAGCTTTCAGACTGCTGCTAGCTTCAGACTGCTGGTTGAGTTTTGAATATCTCCAAACATGGAGATGCCTCAACATCCCTGGGCACCTGYTCTACTGCTTCACCACTCCCACAGTGACTAATTTTTTCCTTGTATTCCATCTGGATTTCCACTGCTGCAGTCTCTGTCTATTGCCTCTTGTCCTTCCACCACACACCTTTCAGAAGACTCTGGATTGGCCTAGTGTTTAAATCCCCTTTAAGAAGGGGGATTGCTATTCTATCCGATATTAACCCTCTCTTCTGCAGACTAAACAAGTTCAGGTCTCTCAGCCTCTCCTCATGGGTGACACACTTCACCTCCCTAAGCAGCTTAGTGGACTTCCACTGAACATCCTTCATGTTTGTCAACATCTCTCTTACTCAAAATGAGGAGAAAGGGGGAAGAAAACTAGACACTGCTCCAGATGCATCTTCACAAGCTCTAGGCRAAAGGACAACCGTATCCTTAATCCATTGGTCATGCTTTTCTAACACAGCCCAGTGACAGAGTCTTCATCATTGCATAGGTTTCATACCAGGGATTCACACACTCAACTCCTTATCTGGCAAATCTGCTATCCAATCTGTCAGCCCGCCAGCCTATTCCACATTCCATCCCAAATGCAGGACTTCAGCAGGTTCTCAGTCCTGCAGTTAAAAATCTCCCTGAAAGGCAGCACTGTCCTCCAGCATACCCACCACTYGCACAATTTTGTATTGTCCACAAATTTGCTGAGGGTACATTCTGTCCTATCACCCAGGTTATTAATGACAATGCTTAACATTAGCAGGCCCAATACTGATCTCTAAAGAACACCAATTGCAACCAGCTGCCAGTCAGACTTGAATCACTAAACTCCATTCAAGCACAGCAGTCCAGCCAGTTATTCTACTTTTCAGTCGACATCACTCCTATTTGACAAGGATATTGTGGAGTACTGGGTCAAAACCTTTGCAAAAGTCTACGTAAACACTATCCACCACTCCACCTCCTAAGCCAGTTATTTCATCACAGAGGGTGATGAGGCATTATTTGTCCTTAGTAAGTCTGTGCTCACTATTTCAAATCGCATTCTTCTACTTCATGTACTAAGAAGTGCTTTCAAAAGAAATTTACTCAAAAACCTTCCAACATGCACAGCAGGCTTACTGGCGAGTTCACATCCCAAAACCCCACCTTACATCTTATTCAAAGTTAGCCACAGCATCTCATTTTTGCCATTCATTGGAAAGCTTTTTTGAGCACCACARCTTTTCAAAGATGACTGCAACAAACTTAGCATGTCATCTCAGATGCATCCCATGGGGTTCCAGCTGTTCCGTCTGGTACAGCTTTTTTGTAAGCAGTCCTTAACCTGGACGCTCATCTGCTGTAGCTAGCTTTGCTCTCCCCTAAACTTGCTCATTAGACACACACACAGGAGGACTAAGCAAAAATGRTAATAGCGCCTCAGTTATCCTCTAGCATGTTTTGTCATTAGATCAAGCAATCCATTCAGCAGCAGGTCCAAATTTCCTTTGCTGACAGCATACCTATAAAAGTCCTTTTCACACTAGACATTCATTATCAGTCTCAGCTCCAGTTAAATTGTGGCTTTCCCAGTTCCACTCCTCCATACCCAAGAAGTCTTCAGTAGTCTTCCTTGGCAGCTTGCCCCCATTTCCACCACTTCCTTGTCACATCTGAGCTCGGTCAGAAGTTCCTGTTCCACTAAGTCAGCCTCCTGCCATTTTGAATGAGCTTTATTTTGTCACTGAAGATGAATGATCCCTCTTTCCTTTGCCCTTCAGGAAAGCTTATCACAAGATCTCATCTACAAGCTCCCTGCACAAGTCAAAGTCTGGTAAGTCAGGCCAAAGCTTTTGCTCTGCTACTTGCTTTCTTCATTTCCCTGGAAATTCTGAGCTCTACTATCACTTAACCTGCTACAGCCACAACTACCATTAACCTTCATAACCATTTCTTCTCTGTTAGTGAGGAGGAAATCCACTGAGCCTCACCCTTATTTAGACTGTCCAGCATCTGTGCCTGAAAAAACCTGAGTGTTAGCATCCTGTGGTGTCACCCTTCCAGTACATGACCGGATAGTAAAAGCCTCTCATGAGGCTCCCATAGCTGGATTGGAATGCTTCTTTAGGTTGGTTTAATATAGCTTCATTCACCTCCCTTTCTTCATTAGGCAGCCTGTGGCTCCTGACTGGTACCACCCTTCACTTCCTCTAAGTGGTATCAGTATCTGACTGGTCAAAGTAGGACACCTGGCTCTTCTTCTCTTGCCAGATCTCTATAGTGTTCTCCAACTGGATATCTGGAAATAGAGCTTTTTGTTCCTGGAGTCACAATATTGCAGCTGCCACCTTCATGCAAGTGTCATCCCCCAGGGCCACATTCTAGCACAGCCTATGGCTGTCTCTCCTCCTGAGAAACAGACTTCAGCTCCTGCACCTGCAGGACCTCTGTGAAGAACACTTTATTCCTTCATTTGCCTTTCCTGACACCACAGTCTGCTCACCTTCACATGCATTTCCTTCACGAGTCACAGGTACAACCAATGTCACTTCCAGCCCTGGCTGCACAGACAGGCCTTTGGAGGACAGGCACATCAGCACTTTCATCTCTATTTCAAACCTGGTCATTAGACCTCTGATGTACCAGAGGTGATTGTCCCTCACTGAGCAGGTTGTGTCGTTGTGTATCACTGCCATCATTATGCTGACTCTAGCAGTCCTGTACAGTCTTGAGCAGCACTTCTGGGCAGCATGAGCATGCCATTCCATGCCAACTGCCTTGCTGCTGTTTGCACACCCTGTTCCCAGAGCTCCTGGTTGCTGACACGCCCTCAGTGCCCTGAATGTCACTGAAGTAAGAACCCAGGTGCAAGTCTGCTTCATTTCCTGGCAAGATCTCCTGGCTAGGCAACTTTTCACACTGGTTCCAGGAGCAGTTCACTCACCTCATGAATGTCAGTTGTGCCAGGGACACACCACAGTAGCCTGTACTGGTGGCTAAACCATTAAACTTCAGAAAAAAAGGTAAATGAAGTGCTATGGAGACAGTCAGTAGAGAAACATTAAGGAAACTGAGCAAGGTATTAGTAAAACGTAGACCTTAARTGGTGTGCTGGGTATAACCTTCATTACTCATACTCAAGAAAAATGAATGACAACCATGAAAAAGAGAATGATCAAAGGAGGAAAAAATACATCTTACAAGACTTAAGAAAGCAGCAGGTAATTATGAACACAATCAAAATTATCTGTGGAATACACAGCATTTTCCTCCTCAGTGTAACCATACTCTAACGCAAGTGAGTTCCTTTCCCAATATGAAAACCTGCTGCTTATTTACTCTGCAAAGCAAGGTGTGTTTTCAGAATCTTACTTAGTGTGTTCCTTTTTTCCTGCAAATAATCTTGAGCTGCTCTTACTATCTGCTGGACAACTCCCGTAACCAGTAGCTGGACTGAAGGAGGATCCCAGGTCAGGAGGAGTCGGTGAAGCACACTCAAGAGTTCAACACCGAGGAGCTACAGTKAAACAAAATACATAGAAAAACATTAATTAGGATTTAAAAATTCCTAATTGTTATGTCACTTGCTTATGATGAACAAATAGTTTACTCTCACAAAAAATAATTACAGCTTTTGTAATCATCATAGATGAAAGACCAAGACGTAGAAAAAGCTGATTGTTACAACACGCTCATACATTACCTGATCCTCTGCAATATGGATCCTGGCACAAGGGGAATCCAGTAAAGTATGAAGTGCTTGTAAGCAAGATGTAACATGCTCTACAGGCTCTTCAGGTCGTGGGGAACACAGAAATTGTATACTAACACCTGAAATGAGCAATAATTAAAAAGAATGTTCATGTCATCATAAAATCAAGTTTGCTTTTTAAATGTGTTTGTAAGTATAGCAGGCCCTTAAGACAGATGTTTTTCTCAATTCTACTTCCTTTAAATGAAAAGAGAGTCTACACAGAAGCATTGCATTTGCTTCCTCTTCTGCATCATGTCTTCCCAAAATTTGGCAGGATAAATAATAAACAGCAACAACAAATAACTTAAGATTACTGWATGGAAATCCATACTTTAGAATCAAGATCTGTAAGTCAGACTTATGAATCCTTCAATTGTAAATCGAGTTTTATTTTCTTGAACTCTTTTAAATGTAAAGATAAATGAAATGAAGCCCCCAAAATTATGCAACATTCATATTATACATATGGCACTTAACTCTGGTGTTAAATATCTTTATATCTCAGCAAACTGTTGGCATTCCTCAGAATAAGATACATCCATCTCTTAAAGCTGTTATGTAACAACAAAGGGAAACAGTGAGTGCTACTCACAGATTAAAAACTGATGCAAAAGCTACTCCATGTGATTTGCCAAATATCTGTCTCATCTGAACAGTGTTTTTATAGYGTTTATTTTAATTAACCTCACAGCTTTTGCATCTTTGAAGCATAATATTTTGTTTCATCTGCATTATATTACAGCGTAGAACAATTCCTACTCATTCCATTACATAAAATAAACTAGATATAAAACCTGTCTATAAAAATCACCAAAACACTGACAAATATTCTGCCAAAGCTACAAAGAACACAGAAGGCAGAGAGATAAGAGAGAGGAGGAGACACAGATTTTCAAAACGTTACTGCCCAGGCATCTAATGCATTTTAAACTTCACAGGTTTCAAGCAAAGTATCTTTTCTTATTGCCATAGCATTTCATACCATAATGTGCTACTACTGAATTCTAAACTTGTAACTCTTACCCAAAATTAAGTGCATTCGATCTTTGTTTATCTCTGGCAAAGATTTAGTGGTAGGTGGAGTTCCAGGAGTCTGGTTTAACACAATGGATGTAGCACGTTTCTGTGAATTGGGCATTGCTGCAGCAGTCTCTTCTGTTGACTCTGACACATTAAATCCTGTACTGTTTAGCCAAAGTGCCACTGCATGTAGTATGGGAGCCCAGGAGTTTCGATAATGCAGTCTAGCTGTATCAATTGTTTCTGGAGTGTAAAATGCTCCTCCTGTTAAATTAACAAAGCAAAGATAAATTCTGAAATTCTCTGCAAGTAACAGATAAAAAGCATATACTCCAAATTTATTATTATATTTATTCTGGCTGTGCTTGATTATACCTTATATTCAGGTGTAATACTTGTTAGTGACAGCACATTGCAATTCTCCTTATGTAGTAGCAATATTAGTACCTCTCATAAGTAAGTGCACTGGCCTCGATGAAACAGTAAGCAGAGAGCAAGAAAGGCAGGCACAGTCATAGGGTCTTGCAGCATTTTTCATGTAAGAACACTCACTCTTATCTCAATAAAATACTGTAAGACAGTATCCGCGCTAATCTCAGGGCCTATGTTCTTCATACAACCAAGATCTTTCTGCATTCGATGCCAAAGTATTAGAGGTGTAGAAGTATTCTTAATTCTACAAAGACATGGTYTTAATGATCTCAGTGATTCAAATAAAGAGTACATTCATTGCAGATTGAAGGAAAAAAGCTCAAAGTTCAAAAACATATTGCTATTACACACAGAGGCAGAAATTTATCACTTGCATAAAAATCATGCATGCCAAATAATTTATCGAATAATTCTGAAAGTCCAACTACAGTTTTCTTTCTGTTTTGCAGAACACAAAAAGAAATTTCAGTGCATACCATCTGGTGGAAGCTGGGTAGCAAATTCAGCTGGTAAAGTTAAAAGGGCATAATCTTTCAGCGCAGCCAACCAGAGACGGCTCAGTGCAGGCAGTTCAGGTTGTACAAGTGTTATCAAACTGTCTGGTGGCAACTCATCTATGGTACCAAAATCATCCTCATCCTCCTCTGTGCTCTTTAAAGCACGCTTTGGTTTGGTTTCTGCTTCTTTCTTAATTTTCATGGCAACAACATACACCTAGAAGAAAAACAGATGTCAAAGTATGTGCTGTGAGATTCTAAAAAGAAAGAAAAGCAGCAGCCTTTCCCACACGAATGTAACAGATTCCATACAGATAGGATTCACCAGAAAATTACTGAGAAAAAGAGATTTTCAGTACATTTTATTTAAATAGTTTCTTTTATTTCTACCAGTATATATATAATGCTTAGGTTCACAAATGGGACTTTCCTAAAACAATCTGGCTACATACTTTTTTCCTAAAAATGTCAATTATAAACACTTGAGAAACTCCTAGTTAACTAACTGCAATATTTTCCCAGAATATATTTTAAGGCTGTTCGATGTTTAGGGTTTTTTTGGTTTGTTTTTTTCTTTGGTTCATTGTGTTCTGGTTTTTTTATCAAGTTTAGGAGCAATAAGGTGCGAAGAAATTCAAAATCTGATAGGGTATGAGTGTGTATTTTCATACAGACAAGTGCAGCAAAACAAAGAACAATCAAACCTCACTGTAAATATGGAACGACAGAATGGCAGAGTAAGATACTGAGATTAAAACATCTCAGGAGTAGAACTGCAACAGGTTAGGAGGAGGACATGTACAGACGGTCAGAGGTGTGAGGCTGCTACTACACTGTAAAATGTTTTCAAACTTTTAAAGGTTTAATGGTCAATGTTTACCTCAGCCCATGCTTTCAGAACCGCAAGTTTTTCCATAGTAGTCGCACTCTCTCGGTAAAGCTGGCTAGAAGATCCTTTTCCTGCTTGCACTTTATCCAGGGAAGAGACAAGAAGGTTGTGAACTCGGCGAAGATCATTCAGGTCACTTACAACCCCACTTCCTATCCAAGCGCTACATACCTAGACAACAAAGTTTAGAATCATTCTAAACTAGCAAAACAAACCCACCAATCGTATAAATAAAAAAAAAAAAAAAAAWATCAGTAGGAAAACCAAACCCAAAACAACCACCAGGAAAAACTTAGCCGCTCTCTTCCTGCTTAACACAAATAAATCTGAGGTTTTCCTTTTTTTCTCCCTATCCATGACAACAGAATTGCTCAGGTGAGTGGTTACAAAGGCTGTTTTTGCAATGGATATTACAAGGGAACTTAACAGACATATGGAAAATGTTTAACATAATTTTTTAATCCTCCATAAATAGGTTATAACAATTTTTTTATTCTGTTCCCAAGTGTCTGGCCAAAAAATTCAGGTAATCCATTGCATTCTCTGTAGAATATACTGGACAGCAATCAATAAAAATATAACTTTAAAACCCCTGACATCTCAAATCAATATATAAGGCTCCATATTACTGGGAAGCTTCCAAATTATTAATGTCAAGGAAACACCTAGAAATTATTTGAAAGATTGAGCTATGATTTGGAACCAACAGTTCTATATCTAGAACCATCTGTCCACAATGGTAGACAGATAGTTGGGTGTCTCTTAACTTTTCATTTGAATGAAATGGATCCAAACAGGTACTTAAAATAACAAACATGACACAGATTGGCTGCTGCTGACTAGTGCTATACATCGGAGTTCATCCTCTGAAACACATTCATGCCCAGACATAATGCAGGCAATAGAAGAATTCTTGCGCAGCTGCTTTTCTACAAAGAGAAAGGGACATTCTTCCAGAAGAGCTGCTCTGATTCTGGAGATGATTCTATAAGGATGAGGATCAGAACCAAAAACACTCACAAAATCCAAGCAGTTCAGGTTTTACAAACTCATTTATAATGGCATTTTTGACCTATCTCAAATTAATTTATTTTGCTTCTAGACAACCAGTTCCATGAAAGCCTTGGGGGAAGGGACTGTCATGATCGGGAATGATGGACATAYTTAAAATAACGAACACAAAAACTAGAAGTGTCTCAAAGATGTACAGGACAAAGCTGTTGAGAACTTCTCACAAAACCATTATTCTTTCATGGTAGGACTCAGACCAGCTTCAATCCTGCTGCTGGACAAGCCAGCATCTGTTTCAGTAGTGACATAAAACTATAGCAATATCCAACTCATTCAGGGAAGCTCATCTCTGTCCATGTAACTTCTAGAGAGTGTTAAATATCCAAACCTGATCTCCAACCATTTGATGCTGTAAGTGCACACATCCACTTTGAAACTGGTTTTGACAAATTATAAGGAATGTTGAGTGTTTTCACACAAACTCCCTCTTTGTCTAGTTTTAAACRTACAGAAACATTCTATAAGTCAGGATGAACATATTCTTTCCTACATGTAGATAGCAAGTTATGGTATACTTGATCTATCCTTGCAAGTTTTGCTGAAAACTAAGACTATAAAAGAACAACACAAAGTCATACTCCTGATAAACCAAATTCACTAAACAAAGCTCAGAAACACAGTTATCATTTTAAAACTTCTGTTTGCACAGTTAGTAAAACTCCTGCTTTAAACTACAGTAGTTTGTTTACCTATGAAAACCACATACTACTACCGCTATGTTGCTGATAGTTGATTGAAATTACAGTACACAATAAGACTCACAAGAAAAAAAGCCCMCACACACACAGGGAGAAAAAAATCTTTTAGCAAACTTTCACTGACAAGTTGTTACTATGACTGTAATGAGAACGCTCAGATCTTCTAAATCCTAAAATCTAAAATAGAGCATTAAACTGAATGGAAGTTTAGTGTTTAAAGGTAAATTATCAGTATTCAAACTATTTGATCAGACTGAAAGACGACTCAATAAATACACTGCTATTGGTCTCATTAAGCAAAGGTGTTTTTTTCCTTTTTTCTTTTTTTTTCTTGCAGGATTGACATGAAGACATAGTTAGTTTCAGATACATTTCTAGATGTAGCTCCCTAAAAGGACTTCTGCACTTCTGAGGAACAAAATATATTACAAGGAAACTAAAAAGATGTTGCAAAAACATCACAGCTTAAGTTTACAACATCTGCAGCCATTTGATACTACTTCTCTTCTGCAGCCTTCTTCCAAAGAGAAGGAAAATTAGTTTCGCTTATAGTATGTGAACATTTTCCACTGTACCTGACAGGCCTTTGCAGTTATATCGGATGGTGTATCTTGGGAAAAAGCTGGCCTCAGAGCAGCTCCAACCTATTGATAGGAAGAAAAATTTTAAAAATCCAACTAAAATAATAGGCACACAGTGTTGTTTATCTCACCTTGTTTAAGGCTCAAGGACAAATACAGAACAAGCAAGACAAGATTGCCAAATTTGGCATTATAGTTACATCCCAAACTTATCCTTGCTGTCTAGCAAACATTTGCAATAGCAATAGCAAACTCTTTAACAACAYCAACAAACTCTTGAACTACTTTCTTTCCTGCTTGCCCATTGCCTTTTCAAGTCTCAACTTCGTGAAATAYATAGTATTATCTTCCTTTCGTTAATGAGTATCGTTTTAATCACTGCAGTATTACAGGTGCAATTTCTGCTAAGGCTAAATAAGCCAAAGACCTTTTGATGTCCAAAGGAATAGCCATGTGAAATCAAATGATTATGGTTGGATTGGCATCAAGTCCGCAAAATGACAAATACTGACCAGAAAATGCCTTTTAGTTAGTTGCCATAAGGCAGTATTTTTCTGAAACAAAAGGAACCAAGTCAAAGAGAAAGAAGCAATCATTACAGCACTACAGAAGAAAGAAGAAAAAGGCAGGAAGTGATAAGGATGAAAGCCTGCCTTTAAAAGTATTTGGAAGCATCTTGAAGACACAGTGAAGACAAAAGAGGTGAAAGAGTTAAGCTATGCAACAAAAAAAGCAATAATATCCCAAAATAAATCTTCAACTGCCCACTTCCCAGTATTATACTTTTGTAGTTTTCATTTAAACAGAAGTATATTCACTAATTCCCAAGAAAACAGATTTATTAGATTAAATCTAGAATTGAGTCAACGATATTTTCCAATTCCTAATTCTATAAATGAAAAGCCACTTTTGCCAAAAATTAAACGTAACTTACAATATTTGGCTTTCAAGCTACTGAGTTTTTAATTTTATCAGCTACTAAATTACAATAAATAGAAGGAGATACAAAAATAAAATTTGAAGAGGTAAATAAGAGTGTCCCTTCAGCACATTTTCACACACAGAAAAATCTCCTCACAGTTTTTTTGAGGTTACAAAATGCTCTCAAAGCTAATACTGGCATATTTGCATAAATACACAATTTCATGAACTTATAAAGGAGGTCTCACATTCGCCTGATACTGCTCCAGTATCACATGGCCTGGAAACTCTGGCTCAGGAACAGATGCAAATTTCTTGATAATGTCTTCAAGAGCTTGCAGCCCCGCCATCCGTAGCTGGTTGCTGTGGTCAGTAGCAGCCATGAATGCCATTCGGATAAGGTCAGAGAGATGGAGAACTAAGAAGTCATCTTAGAACAAAACAGAAAGAACTATTTAGTAACTTAAAAGATAGCTAACGTGATGAATACTTGCAACATTTTCTCATTGACACGCCCAAATTTTACCTATTTGTTTTCAAAGGTCCACATTTAATGCATGGAAGAAAGCAGGAAACAATGTAACCTAGTTTTCTTTCTTGTTTTCCACTCTCCCCTCCCCCCCCCCAAGCTATTCTATGACTTTTACTTCTAAAACAACCTTAAAATCTGAGCAGAAATTGCATAGAATAGAGTAGGTAAATGTGACTAAGTAGCTTAGAATATATTAAAACATTTAGTAAAGCTAATTTGAATGATCCCCCCAAACCTACAGAAAATCTTCAAAGCAATTCCTGCTCCTGCTCCAGTCCCACGCTTACAGTGACCCCTGCTGATGTCAAGCTTAAACACCTAAAACTGAGTATGCCTCTAGTTGTCCTCCCAAAAACCACATCCAAGGCTGTAAGCAAGCAGCAGACAACATGTACACAAGAAAAATACATAGTTCAGTAACGTTTTTGACAAGATGATTATTCTCTATGAATTCATTTCTTTTCTTACTCTGAATTTGAAATTACCATATGTTGTAAAACTCTTATGAAAAAAAATTATTTTAAAACATCCACTGTGACTAACAAAACCCACATATTGCCTAAGCTATTTTCAAGTCTCGAGGTAAAAAAGAAAAACGTTTTTTGTGCCTGAAACTTCTCAGAGGCATACCAGTAAAGAAAGACTGGAAATCACTTACAAACTACAGTGTGATAAAGTCTGCACTTACTTTTTCAGACCATCAGAGACATTAGTAAAATTAGAATATTTTGGAAGCAGAATTGGGGGGGGAGGGGGCAGAAGTTTGCTGAGTTTTCCTTTTTACAATGATACCAAACACATTAAAGTTCACTTTAAATAAATAGAAACAAAATTCTCAGGATTATGATATGCAATTCTCTGCAGGATCCTATAAGCAGCAGTTATTTTGTTATTTTCTCTGTAATACAATGCCATCACAAAATAAGCTTTCCCTGAAACTGTTCCTTCCTAGTCTTCAGTGACCTTGGCCTCAAATCAAGTGAAAAAACAGATTCTCACAAAATCAATGCACAGTGAAGGAACCAGGCTGCACTAAAACAACACAGGCAAAGACCTCATAATACTCCGTGTCATAACAGACACCCTCAACTCAGACACCAAAATTCATTAATCTCACACATCCAAGGATGCTCACAATATTCATCCTACATACATAAGGTCCTCATGAGCACTACACAGGTGAATGCAAATAATCACTATGTACTACAACCAATAYAACATGTACAACTCAAGGTCAGAAACCTCACACTATCTGAAAAACATTTCTTCACAAAACTGTTGTGCAATCTATGACCTCTCAATTTCGATCCTCTAACTCATACAACTATCTTTGAAACACGAGCTTGAAAACTAAGACTTACCACTCTGATGGATACCAAAAGAATGTACTTTATAAAGTCCATGTCTTTTTATAACTCACTTCCACACCCCTCTCTCCGCAACCAATGCCATAGCGATAATTACCTAGCTTTATATTTTCTTTTTTCTTTCCAAGCATCCCTTCAGATTGGAGATGCTAAAATAATCTCAACTTTCATACATTGCTGTCATTACGTTAAACTCTCAAAACACTCCCAGCGTGCCCTTAGCTAGAACTTTATTGCTTCTGTTTCAGACTTGAGAAAAGGTTTGCATATCTAAAGTTTTTCTTCCCCTAGCAGATCAGTCTGTCAGAACTTGTATGTTCCAGCAAACCTCATTCTTTGTGCTGGTGGTACTGTAACTACAGTGGTTATAAAGATACAGTTTTATTGACTTTTGCTGGTCATTTCCTTTGGTTTTAACCATTTGAATGAAAGGATAAGTGCTTATATTTTTTTCTTGGTTGTGTAATCTTAAGCTGTAAAGAGGTGTTAAAATTAAAACAAAATAAAAAAAATTAAGAACAAAACCAAAGCATGCATGTTCTATAATTACTTTTTGGGTTTTTAAGTCTGGCTGAACGAGCCAGTGCCAGGTCAAAGTGTGCCTTGTTGGCATTCTCACACAGCATGATGACTCGGCACAGACAGTCTGCTGCAAACACACGAGTTGCCCAGCGAGGTGCTACAGAAGGCTTGGACTTATCCTCTTCACCCAAGGTSGTAAACATTGTATCATCATCCATCTCATCCTTCTTCTCCGATTCCTCATCCTTCCCTCCTCCCAAGGGAGCAGCAGTGCTCATGTCTACAACAGAGAACAATTAAAAGGAAAAAAAATCCATCCCACCATTAAAATCCACAAAAGACAGGTAAGGACATGAGTTCAAGTCTTTCCTTACACTGAGATTCAGAACAGATTAATTCTTCTGTTGAAACATTTGACAAATGTCAAAAAGTAACAGAATATCAGTAAAAGAAATTGTTTTCACCTCTATTCTGGGTTAAATTACCCTTTATTTGTCTTACATGACATGAAACAAATTCCTGTAACATTAATTCTCCACAGTTACCATCTACAGCTGAATCCCATATCTAAACTGCCCAGCTTTGTAAATTAACCTATTAAATTGCCAATAAACAGGATAAGGTTCAGAATTAAAAGAATTATCAGGCTCAGAATAAAAGAATCAGCTTAGCTTTGAATTATTCAGCTCCCATTTCAAGTAGAAGATAAAAAGCAAGTTAAACTGAMACAAAACTAGAAAGCTCCATGCCATGGGACAGCTATGCAGCCAAGTAGGCCTCTGATGGCACCAAAAAATGTGATTAACATTCAAAAAATTCTTTTCTCTAAGTGCAGATTTGAGACTTCATTTCAGAAAATAAAATTATTTCAGGGAACACATAAAAAACGAAAAGCCAAACAGGGACAAAAAAACCCCTCACCAAACATGCATTTATACTTTTACTATTCAGAAATGAGAACATAAAACCAAAATGACAAGGTCTAAATTAGCAAAATGCCAAGATACTGACAAAAATTACTCCAGCAATAACTAGAGGAGAACAAAAAGAATTTATTGCAAAGGTAATGCACCCCAGCAAAGGCATGCTTCTCAGAAAGTCTCAATTTAAGCAACTGAAGAGCCAAGGCATAAAGAAAAAGGCTATGGCAAATCAAACATGGATGATGCCAGTTCACTACAAGTGTGTCTTGAGAAGGCATCCAGGACTTCATGTGCGTTATCTGTAAATCTCTGCTTAAAAAGCAAGCCACATTTTGTTCATAYGTCAGTTAGTTGGATCAAAGGAGTTCAAAGTGAAGTTGCTGGCTTACAGTACACCTGAGAGAAATGTATTTAAATATGGTTTTCTCTGAGATACGTCATCTACTAATAAATAAATAAGAAATTGGACAACCATGTTAAAAACTTTCAGACCCATCCCACGTGAAATAACAAAAAGACATCCCAACTTAAAACTCAGGAAATGAGGTCTTTCTCACTGGGCAGATATGTGGTAACTACATTGCATAAAGAAATCATTGGTAGCATTACTCATCAGTAAATGTAAAGCTGGCAGCATTTAGAAACAGCTTCAGGATGAACTCACACATGCCAATAAACAAGTATAAATGCAAGGGAAATGAGCAGATTCTGCGTCATAACCATCCTACAAGCTGAAAAACAGGAATAAGGTCTCAGAGGACAAAATCTGTGCAAATAAATCTGCAAATCTGAACAACAAACAAAAAATTTGTCACCATGGTAACCAATCATCATATCAGTAACTCACAAAACCTTACAAGAGAAAGCTCAGAATATGTACAGCACTCTTCTATCTGTAGAATCCTGATGTATATGGGCTAAAAAGAACGTCTACTTCCACTAAGATACTGAAATGTCTGAGTTATAAACACACTGCTTCTCCACTGGAAATCCTGCTTCAAGCAGCTAACTTTTTAATCAATTCTGAAACTTAACATTGATAATTTCTTCTTTCTATGGAAGTTTAAATGCGCCATAATCAAAGTTCTATCTACAATATAACCTATATCTTAATTAGGATAAAAGACAAGCTCCAAACCAATATTGCCAGAACACGCTAACACTAAGGACATAATATCATTTATGTGAACACTACAGAACACTTACCACTGGAAGCTGCAAGGACATCCTTACAAAGCATGAGCCAGTGTGAAAGGTTTTCTACTGCCAGGGATGAAAGCATATGTCCCAGAGTATCATGGATATCYGAGCACAGCTTTCGATCAGTCTCACGATCCAACATTCCAAAGAGGACGCCTTCAAGGCCAGTCTCTGTTATATTAACCCCCTGATGCCGGGAATGAGCATCTCGCCGAGAAACAGCTCCTGGTGCAAAAGGGTTCATATCTGCAAAATGAGAATGAGAAATCTCTTCTAAAATCAGTAACTCAGTTTTAAAATTTGGAGCAACAGACTAGAATTGGACATTATGTGTTCGTGTGTGTATTGTTCAGTCAAAGATACACCAAGCTGTTACTGATGTTTTTCTGAATTAACTCTTGAAAGATTCTAATACAGCAATTAATTTTATCTGCAAGGCAAATAACACCTCCAAGTATTAGTTAAAAAAATAAAAAATATCTCTCTCTTCAAGGCACACAGCCTGTGAATTTGTAAAAAAACCCTAAAAGTATTGGACTCTTAAGAACTTTCCCAGAGACAGACTTAACTGGTGTGATTCAATATGAGTAAGTTCACAATTCTGTTTGTATGAAGACCGTGCTGATCAACACTGTTGAGCTTCCTATTTTCAAAATAAAATGATACATGTAAGAATTGAAACAACCAACAAAGGCTTTGCAGATGGGGTGCTAACAGAATATAACACAAYCAGGTATCTCGATAAGGGAGTTTGGGGCTTTTTTCCCCTCTTTCTGAAGGCAAAGCACACGTTTGCACACATATGTGCACTCAACTGTTGCAAAATGGCCACATGAAAGAAATACGTACTGATGCCACTGTTTTCTTTGTCCCCAGCGTTTTTTGCTAAGCTCATGGCATATTCACACACTTCTGATGCTTCCCTCTGAGCAAGCTGTCGCAAACACGCAACTGCAGCCCGGCGCAGCAGCAAGTGAGAGCTGCAGAGATGAACCTAAAAATCAAAACCATTAGAGATGAGTGAACTGCTGCACCCCCCTATCAATAAATCAATGCTGGTAAGAACTAGAGGCATTCTACTTTTCAGTTATATGCCCATGTGTGAGCTGTTGGGTACCAAGCTCTGAAAGTCCAGAAGTAAGCACTTTTTATAATATACAAATATGAAAATAAAGCTGACATACATAGAGCTGACAGCTGTTACCTGGTTAAAGAGATAAAAGCTTAAATATTGGAACTACTGTGCCAGTGTGATTCAGATTAATTACAGTTTCCAATCTGCTACACTCCAGTACTACTCTGCCTCATATTCTGCTATAGTTGTAAATCACATTCTTTTAAATAAAAAGTCATCATCAGGTGCACCACACAGGACAGCTATCATAAAACTTTCATTTCAAATTTGTAACAGAATCTGAAGTTCTTAAAAGTGCCTCTCAATAAGACAGCATCAGATTTCTTTGCTAACCAACACCGGCTTCTAACTCCTTTGAATCACCTCAAGCACAAGCAAATATTTTCCTTACAGAAGAATTGTGCATAGTCTCTATTTTCCTGAGAGGAAGTAGCTGCACAGAGAAGTGAATGTTTTTCCATAATGAAAGAGATGAAGAGTGGTCTTTAAGAAACTCTAATTCTTTATTTACCCCACGGTAACTTGGTTTTAATAAACCAAATACACATTTGCTTTCTTGGTATTAGGTTATTATGTGGATGGAAAATGTTTTCCTAAATGAAAGGATTCTATAGTTTATAAAGCATTTTAACAGTAGATCTTTATTCCACATATGAATATACAAGATTTTAGTCCTAAAAAGACAAGCAGTCTTTAAAGAACCTCTAAATATCACATTGAGGTTGTTTTAATGGAACTAAAACACAGGACGTTTGGGAGATTTAATTAAGGTAAAGGGTATTCCGACTTCACGTTACAAAACAAATACTTACAAGTTATGAAGCCAATGCAGGAAGAAGAAATTAAAACTACAGTGTGGAACTGTGTGGTTTAATTTTGATACCTAGCATTAATTTCATTCAAAAGTGAGTCTGAAGAGCTGGCTAATGGTTCAGGTAAAGTAGACCTTGTCTACATATCTATATATCTGCAGTATGAAAAAATGTGCAAGACAACTCAGAGGAAAACCTATCAAACCAGGTATAACTTGAAAGTAAGGAATATGAGAAAGGAGAACAAAAATAGCTTTTGTTTAGCAGAAGACCATAAGCTAACAGAAGAGAAACAGCAGGAAACCCTGGGAAAAGGCTTCAAAACAGCACTAGTTATTCATGTATGAACTTCWTTGTCTGTAACATTACCCACTAGTACTCACAGAGTAAATGGCTAYAGAGATTGTTTGTCATGTTGTACCTGGTATTCATACAAAAGGGCCTACCTACTCCAGGGTGTGTCGCATCCCTTTCATGCAAAATTTTGTGAAGGGACAAGTGGCAGATTCTGTAAACACACTGCACTCCCAGGAGTGCTTGGGGCAGGGTGGGGCTTGGGTATGCACAGGGCTGGGGAGAAGCATGTAACCACGAGAGGATGCCCTAGGGAAAATCTGGATGGCGACTAAAAAAAAGKTCCAGTGTTGACATAAGTAGGATTGCATTCCTTTAGGTAACACTGAGTCATCAGTTTTGCAAAGAATGGCATAAACAACGTCACAAAACATCTAAGAGACATCAGGATCAAGCTTTTCAAATTTCCCAGTACTGGACTACTGAACCCTCTAAAAATAATTTTTAAAATAGTAATTATTAAAAAAAMCCCTAAACCTACACTGAAACCACACCCCTCCATGCCACCTTTCCTCTTACTTGGTATGTTTTGGGCTCAAGCCTCTGTCTTACTTCCAGGCTTAAGCCAGGACTTGCTGACAGAACACTAATGAAGGGAGAAGGCAACATTAACAGCAGCAGCACAAGAATTGGAATGTCAGCACCTACTATGCTGACAATGGTAACATAAATTCAAAATCTGCTACCCTTCCCCAACTCATTCACTTCTCTCTGTGCATGCAATTAGTTGGAGAAAACAGAGCRTTTCAGCATATTTTTTCCTCATATTATTTATACATGCTTGCTATCTTACACTATCCAGGGTGAAAGAGAATCAGCCCCTATGACTTCAACTTGAACAGCATTCTGAAAATATGTAAAATGGCTTGGGGACTCCAGTGTTTTTGCAAATGTGACTTGCTTATTACATATGGCTATCCTTGACGTCTTGCTAAATATTTCCTCTGTCCTCTGATAAGCACATGCATAAAACTTTGAGGAACAAAAGGGATGCATTTTATACTCACACAAAGACTGGGAACCAGACTGGACAGGTTGACATGCCGTGGTGCAAACATATGAAGCTGCTGAAGGCAGGATATAGCAGCTGCCTGAACAAGTGAGTCTGAATGGTCTTGTGTGATTGCACATCCCACCAAACAGGAAGAGCGGATTGTTGAAATCGTAGCTCCATTACCTAATGATGTAATACGATACCCTTAACACAGTAAAACTTTCCTATGACAACTGCAGACTTTAAACCTTTGAGMAGTAAGAACTATTAATGCTTCAATATTACAAAAAAAAAGTTCACAGATTAAAATGCAACTTTTCTGAATTCCTATGCAAATTGGAAACACTACAGAGTGTTTCACTAGCTCTTTTTTAGCTCAGTTAAACAATGTGCTGTCCAAATTAAACTCTAGATCGATGATCTCCAGTCAGAACTATTTCAAGACTATCTTCCCAGGACATAAAACCAGTTAATTATCTGAAGTTAGATCTTAAGTCTCTTTCATTCTATATACACGAGTGACATTTCATGCACTGAGCCATTTCCTGAAATATCAGGTAACTCTTAAGCTAGCATATATGTACACAGGGGATTTTCATTAGCTCCAACAGATGAGTTGCACTGCTCTAGTAGAACAAGTATTCAAAAGAACAGTATTGAAGTTGAAGAATAATCCCATTCTCAATTTTAAGAATTAACCCACATCAGATTTATATAAATTTATAAAATTTATATTTTATAAAAATATAGAAATGTAACCTATGTTACAATATAGAAATGTAACCTAGCAGAAGACATTCTACATAAGTTATTTTAAAAGTTAAACATATTCCAGGTCAAACGGTTAACTCACAGATACACAAGTTCAGTGAAACATCTAGAACTATTTCATAACTAAAAACTTAAGTCCAGTTATTTAGAGTTAAAATTTCACTAGTGGTTGGCTCTCTGGCACTGCATCAAAGACAATCCTAGAAATATTCATAAAAATCCCAGTTAGACAAAGTTACAAATCTATGTTTTTAACACCTGAGGCACAGAATTTCAGACACAGTGTTTGGCATGACAAGATCTTAAGTCTCTACAGTAAGGTAGAGAGACCTAAGGATATCAAGAAAGAATGGAAATGAGTTACAGTTCACAATATCAATTATGTCAAACTCTCACCATCAGTTAAAAATAAAATAAACATGTTAAAAAAGTGGAGSAAAAACCTTGTCTCATGCCCCACCTATACACAAAAACATACACAGCAAAATATGCAGCAAGAATTTAATTGCTTACCTACCATGCAAATTTGCCATTAGCCAAAACACCATACATCACTGCAACTTCTTTATACAAATCTCAAACCGCAGTCAAAAAAGCCCCAAGCAGTCATAGGTAGGATCAAAGTGAGGCAGCTTGGAGGATTGTAAACTGAAATAATCAACCTTGCGCCCCCCCCCACCTGCAACTAACAAAAACTTCTATTCTTATATTTAAGATTACAATATCATCTTTAAACAAGGTGGATTTTTCTTTTCTTTTCAAATTCCCACTCACCTTGCAGCTCAGGCCCAACAGTAGTTATTATAGCTCCAAGGCATCTGCCCAAGCACTGATGCACTTCCGTATGCGATGGAGGCACAGTCAAGAGCAGGGTAAGCACTAGAGAGAGTGTTGGCTCCACGTACCCACGGTACATTGGCCCACTAGAATCCACTATCAAGGCAAGTGAGTGGAGAGACCAGGTCTATCAAAAACACAAAGGAATATTTTTCAGTAATGCATTTAGGAAATTAAACAGTTTTTCATGCAGATGGAGCCTAGCTCTGTACACCCATTCTTAAACACGTCTAATTTGCTACTCTGACTCCAGAAGTGTTTCAGAAGTCTCAGGACCTCAAGCAATCACCTGACAGTTTAAATATCTCTAACATACTCTTTGGTTATCAGCAGTTTTGGGGATAAGGGAAATAAGGTGACAAAGCACTTCGAGGAAGAAAAATACAAACATAAATAACACATCCACCTAAAACAAAAAGCAAAAAAGAAAACTGACTCAAGACAGGAGAAAGAGAGAATCACTTCACTATAAAACTGGAGGCAGAGTCTGAAACGAGCAGCTTACAAAGCCGTTAGTGGCAAGTGCCTTTTATATTCCAGTATCAACTGATTTCCATGACAAGTTGAAAGGTTCACATGCATTTTTCTAATTTTCTTATTAGAGAGTGCAAGAGAAGAAAGCAGTACTGTTCAGTGTACTWTAGCATGAGAAAAAAAAATGATGGCAGACCTGTTTCAGTTGCAAGATGAGTAAACAACAAAAGAGCAAAGTAATTTATTGTAACTGCCAAAGCAAGAAGCAGGCAAGAGGACAGTCCTTTTGGATACTGACATTTCATAGAAAATAAATTCCACTGATAGACCCGAAAGCATTAGCTATCTCTCCATAACATCCTACTAAATGATCTTATTTCAGAATTTTCCTACATTAAGTACATGAAAAGACTAAGATAAAAGAGTAGTGCTATTACAAAGCTAGACTCTTAGAAATAAGCTGGAAAACCAGCCTTTAAAACTGCTCCTTTTTAATCCTCTCTGATGCAACCAACAAACCATTAGTGCCAGTAATCATGTAACTACTACAGTCCTAACCCTGTGGTAACACATTACGGCTTATCCTTTCACTCCTGTGAATTTCCATTATTTATACTTCCATACAGTTTCTGTGTAACCACACTGATCCAGTGAGGGATGAGGTTTAAAGGCTTAGATTTTCACAGTGGCCTGATGTTGTATTCTCAATGAAAAGTAAGGTAGATATGCAAGTTCCACCTGAACTTCCCTTTTATACTTCATTTTTTTCATAAAACATTAACCTTCCCAATTTGTTTTCAAAATCAATGGTGCACAATTATATGCCTCAAGTTACCTACTCATAGATGAAGTTAGTTACATACGCAAACTGCACTTTGTCTTACCTTAAATAAACTGARGAAAATCAAAATAGACTTTAAATTGTATTCATAGATTTTTTTTAACATTATTTTCAAACAAAACTAGGCTTGTTTTGCTAAGTGATAAGCTTTGTTAATTTGATTTTTTTTAATTGGTCTAACAAAAAGAAATAAAAAGGTGCTCTAGTACATGTTCTATCAAGTTAACAGTTTAAACCAAGGTGTAAGTATGTTTCTTTATAGTTACTCGGGGCTTCAGCTTCTCAGTCAGTGGGTATAAAGTGCCCCTACTCATGGGTGGCACACAATTTCCTGCTGCTAAGGCACAATAGTCACCATTCCAGATAATCACTTCCTTGCAGTAATTTATGAAAAGGATGACAAGAAGTTATCTACTACACTACGCAATTATACCACAATCTTTGGAGAACAATAATTACAGACATTTGCTTTTACTCAAAGTAGGTTTCTTTTTCCTTCTGAAGTAATTCTTTTAGTGCTTTGATAGATTTCATTGCTGGAGAAAAAAAAAAAAAAATCAGCATTTTTCCCTCTAACATTCAACTTCTTACTGTAATGACACATGTACTGGCCCATCTAACCCTCTCTTCTTTTTACAACAGCCACAAGCAGAGGCTTAAAGGAAAGTAAAGACAGATCAAGACACTGACCTCTCATATTTCTCTTGAGAGAGTAAAGACAACATTTTCTTCCAATTTTCCAGTATTTTCAACTTAAGAAGTGTTCTGAACGGCACGGTGTCTGTCCACATTCAGAAACTCCAGAAGCATTACTCTTTCAACAGCATGTTTAGTCCCCTTTCTACTATACCAGCAACTTTTAGCAGTCAAGCTGTCCTCTTGTGAGACTTCACATGTCTGTAGTCCATAGTAGATAGAAACCCCTCCTCGACTTAGCCTTGTCTTAAGACTTGGCTCCTACTGATCCCCCTTCTGTCCCCTAACTGCAGTTCAGCTTGCAACACATTTCTGTTTTCATAATATAACCCTGCAAAGATGATGTACTGTATATGTATCACATACACAGAAATCACTTGACAAAGAAAACTACTGCTCATCACCTGAGACTCCAGTAACCAATTACATGTTAACCATTAGCCAGTTATTAAAAACTTYAGTTTAGGCAGCTAAGGCAAAACTTACACATGTTGCTTTACAATTAAAGTCAGTTTGGAACATGCCCACAGTGCATTGCTCTGTGCAAGCAAACACATGTCCATCTGCATTAATATGACCACTTGCAACTGTCTCCCTAAATAGCTATATGGTTACATATTAATTACACTACATCTTTGGGATTCTGTACTCTGAGAGTTTGTAAGGAAAGTTCCACTTTCTTCATGCTCCCTGGCACATGCTACATGACTTACATGTGATAATGTCTACAAAAGAATATCTAAACGGGTAGTTTAATTTTGACCTTGAACATTTTAAAGTAGTTTTGTGGTGATTGCTTTTTTTACCTGGACTTCAGGAGAGGTTCCATCTTGTGCCAAAGCCAAGAGAATACTGACACTAGTCTTCAGATGCTGTCCAGAACCTATTCCACCAACATACCGATGGAGACAGCCCAGAGCCAAGGAATGGCCTGTTCTTGATACAACATCTCGAGCAGATTTTAACCTATCAATGTTTAAATATAAGGAAACCATGTCATTCCCTGAGTTTGTTACAAAGAATCTTTGAAGTAACATAACAGTGCAAAAGACTAACAAAGTTTTGCAGGCCACCTTACAAGATCTTGAGAAGCCTTAAAAAAACAAAAGCAAAACCAAGGTACTTTATTGCTATTAACCCAAATTACATGCAAGACAACAACAAAAAAAGTTATTTTAATAATTATTTTCTTTTTTTCTGGTCAGAACTTGACCTTTTAGATGAAGAAGAGTTTTGGAAGGATATAGAAAAAGAATCTAGAGTTTACCAGTGTTTCACAGCACACTAATTTAATAATCAGAAAAGTAATTCCTAAACCATTGCAGTGAAAAGGAATCAAGAATAGAAAAATGACAACACATACTGAGAAATGAAAAAGAAATCCACAGCTACTTCTTCCACTGAAAATCCAGTTTTTAATACAGCTATTTTCTTCTACAGCTGATTTCTATGACATTTCCAATAAAGCCTTTTTATTTAAATAGCAAGCCAAAATTTTATTAGTGAATCTAAAACAGAATGAGTAGCATTTTGAATGATCTAGTTGCATGTAGTTGTACGCATTGACTTATTGAGTATTTTCCACAATATTGCTTCTGAATGCATGTCAGATACATAACTTGGTAATTAGAAGCCTTTTCCGTGGGTGAGGAAGACAGATAAAAGAAGGGAGTTCCTAATTAGGATAAAGAAAGATTTTTTTTCCCCTGGTTGTCTGTATACGAGACACATACATGCTCTAAGCCACCAGTCAACAACAAAGTAAATGCACATCTCAAATATAAAAAAATTACTTGACTGTCAACAGAATGATGACCATTAAAAAATTTTAAGTTAACCTAGGTAAGAAACCAAGGAAATAGACCCAGTAGTAGGAAACTGAAAAGGAAACTGAAAAACAGAAAAAAAGGAGAGACAGAAAGGATGATGTACTTTATTACAAGGCGAAAGGGTGAGAAAAATTTGATTACCCAGAGGTAGGAGAGCTGGACTGAGGCTGTGTGCATGCACCTGGCCCAGCCAAAAACATGAGCCCTGAGGAAGCTGCATTCTGATTCACAAATATGCTGATGCCTTAAATTTAAGCAAGAAATTGGGAAACATACTGTCTTGTGCTTCTACCAGACATCTTTCTAAAGACCCAAGATAAACAAAAGAATATGAAAAAATATGGGCCAGTAAATAAGTTAAATCAATGTGTAAAGAGGATGTTTTAGTGAAACAGAACCACTGTGACACAGTTCATGTTACAGACATACTTAATGCAAGCTGTGTTTATCTCAAACAGTTTAGTCACCTTCAAATAACCCATCAAAAGCTATTCATTGGTATGACTTCACATTCTGAGTGTTTAACAACTCAGCTTTTATTCTCACATGAAATAACTCAAAAAGAGAAGAATCTGTCTGAAGGTTTGTTAGATCTACATAACCATASGGATCAAGCATGAAAGAAGAGAATAATCAATATGGTATTTAGAAGGGGAATCTTCCAAACTACATTAAATTACAAATTACACTAAATYATATTTCCTTTTCTGAATTAAAATCAACTTACTTATCAAAACTGTATTGAGCCATTCTAGCAATGAAAGAGGCTTCTCCAACCACTTGAGCCATTCTGCCAAGAGCTTCACCTGCTGCACATCTCAAAATAGGGTTAGGATTATCAAGGGCACCCATTACGAGTGTCAGAGCAGATTTGCGGACTTCTTCTGGTCCCAGCGTGCTTTTATTCTCAGCTAAACCCTACATTAAAATAAAAAAAAAAAACAACAACAAACCCCAATCTCAACATTTCAATGTAGGAGAGAAAAAGAAGATATATTTGAGACCATCGATTGAAAATTATGTAGTTTTGCTTCTGTTTAAATTTGTGGTAGTTTATCCTAAAATACATTGGTTGAAAACATTTAAAACTCACAATCAACAACATCCTGGATCTCAGGATGTTTGCCAACACTACCTATTTCACACACAGGAAGACCTGCTGCACCAGTCTTTTTTATCAAATGCATTATAGCGCTACATGCACCCTAGTCCTACCAAATCTGATCTAGCTTTACACAGGACACCTCAGAAAAAAAGAGACGCTTTAAAAATATAACAGCAACATCTCTTTCTTTCAAACAGGAAAACCACAGACCAGTTATGTTTCTGCTAGAATCATTTAAATTTAAGACATTTTAGATACATGACAATATTTTTTTCTTAATAACCACATCTTTACAAACACTTATACAGCCTCTTATAGGAACACTCTACAGAACAACAACACTAAACAGTGCTTCTGCAGTTTCTTTTACTCTGGGAAAAATAACCAAAATGTAAACCCAAATCTATTTGTGTATTCAATTACACAAGCCGCATGTGCACAATACTCTGTGATGTGAGGGGGTTTCTGAGTATCTATGACAAAGTACTTAAATCCACGAGTCCAGTGCAAATAAAACTACAGGACTGAAAATGAAAGAAAAGAAATTTAAAAAGCAGTCTGAATACTATAGAATGCTGAATACTATAGAATGCTGACCACATGAGCCTCATATGTTCTCTGTACTGGTACATGCAGACAAAAGCTCATGCTAATATCTGAAAAAAAAATTCAGTTTTGGAATTTTCAAATTTTTGAACGCTTGAGTAACTTTAGTAATGTTCTTCTAACAGCCCTATGTATTGGACACAAACTGATGAACTTTGGCTTCCATTACAAGTTTTACCTTCAAGGCACTGAGAACAGCAGTAAAGATATTAAGCTGCACAGCTTGCTGGCGAACACCTTTAGCCTGCTTGACACATTCAGCAAAGTGATCCAACATCTGTAATCTAAAACAAAGGAAAGAACATAATTGAAGTGACAGCCTTTCAAAATACAAACTAAAGCACAGCTGGTAAAAAACACACACAACAAAAGGGCCTTTTAAGTTCAGTCACAGAATTTATGCTTCAGGAGCTGCAGAAGGTATGCACTATAGGTAGTAAGGGTAGAGTTACTCTAAACTTTGTTGGCTCTTTTAGTTCATCCACATATGTTTACTATTCCTTTTGAAGAAAGCACCATCAAGAGGAAGTGAGTCTTCAGGTGCATTTGGCTATATAACTAGAAAGCTATAAGGACCAGAGTGGAAAAATGCTGCCTTTCCACTACCATTTAAAATAGTGTTACCCTTCATACTCATTTTATTGTTCCTATTGTTTTTTTCCATTTAACCTCCATTCCTCCCCCCACTCCTCTCCAGAAAACATTACTAGGAGGAGAAGTGTTCCCTAGAAGACACCAGTAACAGGACTGTAATGAATAATCTGCATTCTTAATTACTCAGCAGTTCCCCAGCTACATCTTTTCATAGTTAACAACAGATATAGACAAAGTTGAATTACTGCAAGCAGGTCTTAAGTCTATCCTGCACTTATAGCAAAATGAGATTGCTACAGAAAAACTGCTCCCATCAGGTTTGCACTGAAAGATGACTGATTTTACTTTGAAATGCATATTAGAACCACTTTCACTCTGTCCTCAGTGACAAATTACCAATATCAAATGACAAAAGTAGTCCTGACAACTCGTAACACTGTAGAGGAAATGTGGAACACAGAGGAGTATAAGCTGAATTCCATTTCCTCTTTTTCATCATGTATACAATCACTTGCTGACTATAAATCAAATGGTCTTACTTGTGGAAACCAAATGAAATTCAATGGAGGCCACTGCTGCTTTCAAGGCTGATTTGAAGTTAATTGCAATGGATACTTTTCCAGGAAATTTTGGTTGCAGATATATTACTACTGCTAAATGCAGTATGAAAAGAGAAGAATCTAGTCTCCATCTCTGAACACTAATCCTCAAAAGTGATAAAATTGAGGAAATCACTTTATTTCTAAAGCAAGTAGACATATTCTGGAATCCMGAGACACAATGGACACCAAATACTAGACTATGAATTTAAAGACAGTTGATACCACAGTCGATTCTTATTTCAGGCAAAAAACAAACAAACAAACAAACAAACCCCCCACCACAATAGTATCTAGAGAAACAAGGCATTAAGTTCTGAAATTGAACACTGATGTAAACTGACCTATGTTTGTAAGAGACATGAGGAAAAACCACACCAAAGAGAGCCACAGATGCATCAATGACAGATACTCCTAAAGGAAGGGGGCCAGGTACAGCTTCACCAGCAGGGATGCGCAAATAAATAGAAGAGGGATCATGTTCCAGAGCACCACTTCCAGACGCACTGTTTGGCTGAAGCTGCAAAATGCCACACAACATGGATACCTCTGAGTATACCTTTGCACATAAAATTTGGAACTAGAGRTAAGCAAAACATATATGCAGTAGCTTAGAAGAACAGAATAGCTTACAAACACCTGAATGCAACTGCAGTATCCCCATGTATACATATTAGCATTTACAGGGTCAGCTGAATGCTGAAGGGTCAAAACCATTAACAGCTGTATAAATACACAAACTATCACTCCTGCTATTAACAGATTAAAATTAAGAGAAAAGCAGATTAATTCTGGTACTAACAGTAACTTCAAATCACTGATTATGGAGTGCCATTTCAGAAAAAAGGTTATTCATTCACTCTCTGAGCATTGAGTTACAAAACAGTGTATTAAATGATCAGTTTTGTCTATAATGATTCCCTATACAGGAAGATTTAGAAACAGTACTAAAATTACTAATGCTCCTATCATCAAGAATATACTTCCTAACCATCATTCTTTCATGAAACACTATTAAACAWTCTATTTTCTCTGAAGAAAATTCTGTATTTCTATCAATCATTTAATCATGAAACAAAATTAGAATCAAGTAGATCTGTATTCTTCTTAGAAGGTCAGAAAACACAGCAAACGTTTGTTGAGACCTCTATATCACTAAAAAATATTATGTGACTAAGCACAAGAGAATCACAGAATGATACAATGTTACGGGTTGGATTGGACCTTAAAGATCGTCCAGTCCCAATGCCCCCTGCCATTGGCAGGGACACCTCCCACTAGACCAGGCTGCTCAAGGCCTTACCCAAGCTAGCCTTGGAACACTGCCAGGGTTAAGGCATTCACAACCTCCCTGGGCAAATCGTTCCAGTGTCTCACCTCCCTCAGTGAAAAATTTCTTCCTAATATCTAACCTAAATTTCCCCTCTTTCAATTTGTACCCATTACTCCTTGTTCTATCACTACASTTCCTGACAGAGAGTCCCTCTGCGGCTTCCCTGTAGGCCCCCTTCGGATACAGGAAGGCTGCTATGAGACCTCCACACAACTTTCTCTTCTCCAGGATGAACAGCCCCAACTTTCTCAGCCTGTCTTTGTAGGGGAGGTGCTCTAGTCCTCTTATCCACTTTGTGACCCTCATCTGGACTTGCTCCAACAGTTCCATGTCCTTCTTATGTTGGGGATACAAGAGCAGAGTAGAGGGGCAGAACCACCTCCTTCAACCTGCTGGCCACCCTTCTTTGGATGCAACCCAAGATTCCATTGGCTTTCTGGGCTGCGAACGCACACTGCCAGGATCCTGTGACAGACCACAGATCCTCACCTACCAAGAGTGCCACTGTTTTACAGGCAGAAGGTTAAAAAAAAAAAGGGGTGGGATGGGGGAAAAAGTCTCTGAGGATTGAAGACTCCACTGGAAGAATACTATGTCCACCACACCAAACAAGGGAAGTTTATAAAACCTTTTTTTGCTTCGACATGCCGATCTTGGCTCAGAAACAGCTTCCCGTTGGTTTCTCACACTTGGTATCTGTCTTGGCTTTTTGGATCTGCTCCATAAAGCCTTCTGAGAAACCTTCCCATTATTAGATGGCTGTTGAAGAAGAGGCATTTTCAACCAACAACACTGTGTCAACACTTTCAAATGAAATGTAATATTTCATACTGCACCTATAAAACCAGTTAAATCTTGTTTTGCTGTAACACAATTTGCAATATTGATATTTTGACAGCAGTTTTATTATAAAAAATAAGTTAAGTGGAACCTACGTCTCTTCAGGTTCAAAAAAATACATGAGAACAACTTCTAGACTAGGAAAATTGGCAGATGGGAAGAGCGTGTTGGGTTTTTTTTTTAAAAGAAATGAGGCTAGTTCACTAAGCACAACCCTAGGATTAGCATTATGCAATTTATATCTCAGCTGTAGGTGGTTTTTAATCAAAACTGTATCCTGTAGACGGAATGACTTACATCTAACAAAGCTCTGAAATACAACTAAAAACAAAGTATGAAGTTTCAGTTTCAGAAGGCTTCCCCACACACACATCACACAGACAGAGCAGATAATTCATTCTTCTAGTTTTTTATTACCTGATCTTCAATTGACTTATGATCTGTTTCCTGCAGCCAAGAGCCAAGCAGAACACTGTCATCATAATGACAAAGAGACCTTAGGAGTGATGTGGTTGTATTAGCAGAGTTGTCTGTCAAAGTAAATTCTGCTACCAACTCTCGAAGCAGTGCATTAAATGATCCTAAAAAGACAGACATTAAAAAGAATCATTGCTGCTTCTTAGCCAAAACATTTCAGCTAGCAATCAGAAGCTACAAATGTACCATTACTTCAGTTTTAGAGGTAGAAAACCGAGAAGTAAACCTGACAAGAGTAGAGTTGAGAGCAAGGCTTCAAACGGAACTCCAGGCCCCCAATTCCCAAATCATGGGTGTCCAAATATCCAAAGAATAGGTAAGGCTGGAAGCCACTGAAGGTCATCTAGTCCCAACTTCTGCTCAAGCAGGGTCTACTACAGCATGTTAGAATTGTGCCTTATTCTAAACAACAGATTGGGCCATCCCTTACAGGATGACAATCCASATTTTGAAAAAAATTACTCATTCACATGATCATGTAAATTTAATGAATTAACAAAAAAAMCCCAAACAAACTCCAAAAATTTAATCTGTCAAATCTAGCAGATCTGTGTAATAGATCAAATCAGGTTTAAAAAAAGAAAAAAAACCCCAAAACACACACCAAAAAAACCCCAAAAACCACTGAAACCAAAACTAAATCTTCATTGTCACATCTGTCCTTTCAGTATACTAAGTATTAAAGTTCTCCATCTTTTAAGCAACAATGACTTAAAATACCATTATTTGATCTCAGAACATGATCTCCATACCTCTCAATCCTATAAATAGGACCGTAACTTCTATACTCTCAGTGTTACTCTATGAATGCTTTGCAATATTCATACTCTGTAGTTATACTGTCAAGACGACATACAGAAGATGAGGAATACAGTACAAAATTCTTGGAGATTCCTAGAATTGTATTTTGACTCTTATAGCTGATTCCAAGATAAGCAACAAAAATGCATCACAAGGACTAAGCAGAACTTCTACTTTAACAAAAGCTGGTAAAAGTTTATGTACCTTCATATGTCTTCGGAGGCAATAAAGCCAATATATCATAAAGTCGTAAACGAACCATAGCTGCACTAGCTTTGAGATGAGCTCCATGGGCTTTAATTACTGAGGGAATGCTATAGAATTAAAAAGGAAGAAGAGACAACCAGAAGCGTTGCAGTTACAGAAAAGAGTATTTTCAGATTTCTTTTCTCAAGATGTAATGCAAGACAAGGCAAGAAAACTGTTCAGAGAATTACTCTGAACATTACTCAACTATCAACACACTTTCAGAAGTAATGGTACAGAGAAAACTTTTAAAAAAACCCCAACAAACCCACAACACACGCTGCTGTAAATCAGTGACATGCACCTCCTCAGAAGAAAGTCTTCTTTTAACTAGGGGTGGGGCAGGGGAAAGCCACCACAAAACCCAACTCAAAACTGTCYTTTTACTTTTATTCTAAAAATGCTGAAAGTCTTTTCATTAGTCCATTTCATAAGAGGAGAGGTTTTTTACTAACATCTCAGTTTTCTCATTTCTTGCACAGGGATAAGCAACCAATGAATTCAAAAGCTCACTGAACCGGAAATCCAAAGCACAGTTAACAAAAGCTACCACGGTTGGCCCTTCAGCACAGGGTATGCAATAATACTTTTACAAAGCTTATGACCATAAACACAATCATCATAAAAGTTCTTTTCAGTGCAGTACTACATCAGAATATGAATTAGAACAAATTAGTTCTAGTATTTCAAGTCTAGGAATAGACAAAAGTGAATAAAGAGCAAAAACTGCCTACTTACTGTGACATCATTGTCATGGCACATTCTATGGGTGTCATCAGTTTCCTGATCACATCCTCAGTAAGGAGCTCAGGACAATGAGCAACAAAACTTCTCATAGCTAATAACAAAACAATTTAAATTAAACTTTCACTGAAACAAACAAATATAATACATAAGCAAGACAGAGATTCTAATAGAATATGAAAAGAGCAGCAATTAAAAATGTTTATTCAAAGACTGTGTGATATGTTCATAAAACTGTATGTCAAAACCAGGTCAAATTGATGAAAATCTGACACATTTTACTCATTTTCAAAGAAAGCAAGGAAGTTACAAGAGTTCTGTCTACTTGGGAACACGTTTAGGTTTACTGCGCAGGTGTAATCTCAAAGTCTGAATTTCTTACCGCACAGAGCTCCAGCACGGCCTTCCAGTGTTACTTGCCAGGTAAAAGAATCTCCTCTGGCCTTCTCTGCTTCCAGCTCCTTCAGAGAACGTGGAAATACGTTTCGCCATAGCAGTAACATCTTAGGCAGATGATACCGAACAACAGAAGGCCCTATGGAAAAAAAGTGACAGTATAATAAAAACGTGTATTTAAGTGTGAAAAATCTGCTGTGAAGTTTTTTGCTCTTCAAGCTATTTTTGTCTTATTTCACTTCTCTTCCTTTTCTCCCTACTTGGAACAATGAAAACCAAATGAAATTCTTTCTCATTCCTAGGTGAAAAGTGTGGCAAATAACCACTATACATTAAGTCTGTTTGTTGGTATCAGTACTAAAAATAGGCCATTCTACATACTGTCATGTCATATGGAACCATTGTCAACTGTCTTTTTACTATCTTTTTATTCCGACTTCTCATTTTTTTATATTACTTTTTTGAAGGCAAGTTCTTTAGCCTACTCTAGTTCATCCATTAAATAAGCAGAAAAATAACTGATAGTTACTGATTATGTAAACTAGTTTAACAGTCATGGTTTTTTAAAACTTCTGAAAAAGATCCAGTGCAAATACATTAAAAATATATTGGAGGGCAACCAAAATAGCAATATGCCGTTAGAAAAACATGACAATAAACTGACAAAAAAAAGACAATTCAGAGAAACAAGATGAAACATAAAATGGTATTTGATGAGATCAAAATACTGCAAAACGTTTATCATATTTGAGGCTAACAAACCTCAAACAAAACAAAACAGAAAAAAACACTATTGCTGCAAAATTCCAGAGTGTACTTACAACCTCTCAAAATAAAGCTTCTGATACTTCCGTAATGGCAGGTATGAACATGAGGCTGGCTTATTAAAAAGACAACTGAAGGGCTTGTAAAGTGACAACACTGCTGATCAGTGCTGTTGCCTGTCTAGAGGCACCCATTCAACTTGTTGGAATGCTCATTTTGTTTCATTTACTGTCCATTTCTTCTGCACCACAGTATTAAGGAAGGAAGACTATGGGCAATTTTGCCCTTTCAGAGAATGACTAAAGCCTAGGTTTCTAAAAACAGAATGGAAATTTTTTTTAGGTATGACACCTTCTACCATACTTCATCTTAGATAAGCACTAATATTTCGCTTCTTGTCATCATAAAAACACTGCTGAAGTTAGTGTACTAACACTGTTTCCCCTGTATTAATACTCTTGTACTAGATAATGAACTAATTACGTGTAAAGACCATTTGCCAGAGTGGATAATCAGAAATGTTGGACAAGCTTTAAAATGAAAGGAAAAGCAAACTATTTTTACAAACCTAAAGTCATAAGTGCTCCAAGTAAAAGCCATCCAGCTTGAGTGCGCTGCAAGGAGAGCCTGCTGTTTTGGGCAGCAGTTCGTAACAGATCCTCAGCAATACTGACCACCATCTGCACCAAAGGCAAAACACAGGGGATTTCAAAAATGTAAATGAAGCCACTGCAAGCTGCTTCTACTTGTTCACTCTTACAGACTATATCTAAAAATGTTCTCAAACCATTTAAATCGACCTTCCATAAAGACTGAATATAGATTACATTTCATGCCGCTTATTAGTGGTTTTCGCATGATAATACAACCAGTATTCTCTTCAGCAATTATTTKAGCCATTTTTTAATATTTCAATTTCTCTTCAGTAAATTTGAAAGAGAAAGAGGAAAAATGCTGTTAAGTATTGCAACTGAGATTCTAAAAGCACGTGTTCTGGCCACTACTCTCGTGCAAGGCACAAGTTCAATTTCAATAATGCTTTAACTCATTAGCACGCCACCCATTTTGCAAAGCTATCACTTGTAGATAAAAAAGTGTCTTTTAGTACACTCACAGATGAAACACTCATTATCTCACCTTTCCTTTGGCGTGAGGAATGCCTAGGGGACACTGATGGACACCTCCCAACAAAGCAGCCATTGCGAAACTGTAGCCACTAACAGCTTCAGGGGAGGTCTTCAGATTGTTGAGTCTTTCTGCACATCTATCTAAAAATGGAGTTAACTGAAAGGGCAATGCCACGGCTACACACCGCAAGCACCAGGCGGCAGCCAGTCGAGCAGCCATGCTGGGATGAAGAAGAACTGAAGTTACTGTCTCCAACAGACCTACAGAAAGGAGAGTTTACAGTCTTTAACTTATGACACACTTTTTAATATACGTATGCTTTTTAATACACATAGACAAGTAAACTGAATCAATACTAGACAGTCAATGTGAAAGTTAAGAAAGTCAGAATTCAAGTACTTCAATTTTCTGACTTTGCCTTTTCCTTCAATGAAAGACAGAGGTGTTACCAGCATTACGCTGCTCTCCATCAGGTTTTATCAGCAAAGCTGGAGCTGTCAGAGCCCTAGCACTGACTCCTACTACTTGAACCAGAGGCATCAATGCTATATAAGTGAACAGGCACTGGGTAAGATGATTCCCACAATGTTTTACAGATTGCCAATAACAGAGCAACATAACACTGATCTTTGAGTTTGCTTCACATTGTAGCTAAGCACATGCTGTAGGTGTCACGGGCTGCTCCACTCTGCTTTTAACATGGTGCTGTCTTCCCCTGCAGCAACTTTACATCCTTCTACACTTTCCAAACTTCTGTGCCTACCTAATCCCACTTTCTAACTGAGCCCTTCAGTCCAATCTCTCTCCACACCAACACTTTCTTTACTCCAGATCTCAGCAAACTCCTATTTCAAAGCCCCCACTGCTGCTTGTTTTSTCTTGAGCTACTGAACAACTTCTGCCTGCTGAGTTCACAGCAGCTAACAGCAATAGTACTGACATACAGTCCCCTCTGTTCTTATGGGATGTGGCTGCGAGAAGGAATAAATGTGAGAACAGTCTTCCCCACTCCAAAGCTGGCATAAAATCAGTATGGGAAGAATGTCATATGCATGAAGACAACAATCTACATGATGAAATGTCTAAAGAAGCTTGCACTCCCAGTGGAAAAAACACAGGCATTTACAAACTGAAGAAACATAGAACTGTAACACTACAGTATAAATGTGGATTCAGATACTGAAACAAACAAGAAAATCCCACACAAACCCCAATCAATTTAAGCCAAAGAGCTACTTTTTTTAAATGGGACTACCCACAGCTTCATSTTGACAAAATACTTTTGCATCCCCAAAGAAATTTGGCATTTAAAGGCAACAGTTTTCCAGCGGCAAATATTTCAGACCTTACACAACAAAACAACATATTTCCTATAAAACCATTATCATAAACAAACCAATATCAAAAATTACAACCTTACTCACCCTAAGAAAGAGCTTCAGACAGACTCCACTCAAAATAGCTGTTTAATACTTTGTCAAACCTGAACTAAAATTAGGGTACTAGACACAATCAGGTGGACAAATGCAGCAATATGGAGTACTACAGGAAGTACCAATTTCATAGATTTATTTCTTACATATTCATTTATTATTTAACTAGATTTAATGGTATTTCATACTCATTGCTCAAATGTCTCACTTAATCTATTTCCATTTATTTGCATACCAATAGAGGGTTCTTGAATAAGAGGAGATGCAGTGGCATTCAGACTCTGAACCAGACTACCCAGYTCCTGGAGGGCACACACCATTACATGCTGGCTTGCAGCTACATCAGCAGCYCCTGATTTATTTTCACTGTTGGCATCATTCACTACTGCTTCTGCAAGAAGGAAAACAAGAGTATCTTGCTTAAGTACCATTTGAATCACACCTGAGCATACACGGGACAGAAAGCGTTTCATTTTGACATCAATCCTATACTAAAACAAAACCACAAGTCTGGTCATAGTGAGAACTCACAAAGTGTGCATATTCTGCAGGGAAATAGTTTTACAGCTATCAGCCAAACACAGTCATCTAAAGACCATAAAAAACAGATGCCCAGCAGTTAMTACGGATGGCAGAGCACTAAGAGGTGGGACAAACAGTGTAACACAGTAAAAGCACTTATACAAAACACACTTGCTGTATATGTGTATCTATGCACAGTAACAAAAAATACAATCTTGCCATATCTAGGTTCTGCATACAAATTTGCATGCATATATATTCAATGAAACTAAAAAAAGAGACTTCAGTAAATAAATAATCCCAATCTCTAATCAKCTCAGAGTTATCCAATTGAGCTCCTTAATCCCACCATATATTCTCCTACACAATCTCCCAGAAGCAGCAACTGTCTTTTCAAAGAAAAAGGACTTTAGTATCAGCTTAATGTTTGTGTGTCTACTACAGTACAGATTCAGAAAATGGTCTGCTATATATGAAGGGAAGCAATTATTACCAACTAAAAATTCTTCCCATTTTCCACCAAATTTATGAGAAATGGTCAAAAAAATGAAACAGTTCTTCCAACTATCCAAATACAGAATTGAATTTCCTGCAACTTTAACAAAGTTGCAGGAGGAGTAATTTCTGCAACTGTTTCCTCTCAGAAATAGCATTTTCAATAGACTTATTTTCCTGGAAGTAATATTTCTCATAATCAGAAACCTTTTAAGGTTCCATACCTACCCTATCAAAAACCAGTTATGAGAAGAAAGTTGCAAAAGTTTCAAAATCAATTTCATTTCCATGTGCTAAACATTGTTTTAAACTTAAATTATCTAATTTAAGATATTTAGCAGCAAAAAAGCAAAGATATATTTGGTAAATASAGTGATGTGTAATTCCAATTTACTTTTTAAACCTCCAGTTTGAGCTAATTCATTTCATAAGAACTAAATGGCAAGAGAGTTTTGTCAGCCCTCTTGGTGGTTACATATTCTGCAAAGTTTTGCAAAGGGGTCATATTTTTCTTCCCTAATTCCAGTCTTCAGATTACATCATTTTTGCCACAAAAACCAAATGGATATTAGTATGGATATTAGCAGGGGAGACACAAGGACCTCCAAGATCTTGACCAACAGGATTTTCAACACCATTAGTGAAGAACTCTGCATGACTTTCAATACAACCTGTCCTCAGACAGATGGCAAATGCAGTTTTCTTTTCCATTTCCATTCTAGGCTTTTGACACTGCATTTGCTACCATAGGATAACAAACCAGTTTTACACCATCACTTTTTAAGCAGAACTTAATGTCTTGGATAGCACATTTGAAACAGAAAGCAGAAGAACTATCATTTACCATAAGAACAAAATTACTCCTCACTGTAGAAGAAAGCTGAAAAATGGCTGATTCAGTAAAAAGACAGTAACTTTCCACCAGTCTCAAATGAAGAAAAATGCTTCTCACCCACTGCCTTCATTTGTTTACCAATGGCTTGACATATATCTTTGGCAGCTGCAATCTGTGCTTTCTCCCCAAGTAAGCTGCCCACAGTTGCTCTCAGGATAAAGGACACACATCTTCGAGAGTAAACAGCGTCCACGTGGGTCTGAGTTGCACGAGGATGGGAGACCAGATCAAGTACGTGGGACAGAAACGTAGCAAAATTGCGCTCCAGCCACTGCCCTCCTAATGTTGTAACAAAGACAACGTAGGCCTGCAAATTCAGAAGTCACACAGCAATCCAGTTAAAACAGAAACAAAGTACTATGTAAGACTCCAGYTACTCATAATGCACTACAGTAGCAATAAGCAACCCTACAGAGGTTACTAAGCATGAATCAGTTCAGTAGCCAGGTCTTTGCTGCTGAAAGTAAACTGTTTCCAGTACCAAGAGTAGCCACTATACTGATATATATACTGTGATGCGTAAAATGTTCTTTGGATGACAAGAAAAAAACCCAGTTCATCGCTTTAAATGTGTCTCTTTCTAAAATGTTTAAGAACACAATGTAAATAACAGCAGCAACATCAACGTGTTCCAGTTCACAATGGAAACCTGGCACATTCACCAAGTTCACCTGAAAAAAGCTGAGGAAAAAATAAAGGGTTTCACAAAATAACCTATGATCAAAGAATCTGGATTCTGGGAAGTTACTGTAGCATATTGCAATATATGTCAGAGTGAAAATGTCTGAATTTGAAGAGATGCTGCCACCACCTTTCTCTCTCAGACAAGAGGAGCTTCCACATTCATCATATTTCACCTACTCAAGAGAGACATATGGAGAGAAAAAATGTAGTTTAACTAATCAGAGCTGTAGCTGAGAAGAGAGCCACGAAAGGATAACAAAGCATTCTCTCTAAAAAGAAATTAAATTTAGAAAGGGAACTAAAGTCTTTGACATACTAAGTTTTCAAATATTTTTGCAAGTTAATCTCACCTAATATACACAGATCAAGTAAGTTTTCCTTAACTCATATTTTAATCCATTGCTATTGCACATCAATAATAAAAAAACGTAGAGGTGAATATTACCTCGTGTACATCTCACAAAAACGGTGAATCATATTAGACCTAAAAATTAACTTATAAAGAAATACAGAAGTGTGTATTTTTCTTACAAAAAGAGTTATGTATAAATTTTACTTCATTAAAAAAATTACAAACCTGGGTAACACCAACTCGCACTTCCCTATTGACAGATCCTCCTACTTTTAACATCTCTCCACCACTCTTCAGGAAACCAGATCCTCCTCGCAGGAATCCTGTGGCCATGAGCTCCAAGACCTCCTCAAGTGTGGCTCTCTTCACGTTTTGCCGCATGACTTTTTCAAAAAGAAAAGTAATAATTTAATCCCAAAGTCCCAACCAATACAAGCAATGATCTTGAAACCAGACTTAGTAATTCAAAACTGTCCTGCAAAAATAAATCCACCCAAGACTTCAGATAAAAATTTGGTCTCATGCTTAAAAAAAAAGAACACTTTTCCCGGGTGATTTTTAATAGTTTGCTTTGTCTTTTATTTGTACGACTACAACAGAGATTCTGCACTCTTTACTTTTTTTAGCTTATTGTATATAAAAACAAACAAGCCATCTACAAGCTTCCATCTACTGGAACAACRTGTCGTGAAACACTGCCATGTAACATGGTACTGAAGGTGCAGTCTGCCCACTTAGACATGGAATCCAGAAGGGCTCGTACCTGTTGCTTGTTTTGGTATCAGTGCTGTAGCCATGACCGCCCCCAAAAGCTTTGATACTGCAACTCGCACACCATAGTTTGAGTTTTCCAGAGCTTTAAAGCACAGCGTTGCAACATTCTCCAGTTCAGCTGTCCACATAAATACTGCTTCATTTTGTAATTCCAGCAGACACTGCAGGAAAAATAGACTTGCTAAGCACTGGGAGACCATTCTCACCTTTTATCTAAGTATCAGACTGCAATTGTCACGTTTATTCAGCAAATATTTTAATATTAATATTTTAAGAGTTAATTTACACACACTCTCCCATATGCCAAAGATCTTAGCTGGGTAAACAATCAGAAGAGTCACGGAATAGGCTAATACATAAACTAAAAAATTAAAAGAAAACTCAACCCATGTTACCAAAAACCCGTTCAACTGACGCTCACAGATATTATATTCTATCCCATATTTGTTTATGAAGTGGGGAATACAGTACTACAGTACCTGCGAAATAAGTCAAATGTTTGAGCCTGCAGTGTAAACWAGTAAGGACTTACCTTGTCCAACTAATTATCAAATTTCCCATCATAAACAACAGGTCCCAGTTCAACTGCAGCTACTTCCCAGTCACAGCACAAGAATTTCTACGACTGGTGAGAAAACACCCACCTTAGCCACTGCACACCGTACAGCCATAGATCTGTCCGTCAACAGAGACCGGGCGTTCTTATAAATATCACGGTGACAAGAAGCTGCTGCTCCCCCAAGTCCATTGAGCACTTTCTGCAAACTCATCAGAATCTCACTGCGGCCCTGAGACTGCACACACACACAAAAACATTTACGCAAAAATGTGGACACAGTACTTATATTAAGAACCAGGTGTATTGTTTTGCATTTTCCTGCTTCTATGCAGGAATATTTTGCAAACATTGATAACGAARGCATATATAACGGATATGTAGCTGATTTTAGATAGAAGTAAGCACCATACACAGCTTTACTACAAGTCCCTCCGTTGTCACATAAATTGAGCCCAGGCAACCCAACGAATTGGCTGTAGGTAAAATGCTTCTGTACTGCCCCGCTGTTTATCATCTACAGACTCGGGGGAAAAAAGAAAAAGCAGCTGATAGGAGAGAACGGGAAACCCAAGCAGCGAACAGCTTCATGTTGTACCTGCACACAGGCAGGTGCTTACAATTTGAGGGCACACATACACATAAATAAATAAATAATCACACAGGTACAACAACACAGCTGAAGAAAACAGCTGCCAGCACAAGATCCACACAATCAGTATTCCAACTTGTACCAACAGAGTTATTTGCATAAAATCAGACCCACTGGCAGCCCAAGATACATTCTTTCAATATTATGACACACTCTCTCTTTTCAGGGCACAATGTATTCTGCTCCTACGCAGAGTAACAACTTCTCCAAAAAATTTAAGTATTCATTACTAATTCTTAACAACTGAATGTTTATTCAGAGTACATGAGCAAAAATCTTAACACAGTAGTTAGAAATTACATATACAGTAATTTTTGARTTTTAATTACTGATGCCACTATGAAGCAACTACTATAATATTCATATGATGAACTCTAAACTCTCTGCAATAGACTTGATACTAACTAGGTAAGTGACTTGCATTTTTCAATGTAGAAGAAAAACAATCCAGGCAATTTGGCAAACACCTCCGGAGGAAGCAGGTTTCAGTTTAAATGGAATTAAGACCACATAAATAAACTGAAACTTACCTCTGCACTTTTCAGAGACTTTAACAGATTATTCACAGTTTCTGGAAAAGAACTACCCAGCATTCTGCCCATTTTTTCATAAAATGCTCCAACACATGCCACAGCAGCCCTATGAAAAAAGACATTAATTGGTGTACTCTTTTTCTGTATCATCTAAATGAAAACAAACAGTTAAATAGAAATGTATGTTTTAATCAACATTGATGAATAAAAATCTATTTGTTATCCACTACTTAGAATGGCTGTTTAACACTGTGCGTTTAAGTAATTTTTTGGTTTACCAAAAACAAAGTAACAGAAAAGTTACCAGCTTTTAAGAATACAAATGTATTACTATAGGATCTACACACAGAGYGAAAAATTCTGGAGAAAACAAGACAGGCTGAAACCTCAGCAAGATTAGGGTTTTGTGTTTCAATAAATTGTCTCTTTTCCAAGCACCAGCAAGATAATCTCTACTCTGTAATATATCCTGACACATTTTTTTAGATACTGAATTAGGGGGTTTTTTCAAGACTAAGAAGTTAAAATGCAGAAATTATTGTATAACACAAGAAAATTTACAGGCACTGTAAAATCTCTGAATCCATAAACAGTTATTTACATGTTTTCATTGCCCATTCATTTGAGATTATAAATATTTAATTAACACTGTATTGCAGTTATATACACAAATTATTCCAGGACAGTCACAGAAGCAGCTCCTGAAAACATGCACTTTTTCATCACAAAGGAATGAGGCTTTTTTTTAAATCTCTATTTGTTGGCCAAATAGTTTTTTAGCAAACCTATGTCACAAACTCATTACAGCATCCCCTTTAAGGGGCATGTGTCCATTAAAAAACCTCCAGGACTATCACTTGGGTAGCAGAAATTTCAGAGCATATTATAGCAGAAAACCCTACCCACTTATACAAGTTCCTCACAGAGCTGCAAGAGCTAGAAATAAGAGGACAGTATCTGCCCGAACAGTGACTATTTCAGATTTTATTGTCAAATCCTATTGTTGTGATAATGTTTGAAAGCAAGACCAAATTTGGGTTCACCAAACACCACGAACATACGAAGCAGTACATGGGAAAGTACTAGAAACAGTTTCAGTGGAAGCTGTTCGTGGCATTAACCAACTTCCTACCAGTGAGACTGCTCCTATGTCTAAAGATAAACTGGATCACACATTCATGCACACACATATTCAAGCACAGAGATTCTGCTTGAGAGATCTGTGCAGCTTATCATGCTAGAGGAATAGAAAAGGCAATGTTTCACTGGGGAAAAAGCTTGAACGTTTGGTTACAATTCTCTGGGCATAGATAATGCTCTGGTTTGACAATCTGCAGGTTCCACCTTAAGAAGGGTAGCTGAGCACAATCAGCAATAATTCCACTGGTGCAATGTCTTAATTGCATTAGTTCGTTAACTGTCATCCTTCCCATGCCATAAGCATGTCAAGAAACATAGTGCCTTGCCTAGAGAAAAACATTTCACTTTCAGACAGGAATGTATGTGTCACCTTCGAGTCCTGCCTGGCACAGTCTCAATCCAGTGCTTTTCTCTGCTATCTATATCAAGCATATGTGAACTCCAAACAAGCACGCAAAATACAAGTAAACATAGTGTGCACACATATAGGCAGATTCTTCTGTAATATCCAGGACCACTTGGCTTAAAAATCATTCCCCTTTCCCCAATAATATTAAACATACAGTTTTGTGGGCAGGTAGGTTGCCGTATCATCTTTGCTCTTGATGATGTCATTACACTTGTCAAGTGTCTGAAAAACAGTAAATGTGTCTCCAATGCTGTAAAGAGCAGCAAGATTTTTTGCAAGTAGCTTCCGTGTGGGTGGCCCAGGGGAACTGCTGATGAGTCCTGTTAGCTGTTCTACGAGTTTCTTCTGTTTTTCCTTGACATCTGTCTGTTAACAGACCAAAAACAAATAAGAAAAATAGTTTAATCCTCTGTGTTGCCGCTAACACCCCAAAAAATCTACAAGAAATGGAAGTCAACCTTATACCACTCCCAATTGTATATAACTCTGCAAATTGCTTGTCTCACAGATTTGAGATACATTCGACAATACCAGAGACAGATGCTAAAYGCTCAGAATTAGCTGCTATCCTATTTAATTTTTACTTTTTAAAAATACTTACTAGCTGCCTACTGTCTGCTTACAATTAAACACTTAAAAGCTACAAACTAACGCAGAGGCTCTTCAGGCTGAATCTGAAAACCATACAGTTACCATCTGGCCATTACCTGTCAACTTTCTCTGACATGAAATTAATACAAATGCTTTTTTAAGGAAAGTTTCTTTAGAAAGAAGGGGGGGAAAACCCATAAAATTACCTTGTTGGCAGCTACCAGCACTTTATCCAAAAATCTCAACCACTCAAAGATAAAGACAGGTCTCTTTGCTTCTGTGATTTGAGCTAATGCTTCCTCGTTCAGTAACAAACTATGAGCCAGCTCCATAATGGGTTAAATTCCAGTTTTATTACAAATCAGTGTAGAAACTCTAAAATAAAAATGTAAATATTAGTACAAAGTATAGCACATCAGTACAAAGCTTTGAATATCAAATGAAAATATCCAGCTTGCTTAGACTTGTCTTTGCTAAGGAGTCCCACATAAAACTACTCATATATTTACAAACTGAGGACATTCATTAGYATTTCAGAGAATGGAGCTGTTAATTGTAAAAAGAGCACCTACAGGCAATTTCAGGGTACAAACTGTTAGCCAAGAAAAACATACTGAAGTCCCTGTTTAAAGAAGGTAAAGGAATTATCTCACAGTCTCCTCTTACCTGAACGAGAAAAAGGATTGTTGCAAATGAAGACCCTTGAGCACACTCCCAAAACTGGGGCATGAACCTGGCCCCCTTCTCAACACCCTTCAACAGACAAGGTGAGAAGATGAGCCTACCACAAGTAGGAATTTCCAGTCAACGCAAATTTGAGAGTCAGGAACAGTGATAGCACTTGGCATCACTGACCTAAGACTTCCCAGATCCCACTAGCCTTGCTCTAAGTGCTAGACAAATAAGTTCTCTGAAACCCAGCAAGCCTTAGGTGTGACAGCCTAGAACACCAGCAGCAGCGAAACGACTGCAAGTCTGCCCGCCAGGCAAAATATTGCAGATGGAACACTGGAGATCCTGCTCAGACAGTGAATGGGGGCTGGCATCAAAGCACTACCAAAAACACACTATCARTGTAAGCAAACACTCTGCAGACAACTTAACCTTAGCACACCAGTTGAAAACTGGTTTGTAGCTGTTTAATGCAGAGATGACAGAAGAAAAGCACCCCACAAAACTTACCTAAAATCACAACATTAGRTCAATTATCTTCAGCAAAAAGAAACCCAAAAAGCAAAAAAACTACCCAACCCCAAAACCTGAATGCAGTGCTGCTGAAACTAGGATCTCGGGTAAACCAGAGAAAGCAAAACAACTAAGGAGTATTATGTAAGACATCAGCTTTCAACAGACATCATCTTTTGACAGCTGCACTGCTCCACTTGTGCTCTCAAGAGCTCACAGCTGCTTCCTCATYCACGGTCAAACCCAACAAATTCTTAAAATCAAATGAAGTGACTTAAATTGATTTTTTTTAAACAGTCCCCAAATGAGACATTTTTAAGCATAACATATTAATACTAACTCTGTATTATGGTTCTAAATTCACCTTAATGGTTTGGTGCTGATGAAACTAAAGCATAACAATGTCTTTAATACTAAGGTTGTTCCCCGCACTTCAGCACTTTGCGTATTTTTCACTGCATACAGCTCCAGTGACAGATCAGCAAAGGTGGAAGAGCCACATATGGAAGCACACACAGCCTCTCCCTGACAACTCCAGAGACGTTTTCTGTATCTTTTTTTTTTTTTTAATTTATAAAGAATTGAGAAAGTTCTGTCTGTCAATAACTCGGACACATCACCCCAAAACACCTTTACATGAGAGCAGAAAGGATCGCAGTGAATGACGGCACTGTGATTCTTTGGATATCATCCCAGAGATCTACACTGCTTGTCACTCCCACACAGCACGTAAGCACCACAAGTACTGTAGGACAGCACGGCCCATTACTCTTTTTCCTCCCCATATAASAGGTTTCATTTGCCCCTGGCCATAAGAGCCATGAACCCCACACTCCCATACCTCTTCATCTATATTGTAGGAAACACAAGCTCTAAGCAATCAAACCTGCACATACATTCAGATCAGACAGGAGAACAATTACACAAATATTCAGTTAACTGAAGATTCAGCCTAACACAGAGCTACGCATGTAGACAATCCAAAGCTCACTTACRCTGGCCAAAGGGTTCCTCCAAAAAGCAGTGAAAAATGCCTACCAAGTTCTATGGATTCTGGTAAGGGCTGGGTCTTGCTGTGCATGTTACAAGAAATGAATACACTGTGATCTCTCACAGCATGCAGAGCAAAAGCTGAACAAAGTCAACCAGCAGCCAGGGAAGTACGTTGAAGCATTACGGAGATAGGAAAACGTTCAGATATAATAAAATTCCTTTCCATYCCCCAGCTGTTTTCCTAAGTCTAAATCAACTATTTGTACCTTCATCACACGTGCACTTCAGTGGGGTGACAAAGCCAAGAAACAGGCAAGTTTACGTGAAGTGACACATTCCTGAAAGACTCCATTAGGTGAAAAGGTTTTTGCGCATGGGTCCTCCCACCGGTATTGGCTACTTTAAGAAGCTGCAGCTCGCTCTCCCAGGGCATCTTGCCTGGTTCTAAAAAACCCTCAGGAGGTGCTGCCGCGGTGCAGCGCCGGCTGTAAGGGAACGATGCTCAGGCCATGATGCCAAGGAGACGGTGCCAAGGGAACGATGCTCGCTGCCTTCCACACAGGCACCCCCGCACGCACACGCGCACACCGACCCCCACATGCCGCCACCAACGAGGGGCRGCGCGGACTCTCCGGCCCGCTCCGCCGCAGCCGCCCGGGCCGGGCCGCTCACCGTCGCTTACGCTTCTCCCGTGCGGCGGCCGCGTCCCGCCAGCTCCGGGCTGCGGCAGGCGAGACACCGCGGCCCCGGCGGCCGGTCACGGTCACGGACAGGAGTGGCTGCGCCGCGCCGCGCTCGCCCCCGGCCGCTGCACCATCACCGCCGGGCTCGGCCGCTTCAGCTCCCGCCGTGCCCGGGTCCGGCGGGCGGGGAGGAGCGTGGAGGGGAGACAGGAGCGGCTTTGCCCCAAGCCCGGCCCCAACGCAGCCCGGCAGCGCGAAGGCGRCCGCGCAACAGGAAGCGGGAGCGACGCAGGCGCCGGCCGGCAGGGGCGGAGCCGCGCAGGCGCCGCGACGTGGCCGGGCTGAGCCCCGTCCGCTGTTCGTGCGGTTCCCGAGGCTGTTACAGCGGCTGTCCCGGCTCCCGGCGCTCGGCCGCGGCTTTGGGGCGGCTCTGGGGTCCAGCGGCGTCGCGGCCGGCGTTGGTCGGCGGTAGCGGAGCCCGGGAAAACGCGCTGTGGGCGTGGAGACGGGTGCGCCTGCCCCAGGGTTGACAGGGGGCGGGCCGGCTCGGCGAGTTCACTCGTTTCCGTTCCTCAGCCCCTCCATCCCCGCAGGGAGCGGCAGAGCCGAGGGGCGGCGAGCGCCTTTCTATGCGAGAGCGGGTTCCGCCTTGCCGGGGACGCGCAGGGAAATAAAATGCGCGGTAATATCCACTGACGGTGTCYATAGGCAAGGGGTCGGCACAGGGCCGTGCTAAACATGGAGGGAGACGAAGAGGAAGACTACATGTCTGATTTATTTATTAAGTAAGTAGGTGGCTCTTTTTTTCACCCCTCTTAAGTGGTTGTAAACGTGTTAAAAAAAAAAGCGCTAATCTTTGCTGGAATTATTAACTCGCAGACAGGATGTAAGGCCAGGCTTGCCYATGGTGAGGCGGGTGAAGGAAGCTATTCAGAAAGAAGAAAAGCAGAAAGAAGCCAATGAGAAGAACAGACAAAAGAGCATAAAAGAAGAAGAAAAAGAGAGACGTGACTTGGTGTTGAAAAGTGCACTGGGTAACGAGAACAAAGGCTTTGCTTTGCTCCAGAAGATGGGCTACAAGAGCGGCCAGGCCCTTGGCAAGAGCGGTAAGTTTGTTGCTGTCTGGGATCACGTGCCTGTATTCAGCTACACCTGTATATTTTACAGACTGCAGCTGTCACTTCATTTGTAGACAGGTCATGAAGTGCCTCTCAGAGAGCCATAGCATTACTGAATTGTGAATGTGCTGTGACAGAACGAAATACGAGTGCAAATCTCTAAAACTGAAGTAAAAACAGTACAGACTATCGAGGGATGCGAGGGAAGAGCAATACTTGCAGGTTAATAAATGCACTTCCATATGTGCATGCCTTACAGGAACTGTATTAAGGATATTTTGATGGTTTTGCAAAGCTAATAGTGTTCCAAGAAACATCAACCCCTCTTGGAATTTATAGTTGGATTCTGAAGAAGAAATGGTACATACTGGCCTATCCTTATGAAGCCTTAATAAATGAAGTAAAATCAGTAAAACAAGGAATCAATAAATACTGTGCCAGTTCAGCATCTCTCGCAGACAATTGCTAATGAACTGGCCCAGAYAGATTCTTTTTATTCATCATTGCTATGAGATTCTAGAATGAAAATGCTACAGAAGGCTGTAACAAAGTAGTCTTCATCACAGGTATGTTATACCTGTCTCATCAACACCATTTTCTTTCAGTTTGGTCGTGTCATAAAAAAGTACATAGGAATCCAGCAGACAAGCCAAAGAAGAGAGGGACAGTACAGCTGCATCATTTGTAGTGCACTAAATGTGTATTGATATGGGATTTTTCAACGTCCAAGAAAAAAAATCACGAGAAAATTTACCTATTTAATGGAAAAAGCAGCTTGCCTCCTTGAATACACTGCACAAATCATAGATGAGAAAAACTTGATCTCTTAAATTGACTTTTTTTTCTTACAGGAGAAGGCATTGTTGAACCTATTCCTCTGAGCATAAAAACAGGTTTGYGATGCTTTCTGATTTATTTAGTTGGATATCAGAGCTTCTCAATGGCTTACATTCATCTTTTGAACTTACATAGGCAGAAGTGGGCTTGGTCATGAGGCATTAAAAAAGCGAAAAGCTGAAGAAAAACTGGAAAACTATAGACAAAAACTCCATATGAAAAAACAAGCAAATGAACAAGCTGCAGATCAGTTCAGGTGAAGTCATGTAACTGATATTCCAAGCAATGTCTAACTGGTGATTCTTTTGATGCTTGAAGTTTGGTGATTCTTTTGATGCTTGAAGTTTGGTTATTCTTTTAATGTGCTACAATTTTTGAATGTTCTGAATGAAAGGTAAGAGTTACACTACAGAGTAATTGTTTCTCAGTTCTAAAGCAAAAGTGGATGAACACTATAATGCTGAAAGCACGTGCTGCATCATTTAGTTTTGTAATTGTTAATAATGCAAACAATAGACATACTAACTTTTCTGAAGTCATATGCAACTTTTTAAATTGGAGAAACATGTCATCTTTTAAAATATAAATCCAGATGTATTCCTGAGCAATGTTGGTACAATGGTTTTAAAAATCAGAGTACATTTGTTCAGGTTGTATTGGTTTTGTTTTCTCCTGATTTGCTTGTAATATGTGGAGAAGGAAAGCCTAGCGAAGGCTGTATCTTTTGCAGATATTTAGTGACTTTTTAATGTCTTATGAAAACCTGCTGAAGATACAGTGTTCAGTGTAGTGTGGTCAAAAAAGGTATCTTGAAGGTATAATGCCCAAGAAATACAAGTGTGCTTCCACAGTAACAACGTCAGAATGATTTTTTTACTTCAGTGTTGTCCTGGTCTGAGAGAATGAGTGGGAATAGAATCTTACATTTTCTGGTTTTGAAAAGCTGTGGACTGTAATGCATCTGTCACTGTATGTCTGCCTGCTTATTTAGCCCTCTACTTTTTCTTACTAGAATAAGATTCAAGAACAAACAGGAAGAACGTAAGATGGAAGGGGACCTGCAAAAAAGCCAGAGGGCCTGCCAGCAATTAGATATGCAAAAAGTGAGACCTGTGGGGTTTTTGGGGGTGTTGGAAAGAAGACTTATAGGTTACAGATACAGGCTACAAACAAAATAATTATTCAACCACTATTCTTTGGCAACACTTCAGTCCTCTTAAAATATTTCCAGGTATATATTTGTACCATTAAGATAGTTGAAGGTGCACACCAACCTCATGGTAACTTATGTGAGGACCTGTGGTTTTGCTCCTGCATTCATGTGGTTACTTCTGAGCTGTTTGCATGTTTTTCAGTAGCCATCAGGCCATCGTAAACAGTGGTGCTGTTTGCTTCAAGTGAGGGAGCAACATCATCACACAATGGTTGACAGGGGGAAGGGACTCTGGAAGTCATGTTGTCCAACMCTCCTCCTCTAGCAGGGTCACCTAAAGCAGGGTGTCCAGGACTGTGTCCAGGCAGATCTTTAGCATCTCCAAGAATGGGGATCATGATTGAGGCAATCAGCGGATTCACCAAAGCAGCATTAAAAAAACAAAAAACCCCTCACAAAACTAAGTACCTTCCACCTCCAAGAAATAACACAGGTAATAACAGTAAACTACTACAAACTTTTGCCACTTGAAAACTTCAAGTATTTTTATTATCTATTTACCTGTTAGAGGTTAATACCACCTCGCAACCTCTGCTGAGATTGTTCACTATTAGTTAGTTTACTTCAAGTGAAGTCAGCTGAATTAAGCTTAGATCATCTTGTTTACTCTTCTTCCTTTAACTTTTCCTGAGGTGAATTAGGAAGCACCATGGGATCTCTTGATACAATAATTTGGGGCTGCATGTCTTCGACTGGTAACCAAGGGTGCTCACAGCCTTGGTGTGAGATTATATTGCTGTGTAGCCTTGCACTTACCAAACATAYATGAAATAGAACTAATTGTTAGCATTACCATGCATTTCATTGTTTAAAAAAAAAAGTGAATAATCCTCCTTGTGGACTGCTGTACTTAGTTTCCCACTACAGCTTTGGTAATTCTTGGTTATACTATATGAGCAAGTTTTAAAATCTAACAATTCACTTACTAGAAATTAGTTTATCTGGCATCTTACAGGAAAACCTACAAAGGCAGATAACCTCCATTAAATCCTTCATTATTTAAGGATATTGATGTTCCCAAGGAGACTTGGTTTTGGATAGAACCTGAAGAGGAAGACAAAAAGGATGAGGAAGACAAGGAAGATGAATGCACAAGCTCAGACTTAAGTGTAAGCTCTGCAACTGAATTAATGGTTTGATTCAGAGTTAAATCTAATATTCCTTGAAACAGTATGTATGTATACATATATGTATAAAGGATGTATGTATACATGTTGTTTTCCACGCTGTAGTGAAGGGYCTCTGCAATCTTATAGCAGTGGTTTTTATAGCAGTTACATGATAAAATATAAAACATTAAACCACTGATTTGTTGCTCATCTATTTTGAGGCTGATCTTTGAAAAAAGTACCCTAGAAATTAAATTCTAAACATCTTTGTGCCTTAGCCAAAATGTGCAAGATCACAGTCATTTGCTTTTGAGTTTTAATTTTGGATGCCTCATCTCACGTCTGAGATTGAATTTTAGAATCACTAATTAAATTCTGAAAATGCTTCACAGATTATCTCAAGATGGACATTGGAAAATCACATGTTTAAAGAACTAGATTACACAGCTGTTGTTAGCCTTATTTGTTTGAGTTGCAGAGATAGGTCTATAAAAATCCGCAAAAGATACCATACACTTGAAATCAGGTAGCTAAGTAATATTTTTAGCTCTCTCTTTTTAGTGCAGGTTTCTTAGCTGGAAAGAAGGCTGAGCAAACAACAGCCATTAACTTTCCGGAGATCATGAATTCCTCTGCCCTCTTCTACAAATCTGGGAAACTTCATGTCTTACTGAGCTACAATATTGTGTAGCTTTTCCATAGCAAAAGGTTAAACTATTTTAGCAAACYAGTAGCTCAAACTGTTTTCTGTCACTTGAGCCCCAGATCATTGCATACCTGTACATCTTTGTAGGTATCAGAAAAGCTACAGATCCTGACGGCCTATTTGAGAGAGGAACACTTTTATTGTATTTGGTGTGGAACAACATATGAAGGTGAGAGTAAACCAATCTTTAGTAAGTGCTTTACTTTGCTTATTCAACTGGACTGCAATAGTAGAATATATCCTTTGTGTTTCYCTTACTGCAGTCTTCTAAAATTACATAGCAAATTTACCTTTCAGGCTGCTGGTTTTTGCACAAAGCTTTGTAYATACTGATGGTTAGCCAATTTTTAGGTTTGCAGGCAAAAAAACCAAACAAAACAAAACCAAAAAAAMCCCACCAACCAACCAAACAAAAAAACCCCACACAACAAAACACAGCCAACCATACCATACTGACATTTACTTGAATTTCTATTAATTTACTTTCAAGAAAACATAATTCAGATATGAAAACCAATACAAGAAAAAGCTGTGAAAGCTGGCAGGTGTTTCTGAAATKATTAGAGCATTATCCAGTTTCATTGCATCAAAGAGTAGAATTTGTATTCACTGTTTTAAAACAAATTTTGGAGTTAATGATTTGCAAACCCTGATTTCTAGTTAATCTGTTCTACATGGATTCTAGAAATATTTCTAGCAAACATTTTTTCCTCCTCTGAGCTGGAATTACTCACTTTTTCTCTGCTTATCTTGTAGACTCTGAAGATTTATCTTCAAACTGTCCTGGAGACAGTGCTGCAGATCATGACTAAAGCCTGTCTAAAGGAAGGAGCCCTAGATAAGTATGTATAATTCATAGTATGTTTTAGAAAGCTTGGAGCTGTGCCATATTCAAGAATTCATATCAAAGTATGCAGAAGAAGAGTTTAAGTTGACAGGTTAAATTCATATTTTCTGCTTGCTGCACAATTTAATAGGAATTAAAATTTGGTATTTGTAATTGAACTAACATAATTGAGGGGTAGGATAAGTCTTTCACAGCTTTGTTTATGCCCTGCCCAACTGAACAAGATCAGCCAATAATAAAATTCAAGTTTGAGTAAAGGAATAAGTATTGGCTAATCACTTTGTTGTATAATGTGTTAAACAGGGTTTTTTCAACTTTACAGAGATACCTAAATATCACTGGTTTTGCTTGCTATCTTAAACTTGGTGGGGAAAAAGAAGCTTGTGAAACATTACAGTGATCTTATTTGAACCAATATTCTCTTGTATGTAGAGGTGCATATTTTGCATAACTGAATAGAATTAGATGATGATGTTGGGGTTTCGATTTTTTTACATAAAAATACATTTTAATAGACATTTTTAGGGAACAGGAGTTGCCACTGTAAATAGCCATTAATAAAAAGGTCATGCTGAAGTATACAAATATTATGCAGGGAAAATATATCAAAAACTACTGGGACAAACTCAATATTACTTAATGGCAAGAAGCTAATGATAGKATCAGTGCTCTGTCCAAAACCTGTAAAGGATATTCAGCCAAAAGATTGTCACATATCAATTTTCATATTATGAATAGTTTTATAGAATTGTTTAGGTTGGAACAGACCTTTAAGATCATCAAGTCCAACTACATGTTAATTCTATCCCAATGGATAAAAGAGAAGAGAAAGCAGAACTAGTAGTATTTTGTCTGTGAGGACATAATTTTTTACAGATCTTGACCACTGCAAAAAAATACTAATTAGTCCAGAGTAGTCAAATACTTACATATTCCAGTCAAGGATCGGGTTAGGAAAGCATAAAGCCCTCATGGAATTCAATCTAGCCAGGGATGTCAAGGAAAAGATTAGATTCAAGAAAATCTAAAGAACCTACAGGTGCACAAGTCCATGGGACCTGATGACATGCATCCACTGGTCCTGAGGGAGCTGGCAAATGAAGTTGCTAAGCTCCTTGAGTTGGGGCTGTTCAGCCTGGAGAAGAGAAGGCTCTGGGGAAACCTTACAGCAGCCCTCCAGTACCTAAAGGGGGCTGCAAGAGAGCAGGAGGGGGACTTTTTACAAGGGCATGTAGTGACAGGATGAGGGGGAATGGCTTCAAAGTGAAAGGTTTAGATTAGATATTAGGAAGAAATTCTTTACTGTGAAGGTGGTGAAGCAGTGGAACACGTTGCTCAGAGCAGCTGTGGATACCCTGTCCCTGGCAGTGTTCAAAGCCAAGTTGAACAAGGCTTTGAGTAATGTGGTCTATTGGAAGATGTCCTTGCCCAGGGCAGAGGAGCTGAAGCTGGATGATGTTTAAAGTCCCTTCCAACCCAAACCATTGTGTGATTATATATGTGATTCATGATAAGGAGAAAAAAAAACAAGAACAGTTTAAGGCCTTACAAAAGTATGTACAATCACATTCTTATTTAGCAACAAATACTAGCACCAGAACATCAATAATTTCCATAAGAATATAAATTCATTTACATTATTTCTTTTAAGAAGTCATCCACTTTTAACCCATTTAAAATTTCAGAAAAAGCATATAGTACTTCACATATTACCTATTTTTCTGCTTAGAAATCTCTGCCCATTTGCCCTTATGGAGTTATGTTGGCCCCACATCAATGAACAGTTTAACAAGATACAGCTCAAAGACAAGCACCTGGAGGTCCTATGTGCCTGTCTTTTCACCCTGCTCCCCACACCACACAAAATACTTTGACTTCAGGCAAGTCTGAACTCTGAAGTATATAACTGAAGAGTGACAGAAAACCTGTTACCTTTTGTGGGGCTGGCAGTGGGCACACCAGAGGTATTCAGTTGTTAAGGGTTAGGCATGCCTCAGTATTACAATAAGGGATTAAAACCTAGAAGCATGGGAAAGAATGTTTAAAGTGCTCTCTCAGCCTAGGATTTCAAATGGTTACTACTGAGGAAACTGGAGAATTTTGCTATTTTAATAGCATCTTAAGTGTTCCTTTCCAAAAAAGACAACAATTGAAACCCAAGTTTTTCAAAACTTGAGATTTGTTCTAAGTTAATTTCCTAGAAGCTGAATGTTTAACATTTAAATTCTTAAGAAATACTTATTTTACAAGTATATATTTTTGAATTCTAGAGCACTGAAGGTGCTAGGTCATCAACAGGTGTGAAGACATAAGGAAGCTCACCTTAAAGTACTGAAATTCCRTGAAGAATAACCTGTGCCTACTCCTACTATCTTTTCTACCAAAACTAGTTTTGGTATTAATGAGAGCATTCCAGTAATTATTAACAATATCACTGAACAAATCAGAAAGGTTTGAGTCACATACCACAAGACAGCACTTCTTGCATGGAAAGCAATAGATAACCTTAAGAGATAATGGATGCAGCACATCCAGGGATTTGCCACAAGACAGTTAGCACTTTAGCACGTCAACATAATCTCATAGAGGAAAAGGACTTGGTTCTTTTACTTATTGTACAGAACAGTCCAGCTCATCCACAACCTGTATTTCCAGGTAAAAATTGCAAGTGATTTCTTGCAGAAGTGCTGTGTCCTGGTCCGCAGCTCATGGACGTGAGTGGTGATGTGGCCAAGGAAAAGACATACCCCAAGTCTTGCTGTTGCTTCTCACATCTGTTGTCATTTCATCAGTTGTAATAAATSCATCAAACTCTGGATTTAAACACAGTCTGAAAGAACATTTAACAAGAATAATTTCTAAGTGACTTCTCTTTATCAACAGACTTCAGAAGATCAAGTAATTGAGATGCAGAGATTCTTCCTGAAGGGTCTTTTGAAAGCATCTTTTTGATTATGGATACCTGCAAAAAAATTAAAATGTCAATAGATTTTTTTTTTTTTTTTTGAGTAAATAAACTAACTGAAAAAATGTATTAAAATACCATACCTCTGGTGGAAATTGTTTGATGATGCTCTCTGGAAGCTGACCTCTTCTAACATCATTCCACACCTGAAATTAATAAAAAAGAATAGTTTCAGTATGCTTTCATTGATTATATTTTGCATCTCTACCTTACAACCCATATAGTTTGCTGAAGTAGTTAGGAAAACACAAATCTACAGGAAAGGTAAGGCTTCAAAAAGTAACTGTAAACAGTTTGAAAGGTTTTTTCCATTTAGTTGTGCTTTGTTTTGGTTTTATGGCCTTTTCATCAACTATTATCCCTTTCTAAGCTTAAAAGCTTCACACACTACAATGATGTGTTTGTTTCAGCAGTCCTCTCTATTTCAGAACCATTATCCTTCTTTCCTTAATTTAAAAGTTATGGATATATATCATCTAACCAAATTAAAAGAAAGAAAAAAGCAAGACAACTGAATTTCCTACTTCGGATGTTACTGTTTGCAAGCCAAGCAGGTGTGCTTCCTCCCTTTTGCCATGTTCAGTACCACACACTTATTTCTGCCACTGCAGCAAATGCTACATGGAATTCAAAGCAACTAACAGAAGATTTCTAATTATATGCTTTAGAAAGTGGGTTTCAGTAACAGGTTTCTTTTTCTATATGACACTGTTTCTCACAGTATCGTCATAGGCAAGTTAGGAAGTGCAGGCTGGACRAATGGATGATGAGGTGGATGGAGACCTGGCTGAATGATAACATGCATCCACTGSACCCCAGAGGGTCGTAATCAGTAGCACAGGCCTCTAGTTGAAGGCCTGACACTAGCGGTGTCTCCAAGGTCCTATACTGGGCCCAGTCTTGTTTTAACTTGTTCATCAGTGACTTGGATAAAGGGGCAGACGACGCCTCAGCAAGTTTAGTGGTGACACAAAGCTGGGAGGAGTGGCCCATACCCCAGAGGGCTGTGCAGCCCTTCAGARGGACCCCAACGGGCTGGAGAGATGGACACAGAGGAACCTTCTGAAATTCCACAAAGGGAAATGCAGGGTCCTGCACCTGGGGAGGAATAACCCCAGGCACCAGCACAGGCTGGGGGCCGACCTGCTGGAAAGCAGCTCTGCAGAGAAGGACCTGGGGGTCCTGGTGGACAACAAGCCATCCATGAGCCAGCAGTGTGTCCTTCTGACCAAGAAGGGCAATGGTATCCTGGGGTGCATTAGGAAGAGCATTGCCAGCAGGTTGAGATCCTGCCCCTCTACTCAGCCCTTGTGAGACATCTGGAGTGCTGTGTCCAGTTCTGGGCTCCTCAGGACAAGAGATACATGGAGCTCCTGGAGTGGCTCCAGCCAGCAGTGGGTAGCAAAGATGATTAAGGGACTGGAGCATCTCTCTTAGCAGGAAAGGCTGAGGGACCTGGACCTGTTCAGCCTCGAGAAGAGACAACTGACTGGGGACCTCATCAGTGTGTACAAAATGTGAAGGGAGGGTGCCAAGAGGATGGAGCCAGGCTCTTCTTGGTGATGCCAAGCAGTAGGGCAGGAGGCAATGGTCAGAAACTGATGGACAGCCTAAGTAATGTGCTCCAGAGAACCCCATTAGAGCAGGTAGGCTGAATTACATGACCTCCAGTGGGCCCTTCCAACTTTACCTGTTCTGTTACTCCACAAGTGGCTTTCTGGGTAAACAGAGTAGTCTGCTTAATTCATTTTCTGTTAACTAGTGTAATGTCTACCTGAAGATGGCAATCATGTTCTCGCACTTAGCTATGCATCCTAAATCCTCAGCTAGTCTTATGGATCCCTATAAGCCTGGCATAGCAAGCCCTTACAAGCACTATCCAGTAAAACAACAGCCAGCTTCCATGAACGTCAATGTTTTTCCCTACTCTTTAGCAGTAGCTTTAGGCCTGTGACCCTACCTGCTGGGCATCATCAGCTGAACCAGTTACTCAGAACAGAATAATCAGCTTTCCTTTTACATGTTTTTCTGCAGGGCTTGCCACCACTAGAGTTTATCATGCTCCATTAAGTGAAATTCTTTCTAAGCTAATGTGAAGACCATCCTAGGACTTTCCATCCATGTAACTTCCCCACCTGCCTACAGAGCACAAGATTTTTATACTTGAAGGAAATAATGCCCTTCCAACTGTAAACACCGTGGGACTGCATGCATTTGCAGTCAGCTGTGAGCAGGAACAAAATATCTGAGGAAGTACTGCAAGGTGGCTGAACAGAGCTAAGTTGAACAGACACACTGGTATGATTTTCTCATACTGGCAAAAGGATCCAGCTAATAGTGTTCGAAGTCTTCTGGTTCCAACCGCAACTACTTTAGACAAGATACCCAGCAGCTGTCCTACCAATGTGTAGGTTTGCACGTAAAAAGCTCGAGACACATAAAAGATACCTTTTGAAAAAGAGCTTTAGTAACATTGGGTTTCTTTTTGAAGTAACATCTTTTTCACTTAAAGCTATGTATTCCAAATCACTTTTGTTTTAATTTAGGAAAACTGCAAGAGTTTGGGCTTGGTGTAAACTGTTCTTGCTCTACTRTGCAGTGAAGATGAGCACAGCAGAGACGAAACTCGCCCATCCATAATTTTTATTTTCTAAAATTAGGAAAAYATTCCCTTTAAGTTTCTGATCAAAGAAAAAGATTTATAAGAAACTTGACATCCTTGTTTGCTTGACATTATTCTTTAGCATGCTCAGGCTTTAGTGTATGCGTAGTAGGACGTAAGTGCAATAAACTAATATTTCTTTACTTCAGTTACGACATTTCAACCGAGGTGTGAGGGCTGACTTGCAGGCTTTATGGAAATTAATTAAGGGGAAAAATGTAAATAGAGATAGTACTTTATCTAAAGAGATTCCTTTTAGTGCTATCAACATGTGATACCAGCAGCAAGGCAAAATGATAACAATAGTTCTTTTTTAAATTTAAAGATTACATACCTTATTTTTCTCATGGTGAGTGAATACTGAAAGAATTTCAAACCAAATTAATCCCATTGCATAAATGTCTACTTCCTTTCCATATTTGTCCCCGAACTAGAAAGATTAAAACAGAACAATATAGGCATCAAATCCAACTGGACAGCAGCACTTCTTAAAGCAAAGTTTGAAGTCAGCAGAAATTTCCACCCCAAGGCTACAGGACTGGGCCCTACTCAATATCCTTGTTAATTGTTAACCCTTTCTGCCTCAGACCTGTTAAATATTGACTATTATGTCACATTGAACATACTGAAATTAAGACTTCTACAGACCCGTATAGATAAAGCATGCCAATATTGCCCTGTGACAAATAATGAAACAAATAGAGGGAGTCAAATAACACAGTTAAMAGAGGTTCTAAATTCAAATTTAAATCTATGTCTGGCAGCCTGGTTTTGCAAGAGCATTCCTTAGAGCATGCAGTGTCAGACTATCGGTTAACACGGAGAAAAAAACTTTACATTTGTAGACAGCTTTGTCCAGAATATAGTTCACCTTGAAACAGYCACACCAGGGAACTTTAGGCAACTTGCTTTAATACTAACATTAGGATTGAGAACATCCAATGCTGAATTTATAGCACAAATCTAATTAAAGAGACACTAACATAGTGGGATGATTACCTGTTCTGGTGCCATGTATGATTTTGTTCCTCTGTTCTCAGTCAGAGTCTCATATGCCACAGAAGTTACAAGACCGAAGTCACCTATTTTTATTTTATCATCATGTGATATGAATATATTCTGAGGCTATTTTTGTATATATAAATTAAAAGAAGAAGAAAAAAAAAAATCACCAAATGACAAAGGTTTATCTTCAAGCATAATTATCCACAGAAGTGTTCCCCATAAAATTTGATAATTGTTCAGAAAGCAGCATTAAGAAACTGATGGTGTGGAAAGAGAAAAAAGTTAAATTAATTTTTAAAAACACAAACTAAATTTCAAGTAGTACATTCTGCAGGAACTGCATCTTTTTCTCCACTAGCTCAGTCATAACTGTGTCATGCTTTAATGCTCTTCAAATACCTTGTGCATATAACATTTTATATCCAGAAGTACTTTTCAGTYTTCAATCCTAGCCCTGGGACTTGATACACTTGGGCAAAGCGTTTAGTCTYACATGGAATTCCACTCAGAGTTTCTCCTAAGCACAGCAGGATCATCTGTACTAAGTCAAATGCAGAGTTAAGGCTTACTACAGGCATCTCAGAGTATCATTTTTATATTTCCATTGAACTTCCCATTTTTAAATTTGACAGTGTCATGGCTTAAGCCCAGCTGACAACTAAGCACCATGCAGTGGAATGGAAAGGAGAATCAAAATTAAAACTTGTAAACTGTGTTAAAAACAGTTTAATAATTGAAACAAAAGTAAAATTTAATAATGATGGTAAATAATAATGATAAYAAAAGGATTTTAAAAACCAAAACAAGGAAAAACAAGTGATGCACAACACAATTGCTCACCACCCACTGACCAATGCCAGATCCCCTCCCTGAGCCCAGATCAGCACCCCTTCCATGTAACAAAATAGTCGTTGACTTAGAATAAACACTACTTAGTAGCAACCAAAACATCAGTGTGTTATCAACATTATAATACTGAAGCCAAAACACAGCACTGTACCACCTACTGAAAAGAAATTAACTCTATCCTAGCCAAAACCAGAACACAAAGTCATAAACAACTAAAAATAGAACTATATATGCTTCAATGAAGTTTCCCAAAGAAGATGAAGAAACTACACTTCTGAATGTTTTTAAAAACAAAACCAAATAGCCTCATGCTATCTTTTACTCAAAGATAGTGGACCATAAGGCCAGGAGATACTTAATAGTCAACAGAAAGAGATCTTTGTGTAAAGAATGCTCAATGTAGTTGTTCTTTTCAAATCTGACCATGTCCACACATATTTAATACAGTACCTATAGCTGGCTACACTCTTTAATGACTCTGTACCTACCAGGCACAAATGACTTTAATCTCAGCTTGACTATCCTGCAACTTTGATTCTGGAATATGGAGATCTCAGATGGCCAAGCACCTAAGCTGACAGCAGATCAAAGGGAACAGAAAAGTTCCTAAATTCAAATACAGGTGGAAAAGTTAGCAATATGTCTTGGTTCTGGTCAGGAGAGGGTTAATTTTTACAGTAGTCAGGAGGGGSCATGGCCAGGACTCAGAGGTTATTCTATACCACCTCACATCATTTTCTGGGAACAGGTGAAGGGCTCACTTCCGGGTCCTGGGAGCGTGGCATGATCAGGTCAGGCTCCACGGTGAAGTTTTTGCATGTCTATATTTAGACTTTTGGTTTTAATATTGTTGCTGTTTCTGTTTGCGTTCGTTTTCTTATCTCAACCCGTGATCTTTACTTTTTGTGCCTCCGGTTCTCCTCTCCAGCCCRCCACAGGGGAGGGGGAAGTGAGCAAGCAACATGTGCATGCAGTGGGAGCACTAAATTGGAGAATACCATTCCTGAATGACAACAGCCTTATTCCTAGCCCAGTTGGTAGAGCATGAGACTCTTAATCTCAGGACCAAGTGTTTGAACCCCATGTTGAGCACCACGTAAGGCAGGGGGTGTGCAGGGGGTCAAGTGAGGCACTTGTGGGCTCACTGGAGCTGCCTGCTGTGAAGGGACTTCAGTCCCAGCAGTCGAGGTCTCTGGTGGTGGGAGTTTGACTGCCAGAGTGGCTCCTGAGTGGTCAGCCAGGGAAGTTAGCTTAACCCTTTAAATGCCACCACACTAATGATTTTTTTCACAAAGTGAGTGATTTAAAACTCTGTAAGCAACATTATAGCTTCTATCCTGAAGCCGTGAAGGCTTTGTCCCTTACAATCTTTATATTGAAATAAAATCTTCTTATGACTGTGCACATCTAGAGACTGAAATTCTATCCAAAACTGTAGCATCCAAATATTTGTATGCATACATGAGACAAAAGTAACTACAGCATGTTATCAAATGCAGCATGTATTAGGATAGATAAACCATCTCTTTACAATATGTCAAGGGCAAACTTTCTAGACTTAACTTTTCTTTTTCCAATAGGCAGTCTTGTGACCCAGTAACACACTGAAAATGACTGCTGATGACTACTGATTCTTTGAACTATTACATTCTGAGGTCTTCCAGTTTACCTTCTGATTTTAGGATGAGGTTCAGCCAATTGCTGAAAGAAAATTGATAACTAGCAATATCCGAAGAAGCACACTGCTAGGGTATGTAACAGAGTAAGCAAAGACTATAACAATTTAACATTTTCTGAAATTCCAGTAAGTACTATCTTTAACTTTTTCTTTTTTTTTTTCTTTATTTACCTATCCTACATACCTTGAGGTCTCGATGAATTAACTTTTCAGAATGAATATGTTCCACTCCTTTCACTATTTGTAAAAATTTGTTTTGTGCCATTGAATGATACTTTCGATCTTCTCTATTCTTTGCAATCCACTCTTCCAATGTTCCTTGTTCACAGAATTCCATTTGAATGAAAAGACAGTAAATTGTTTTGTCTGAATTCTGGCTTCAAAAGAAAATTACATACCATATTAAAATTGGCGAGATACAATTCCTCCTAAGTCATCTTGAAAAAGCCTTTTTGCTAAYAATTATTTTTGGAGTTACCCAAAACAAAGTCTGCAAGTCCCTTAATTTTAAGAAAGATCCTAGAGCAATTTGTATTAAATAAATAGGACTGCAAATCAAAGAAGCTCTGCTCAGTTGCTACCCTGGAATATTTCTAAAGCTTTGCTTGCTTCCTAGTTTTACACTGAAAGTTTTCTGAGTGCCCAAGTTCTATTTCCCTCATATCTAGAGGCATGTCCTACACAGGAAGAAATAGCACTGTCCTTGGCTCCCATCTTGCCTTGTAGGAACTGCTGCTATTCTGCTCAAACGCAGCCTCGGCCTTCATATCCTACTGAGAAGGGTCATGTTCTTTCCAGCTCCATCCTGTCAAGAAGATGGTGCAGTGACCATCTTTGACATCAGTCTGTTAGTTACAGAAACCCTTCTGAGAGCTGGAAATCTAGATGAAATATATTCACCCACCTGGCAGCCTCACACTCTCCAGTGGAGCCCATAGGATAGGCTGAGGCTGGAGATGGTGAGGGGAAGGACAATGATGAGCAGGCACTGTTTTTTTCCTATGTGCACTGTGTGATGAGTGCCCTGCAATAAAGCTGCTTGAGGCACTGAAAGAACAAGCATTAAATGGCTCAGGGCTCTCTGCAGCTTTGAGGTCAGGGCACAGATTCCAGTCTGGGACCTCAGCTTTGAGGACTTTTTTTCTGTCTTTTACTCAATAACTGTTTAATGTAAAATACATACATGATATTGAGGCTCCAACATATTAATGGTTTGGATCTTCATATACGTGAAGCTTTTTTCCCCCATTTTACTCTTCACTTACTGAGCACAGTCATGGAGAGATATCAGGCCAACCATAATTTTGAATCCATTAATATTTTATGGCTCTAGGTAAGTATGGGAACCTATCTGAAGGTATGAATTTACAGCTAGTGAAAAAAGCTTACCAAGAAGCTTGGAAAAGGTAATAGTCTAACTTAYGAGTAAAATTTCACCACTGCTTTCCCAGAAGTCTTAGTGTTCAAAGGCTACCTCTAAATTAGAGAGCATTTCATTTTGTATTTCTGTTCTAAACAATCAAAACTGTTTCAGGCATCATAGTTAAAATACTAACTTAGCGATTTAAATCTGTGATAGCTACTGGCTGACCAGTACTCATTATAAAAAGGAAGCTTCTGATCAGGAATTTGGTAGCCAACCGTTAGACAATTTTTTAGTTTCTGTTATTAATTCTTGACCCAAATTTTGAGTTCTGCATTCTTACTCTCCTCTACAGATTCACTAAGTTCCATATATTAAGAGAGAGGAGAAATATAAAATTATATAATGTATCTTATTGATCAAGGAAAAGAAGATACAAATATACTTAATTACATACAACCTGCTGCTGGAAAGTACTGTGCCTTTTCTCCTAGCAATAAGTATGTTTACATGTGTATGCATTTACATTTGTATAATAAATGATAACCAATTATCAGCCCCTCTTTTTACGGTTCTTGCATGAAGTTCACTATGGCAAACAAGTTTGTGAATGCAAACTACTATTTTGTAGTTACCTTGAGTCTGGGTACTTTATGAGGTCATACCCTTTCCAGCTGCAATGATACCGCACTATATTTTCATGTGTAAGTTTTGCAAGTCCTTCTGCTTCACGCTTTACATTCCTATGGGGAAGCGGGAAAGAATTAAAAAAAAAAAAAAAAAAAAAAAGCCATTTCCCTATTACAATGTAATACGAAGTCAAATAAAAGATATGATATCAAGTAGCAGGATACAGATAGTTTTACATTAATTTGGAAACAGCATATTATTCTCCTTCATTAAAGTTCAAAGTTCAAATTGAAGTTACAAATTTGGTGGGTTTTCTTTCATCTGCTCAGTTATTCAAAGCACAAAAAACGTTTTAACCACATTAGAAATTAAAGCCCCACTCAAAAAAAGCTGAAAAAGCAGATAGTTGCAATGCATGATAACATTAGGTAGCCAAATACAATGTAGCAAACAACCATGTTCTCTTTTCACCTCTATGAAGTTTGTTTACATATAGAGAAATCAGTATAAATACTAATGAAGAATTATTACTAAATTTGGCCTGCACTTGTTGCAACATTGCCAGTGAAGTGCAAACCCATCAGCAGAGCAGCAGTCGTTACTTGAGGAATCAGCAGAAGGTTTTCAGTATAGTTTTCAGTATTGCAATACCAATGAAAATAACATGTATTTCCAAAAAACCCCACAAAAATCCAAACAGAAATGTACACATTACACAGTTTAGGGACAACGTAAAACTTTTTCAACAGATTACCTAAAAGAAATGAATTTTTTCAACTGCTGATAACTAGATACTGGTTACAGAAAATTACTTAAAAAAAAAATTAAGATCATCATTCTCTGTTGAGATTTATGAAGGACAAGTGACACAGCATGAGAATAATGACTACATGGGTCATATATAAAGCATTTGCCAATAACAAACCACCAAATTTATTACTTGGATTTTTCTCTATTTTCCTTATTTATAGTTGTTACGCATTACTGATATGTAARTTTCCCATGTAGCCTGTCAAAAGTAACAGTGCTGCTTTCAATGTTTTATTAATCATCAAGTTTTCTTCAATACTAACAACCAGAGAACTAGTATGTTCAGGGAAAACAGAACTTAACAAATCTACCTTTTTACAAGTCCAGCAGAAATTAACCCTTTACATGCAAAAATTAGCAAAGTTTCACCTCCATTTTCAGCTTCACTTGGAAATAAAGAAAACAGTTTACTAGAAAGGATAGACAATTAATAATGAAAATCACCTACATGCTCCTAGGATTGTTGAAGAGAGAAAACAAAGTACTAAAATCTTGATTAAGGTTGTCCTAAAAAGCAGGAGTAAAATATACAGTACATACTTTGTGAATTTAACTCGTTTGATTGCATAGGTTGTCTTATCATTCTTTGACGTTGCCTTGAAAACAGTCCCAAAACCACCGTCACCAATMGACTCTATATTTTTAAAATTTTCAAGAAACCTTAAAAAAAAAAAGAAAACCACACTTAATTATACTTAATTTTTAATTTACAGGATATAAAAATAATCCTAACAGATATAATACATCTACTGAAATATCATTCTACAGGGATCACTTGACAAGTCTACACATCTAAATCATAGTCTTGGAAATTAAAAAAACAAAGGAAACTGACCCTTGCAAGCATGTTGGGTAATTACCCTCACATTTTCACATGAATGATGTTTGGCTGTGAGCATTACATACCATTGCATRCCAGTTTCTATTCTATGTTTGAAATTTCCAGGAAAAATAAATCTAATACCAATTTTCTTTGAAAATTCTTTTTACAGCAGTATTTTCCTCCTTCTATCATAAATAAAGAAACAAATCTAGATAATACATACTGTAATTGCCTTACAAATATTAATTTCAAAAAGCCTTTCTTACGTTTTATTGACAGTGTATGGACTTCCAGTCTCTTCTCCGGTATTTGTGTCCACATCTGGCAAGCTTTCATCTGAATCTGACATATTTTTTTTCTCTTCCTCGTTTCTTGCATTAGCAAAATTAGCTGCCAATTTTCTTTAACAACAATAAAAGCAAAATTTATAATGAGCCATTTCTCTAACATGTGACGAGAAAAGAAACGTACCTCCTAATAGTGGCATTTCTTTACTACACAAAGAAAAACTGAAGTGATTTGCAATGTAGTTTACAGAAGATAGCAATCTAGAAATAAACACATACCTTTTGGGCTTCAGGGCAGAACCTTGTGTGTTTCTCTACATGGAAAACAGAAAAAAAGCCTAACTGAGGTATCCTGAATATTTTCACTACAGTTGGTTTAAAACTTATCTGATAATGTATCTAGGAGTTGCCTATAAATATGTTCATACTTTATGCAAACAATGTAATAAGAATGAAGCCATATCTTAGCTTAAAGTTTTTCACATATGCTATGCATAACATTATCATTGCTCCCATGGAAAAAAATGAGCTTCGTTTGACCCCTTTTCTTGGGAGTACTGCCATTTGTTAAACACTATATAAATCTGATCCACAGTACAGAAGGAAATGACTAATGGTTAACAGTAAGAATGCACTGAATATTCTTAGGGAAACTGCATGTATTTTATACTGATTAGTGGATAAAACAACAAACTGATGTTACATTCTGACAAGAAGCAAGCCCTATTCAGGGTCTAAAATGCAATTATGAGGAAGACCATTTTCATACTATACCTGAGAAGGTGAAGGGTTTTCACATACTGCCATGTCTTTCATTTTTTGTACCAACTTTGCAGCTGAGTCATCAAAGCAAATGCTGCTTTTATTGAAAAATAATGGACTATTTTTAGGTGAAAGTAACACAATAATAAATAAAATGATTGTCACAAGAAAAGAAGTAGTACCAAAAAATACACAGTTTTCAAASCAAAACCTGAAAAGGCATTAACAATCATGACTGATTTAAATTACAAAATGTCCTGCTTGAAAGCTACTAAAATAACAACATTTTGTAATATACTCCTTTATTTCTATTATTATATGATTCTATGATATCTAGATATCTATACATTATATATTCTATCCTTTAATTAAATAGATTAAATACATGTTTATTTCAAGGTAGTACAGCCATCTCTAGCATCGTGCCACTATAAAACAATCACATACATACAAAGAACGTAAAAGTGGTAGTGGCACTACAGTCAAACTGCTGGTTCTCTAATCACATTTGAAACTTTATGTTTGTTCATTTTCTTTTGCTAAGCAAATTTTTCCCTTTGGTGGAAAYGAAGATTCATGAAGAATGAAAAAGGGGAAAAAATAAAGAAAAAAGGGAGAGAAGAAAGCAGAATACAGTGCACAGGAAAGTACTGAAATTGAATTWTACTGAGTTCACAAGAGTGTCACAATAGGAAAATGAGTGTTAAAATGGCATGAAAGAATGCTACTGAATGAAGTGGGATAATCCATTTACATCACAGTAAAAATGCTTCTGAAAGAACTACCTATGGCAAAATATAAATATATCAGAAAGCTCTAAACTTATTATAAGCTAACCCATATAGACTCACATAAAATCACACAAATAGAACAAATTTTGCTCTGAAGTTTAAGGAATAGAAATTCAAATTAAATGGCTTTATACTGCAATAAAACAAACTATGTATTTTATTTAGAATTAGAGTACATTAACCTTTAAGATTAGTAAATACATTTGGTTATCACATTAGCAGTGAAAGCAACTTACTCCGAGTCAGACTGAGTTGGCACTTGGGAGGAATAGCCACATTTGCTAAATGTACAATTGCCATTAGATTTTTCAGTTTCTATCTGAAAAAAAATAAAAGCCAAGAATGTTTAACAAAATCACACAAACAAATACCTAGTGCAAAAGATGTCTTTCAAAGGAGGCAGAAGGAAGATTACAGGGTCCTAAGAGGAAGTGGTTAACTGCACTAAATATTCAAAGCCCTGCAGAAGAAAGCCATCTGCCCTGTTTCCACCCAGAGAAAGGAAAAACCCATGGCCTTGTCACAGTGAGCGTACTATACAGACACATTTACAAAAGTAGTCTGGATTCTGTTTAAAACTGGGATAAGAGTAACAGTTATGGAAAGCAAATGTCTTCACTGTTTGCTGCATGTGCAACTGCCCGTGTGGAAAATGAGACATGCATAGGCTTTGAAACATGTAATCAGCAGAACTGAAAATCTGAGTCAGTACAAATTGACATTCAATGTCTTGAGCATTAAAACACTGCAAAACTTTTATAACTAAATTGGGATTGAATAAAAAAAACTATCCCAAATACTTAAGTAGAGGTTCTTCCCCTTTCTCCCCCCACCCATGTCATAAGAGCATGAAGGTAATATTAAAAGCAACACCTACAATAGATATAAACCATCTATAGATAGATACAAAAAGTAAACAAACTTTTTTTTCCCCCTCTATTCCATGGTTTTCCATCATGGTATCATGAAAAAAACCAAAGGTTTTTCAGTGAGAGCCAACAAATAAACACCATTTTTTTACATTCAGGAGTACTGGATCTTTACTAGTCTTTGCCAGTTACATTTTGTTTGTTACACACACATCACTGAGAATTAATAAAAATTAAAAACAAAACAAAACAAGCCACCCCAAATTTAGACTAACTGGTACACAAGTTCTGCTTGAGGTAGTAAATTTCAGACTTTGATGAAAATGAAAAAATCCCTGGGCTTGCGACACAGGAAAATATTAAGAAAGAATTCCAGAGCTATATTAGGGCCATTAATTACCTGGTTGACTTAAAAACAATTTCAAAAGCATTGAAAATTCATAGTAACAGCCAAATAATTTTAAAAGTACTTAGAGTAAAAAAGATTTCTTCCCTCTCCCCTACTGCCATCCTTTACTTCAAACTACACTCCATTTAAGTTACTTCATATGTTCTGTGCATTTCAGAAGTGGGATTRGATCACCACTGGAATTCTGATAATTTTTTGCACATGTGGAAATAACAATCTCCAACAAGACAACAGCTCTGCTCTGCAGAGGGTGGTGTCAGCAATTGTTTCACTAGACTCTGCCTTGGAACACTACAGAAAGTCCTGTTGACTCTGACTCTTGCTTTTGCCTTTCTCATATTTCACAATAGATTTTTGATCCAACACAGGACAGTAAGAGAAGTATGTTCATAGCCTGCCAGCTCAACAACACACAGAAGACAACTGGTATATGAGTCAGAATTTGGAAATTTTTTAATATCCTTGAATGACAACATATTGGACCTATTCTGAAACACAGAGCTATCAACTGTTAGACTTTTTTAGTCTATATTTTTTTTTCTATATTTTTGAATATAGAAAAACAACATAAATTCTACAAATAAAATCCTGTAGCCCAACGAACACACTAAAACATGGATTGTTTCCCTCTTTAGTGGAATCCATGGAATATGCTTGTAAATACTTTGAGGAAATCTGTTCAAAGATTAAAGAGACAAGAATTAAACTTTTGTCTTAAGGCCAAATCGAGCCTTCCTTATTTACCTTCTCAAGTGCTTCTTTTGCAGCAGCTTGTTTTGCAGCAGTCAGAGAAGGTCCAGTGCCCCTTCCATACAAATGACCACTAATGGTACAGCTAACAGAAAATCTGTAAAAGAGCAGAGCGAATCAAGTCTTATATCCCATATGACAAGTCTTTAATTTAATGATTTTAAACGCTACAGTCAACTGACATTATAGAATGGAAATATGAAATACACATCTTCAGGACAGTGTTTTCAATATACATTTAATCTAATTAATAACATTTTGATGTGCCTCCAAGGTAATCCACTTTCAGAGCCTGGTAAAACCACGGAAAAGATTATTCTGGGAGATACTGAAAAACACCTGGAGGACAACGCAGTCATCAGTCACAGCCAGCACAGCTTCATGAAGGGAAAGTCCTGCTTTCCTTGTATGACAGGTTACCCCACCTAGCTGATCTAGGAAAGACAGTTGATGGAATCTTTTTGGACTTCAGCAAAGCTTTTGATACTATCTCTCCATACCAGTGTCCTTCTGGACAAAACGTCCAGCACACAGCTGGATAACCATGTTTACATGACGGGTGAGCAACTGGCTCACARGTGGGGCACAAAGGGTTACAGCGAATGGGGTGACATCAGCCTGGTGTCCTGTCACCAGTGGCATTCTGCAGGGCTCCATCCTCAGCCCCGTGCTCTTCAACATCTTCATTAACAACTTGTATGCAGCACTCGAAGGATACTAAATTTGTCAACAACGCTAAATTGGGAGGAAGCTGTCAACTCCCTCGAGGGCAGAGAAGCCCTGGAGAGTCCAACACACTAAAATTAAGAGATGGGCAATCACCAACCCTGTGAAATTTAACAAGAGCAAGACATTTAACGATTAGAGAGTGTCCAAAGGAGGACAATGAAGATGCTGAAGGGCCTTGAGGGGAAGCCATACGAGGAGCAACTGAGGTTACTTGGTCTGTTCAGCCTGCAGAAGAGGAGACCGAGGGGAGACCTCACTGCAGTCAACAACTTCCTCGTGACGGGAAGAGGAGGGGCAGACACTGATCTCTTCTCTCTGGTGACCAGTGACCGGACTCAAGGAAACAGCATGAAGCTGAGTGAGGACAGGTTTAGGTCAGGTATCAGGAAAAGGTTCTTCACCCAGAGGGTGGTTGGGCACTGGAACAGGCTGCTCAGGGAAGTGGTCACAGCACCAAGCCTGTCTGAGTTCAAGAAGCTCTTGGACAATGCTCTCAGGCACATGATGTGACTCTTTTTAACATCTAACATGACCAAGGATAACTAATGGTAGCATTGGTAAATACAACAAAGCATTAGAAGCAAGCAGGAAGATAAATTATATCTTACATGGGAGCATGGGCGTCTCCAGTACGAGTTTTGTTAGGATAATCAACTATTTGACACATCCTTTGTGAAAAAATATTTAGTAGGCTGATATAATCTTTGCCTTGTACAGGTGATGAAGTTCTTTGAGTTGTCGTTAACTCTGCAGCATCCATATTTGAGGGATTCTTCTGCTATAAAACAAGCAAAATAGGTAACTTAAAATTTTAAGCTTAATAAATACATTAAGATAAACAGTGCACAAGAACTAATATAGCTGCAAGGTTTGTCCGCATTTCAAAAGACTCTTAAGAAATCCCAAGTTCGCATTAACAGAGTCCCTTGTGGCAAGGACAGACATCCCAAGCCTAGTTATTACATTTTGAATGAAATGTTAACCCGGTTTTCCAAGTATTACACCTTTGCCTTTAACAACCTCTCACCATTCTTCATCCCACCTCTTTTGGGAGAAGATAGGGAATGTGCTGTGAAGAAGGGATGGCAGCAGGATGTTGCTGACGCTGCCATTTAGCACGGGCTGCAAATGCTCCTGTGCATGTACAAGAGGGGAAAGCAGGACTTTTCAGCTGTCTAATGATTAGTCAACATTAGTAACATAACAGAAAACAGGCASCAATTGTGTTAAAGTAATGGCAGTGACACAATAAAAATCATATGGAAACAAGTAAGGAAAGATTTCACTCAAAAGGTGCTAACAAGCATTCAGAGTCAAAATGAGAATAAAAAATCCCAAATAAAGAAGGGCAAAACACTGAGGAGTAAAATTCAAACCTAGACTTAATCAAGGAAGGATAGAGTATATAACCAGCTATACTGTAAATAATATAGTGACAAGGAAAAAAAGATGAATCAGAGCAAGTGAAAGTAAGCAATTTCATTAGCAGAGTGGCAACAGACACACTGAGCAATGCCCTGCAAGCATTTTGAAGACACTGAATTACTGAATAGTTGTCAAGATAAAAAAGGACCACTGTCCAACTCTGGATACACCAAGGCATCTTAACAAAGGCAATTACATTTCCTTATCCTCCTATAACAGCAGAGGAGGAAACACTCACCATTTTAGATATCAACCCTAYAGGAGAAGAATAAGGAAAACAATTCAGTGGTAAAAAGTAGAAAAGTGCTAAATAAGACAGAACAAAGACAACTTAAGTAAGTAGAAACTGTTTCAAATAAAACAACATTTTATTGAAAGTCTACATTTAGATATTCATCTTCAAAATTTACTAGCAAAAAACCTCCAAAACTTAATCCCACTATTTACTCACCTGTTTCTCAATCATTTCCCACGTTTTTTTTGCTGCTACTGCTCTTGCTTCTTTTTTACTTTTACCAGTGCCTGTACCATATTCTACATTGTTTATTTTAACCACAATTGTGAACCTGCAATGAAGAAAACTTCTCTAAAACACTGTTACATTTTCCCACATATATACTTTAATAACCTTATCAGATTAAACTTTGTTTTCATTATCTACAAAGCATTACAGGTTAACTGTGAGGTATTGAAGCATTAATTTTTCTTATTATATCAAACCTATGATTATCATAGTTCTCCAGTATAAATATTTTTTAAAGTTTTCTCCCTAGTCACAAACCCATGTACTTTCTTAGTTCTAACAGTATTTTTAGCCTCTTAACTGCTTTTTAGAATCAAAATAATTTAATTTTTAAAAGCAAAAGAATGCATGAGGTCAGCATTGTTACAAGCAAAGTTGTGAAGTCCTAATACCAGGACACATCTCAGCAGCACAAAACTATACAGAGAGGAAAGATTAGCTAATCTTGATTTCATTCAATCAGATGTGACATTACACTCACCTTTAACACCCTGTGGCATACACTAYTTAGTAAGTGCAAAATCCATGTCTGGTGCTTTCTAAGACATGAATTTAAAGGCAGTCACAAAAAAAGCCCCACCAAAACCAAAAAACCAACCAACCAACCAACATCCCAGTCTTGCCTTTCTGCACTCATCTGCTGATCCCTTCCCTCTATGTCCCTCYATTCCACAACTGTGTATGTCCTGATTCCCATATGGCAATTTCATGAGTCAGAATGGGGATCTGATGCAGCTCAGGTCTGACTGCAATGGGTCTGGCTGGGATGGGGTTAACTTTCTTCAGAGCAGCCAGAATTGTGCTATGTTGTGAATTTGGGACTAAAACAGGGTTGATGTTTTACCTATTGCTGAGCAGTGTTTCCACAGCACTAAAGCTTCCTGGTTTTCCCACTCTGGCCTTCCAGCAAGCAGAGAAGGGAGGTGTGAGAAGCTGGGAAGAGACAGTTGGCCAGATGGATATTCCATGCCATATGGCATCACACTCAGCAATAAAAGCTGGGAGATGAAGAAGGAAGAGGGGACACTTAGGGCTATATGTTTACCCTCCAAAGTAACCATTGGGCATGATGAAGCCCCATTTTCCTGGAAACATCTGCCTGCTGATGGGAAGGAGTAAGCAAATTCCTTATTTTGCTTTTGGTCCACATCCAGCTATGCTTCATCTATTAAACTGTCTTTATTTCCATCCACAGGTTTTTCTCCCTTTCACCTTTCTGATTCTCTCACTYGCCCCACTGGAGGGAAGTGAGTGGTTGGCTGAGGGTTTCACTGCCGCCTGAGGTCAACCCACCACTGTGCCCTAAGCAAATGGCTGGATTTCACACGAATCAGTCCTTACACAGATCCAACTCGTCCTGCAGCTGCAAATCCCCTAATGTTTCTGCTACTGCCTTTGCACAAAAGGCAACAGAGGAGAAGACAACAACTAGATTTCTACCTTTGGCAGCAGCACAACTTGCAACAAATTAAAGTGACCGTTAGAGCCTCAGGGCACGCCTGTGCCTCAGATTGCAGCAGAGCATGTAGATGCTYACAGCCAACAAGATGGATTCACACAACAAAACACTCAAGGTATAACACCATGAGCTTCTCTGTGGGAAAATTTGTGTAGTGATTGTAGGAATTCACTCTTTTCATTATTCCAACTTTATTCTCCACTTCCCTTTAACAAAATGTTTGGGTGGAAAACAATACAGATGCAGAATAGTGCTTGCTCTCATTGTGAAAGCAAGGCTTAATAAGAAATCTCAAGGGGGCAAACAGTAGGACAAGGCTCACCATAGTGTGCCACATATTCTACACACAGGAAACAGCAAAGAAAAAAAAACAAACAACATGTAAGAAAGATTGTTCTTTGGGAAGGAGTTTGTCAGTCAACCCATACTTAAGCGCTGAATACTACACATACTCAGCTGTGGCATTGCATCCAAAATTCACCATTTTATTTAAGCATCCTAAGGAAACCTGCCATCTGAGTCTCCATGACCAAGTTGAGGATTACCTGCAGGAGCGTTACATGGGTTAGTCACAAATGCAGAGTCACACTTATCCACCATTGACCCCAAGTTAATAAGCAATTCCCAGACTTGACAGGTTTAAGCAGGACTGGCCTAGCTGTCCACACACTGCGTTCCCAGACCAAGAAAGCTCAGGACTGAGCCACCCTGCGCTCTCTCTCAACCTTCTTTTATTGTGTTCAGCACTGACCCTGTCAGACAATGTACTGGAAGCAGCTACAGCACCAGAACCATGATAGGATGGGAGGTGTCTGCATCATGCCCCAGACAACTGCAGGATGATTTATGAGATGGGACACAGCACAGAAGAGTTAGGGAGCCAGCTCAGAACCAGCAGTAGTCAATGCATCCTGTTAGAAGGCAGAGCACTGGAAAGAGCACCACAAGGGCACTGAAGGAGCTTTACAGCACACATCACTATAGCCACACACTTTACACTGTATCCTTGGAATAGTCCAAGTTACCCAGGATTTTCCTAGATACCACTGTCACACAATGGGCCGAATTGCATTTGTGAATGTAGCAGAACACACCGAAAAACCATGAAAAAGCACAATAAATGGGATAAATAATTTGGAACGTATGTCAATTCTGTCAGTCCCATGCCACCACTTTCGAAGCATGAAGATGTTGCTGTGTGATCACAGCTGTGGTCATTACTGCAGTAAGGGTTATGTTTTTGAATTACATGAGCCACATGGGGAAAAAATTATGATAACTGATTAACATTTGAGATCCAGAAAATACTTATTAATTTATTCTGGGACGGTAGTCAGATTTAAGAATAAGTACTGGGTGACAACATGCAAGACATTAAAAGAAACATATTAATTATTAGCATAAGGCTTGTCTTCATGCAAACTAGCAAAAAATTTTTAAAAAGTCACTCAAGGAAATATTGTAGATCTTGAGTATCTACAACCTTCAGCAAGGGAAAAATACACTATATCCATGTCAAAAAATAAAATATATTCCATCACCTGTAATTGTCACTAAAAGGGAAAGCAAAACCTCTTAAGCAAAAGGCCCTTTCCTTGTAACAGATGTTAAAAAATTAACAACACACTAAACGTGTTGGTACTCCATGAATTAATACACCCAGCTTTATGGTTAGAAATCAAACTAAACCATCAAAAGCACTTAAATTAGCATAGATCATAAACTGAAATACTCACTGTAACCCAATCCACCTCCTGAGAGATGCCATGGGAGATGCTAACACAATAGAGTTATCAGTAAGTAACAGGTGCATTGCTAGTACTTTCTGAAAAAGAGCCATCACCTTTGAGGTAAGTTTTCTCCTTAAACTATATCACATGATGTCCTCCCCATGCACCTACCATTCGATTTATGGTTTCAACCAGCTTTCCTGCTACCTATACACTTTCAGCAAATTAAAGCTTTACCCAGTTTGTTCACCGCAGGAAGAGCCCTGCTAGTTATTGATATGCAGAGTAAACTTACTCAGGATCATGAGATGGGCCGGTCACATTGATGGTGTCATAAACCACTTCAAGTTTATGTATTTGACTGTAATGGTTGATCTTCTCCATGCACTCACGATCCATTTTGACACAATCTTAAACAGATTCTGCAAAGTAACATTCAAAGATGTGTCTGTGCCTCTAGACATAAAGACAGCCCCTAATCCTGGTAGACAGGTCACTGCTATGATATAAAATAGAAAATTGGTGCCAGTAACAAAGATCGTAGAAAACTAATCCAAATTTCTAATAGTTGGTCTGCAAAAGTTTTTGAAGCCATGGCTTGGAATAACAGTTTTAGAAAGCAGAGTAGAAAATTTAGTGATTAGAGAAGATTTCTTAGCAGATTTCTTGCCAGAAAAAGACTGAACCATTCATCGAATTCTGTGGGAGGAAAAGAAACAGTAACATTTCTCCAGAATTAGAATCGGTTCCTTCAGAGGAGAACCAAGCGGCACTCGAACATATCCCCTGAAGCAGCGATGACGCCAGCAGCAGCCACACGGACCAAAGACGACCCCCGGCTCCCACCGCCAAGCAGCCGGCGGGCAGTCCCCGAGCGCCGCGGGCCAGGGCGCTGCAGCCGAGGTGAGGGCACCCGCCTCGGCGGGACCGTGCAGATCGCTGCCCTCCCTCCCGCGCCCGCCCCGCCGGTACCTCCGAGCCGCTGCCGACGCTCCGAGACCCGCGGCAGCTCTCGCAGCCGGTCCGGCTCTACCCGGTCCGGCGCGCTGCGCAGACTCCGCCCAGTTTCGTTTCCCGCAGAATCGCCCGGACCGCTGAAAACGAAACCGAAAGGGCGGCGGGGCCTGGCGGGAGCGCTCCAGAGTGCGGGGCGGCTGCGTCCCGAGGCCGCGGAGAGCGGCGGCTCCGCCCTGCCCAGCGCTCTTGAGCTTACGGGGAGCGAGGGCTCCAAGACACGCGAGCGGCTCCGCAAGGACCTGACCCTCCGGCCTTGCTCCTGATGGCTGCTGCCTGTATCTGCTATAGCAACGCCAMGCTATAGCATGGCCAGCCGAGAGCAGTGCGCACCCAGCTTCCCCCAAATACATCCGAATAAATGTTTAGTGGCCCTTTCCCCTCTCTGACTAGCCGATCAGCGGTTATATCCCTTACAAAGTGTGACAGACTTAACTACACACCCAGGTGTTCTTGTGTTCATATCAGTATCCCACTACTACACTACACTGCAATGACCTCAGCAGCTTCCCAAAGACATAAATTCAAACCATAGTTAGGGCACATAAAAATATTTCCCTTTATAAATTTGGAATTTTTAATTCGGTTGCTAACCTCTTGGTTCAACGTTATTTGCATTATTTTATAGCATCCCCTTCTTCCACAATAACTCTTAAGTTTTTCCCCAGCCCTTCAATATCTTCTCTCCTTGTCCAAATTTACATCTGGCAGACTTCTTTAATGAGGGGGTCAGTAAACACAAGTTATTCCAAATTAAGTTGTACCACTAATATAAATGAAAAAAAAACCAAAATACKTTTTTACACAGTACATCACCACATAGATAAGAGCTGATTTTGCAAAGGCGATTTTCCACTTTATAGAAATGATACCAAAGTACACATATTGTATATAGAAATATTAATTTCGGGAATTATCATATTTATGATATTATCATATGTGTGTTTCTTCTGGGAGAGTCTATGAATATTATGCAAAATATAGTATATAAACAGGAGCTTTTTCTGTACTTGGGATGAACAATTTCCATGGAGAAATACCCTCGTGCATCTAATGCCATAATAAAGAATACCTGCTCCTGCTTCTTATGCTACATTGGTCTTGAGGAGTTTGACAGGTTTTGGTAATAATATTAGAAAAAAAAAAAGGCGCAACTTAAGCATTTCTCCTTCAAGTCTGGACTGTCTGCATTTATCTGAACTCAATGTTGTCAATCCACTCAGCCTGCTCACATTTCTTCTCAGTTCTGTTTCGGTTTGAGCCAGCAAATAACTGACTGACTAACTAACTAATTTTCTCCAACAGGAGGGCAATTTCTCATCTCTCATTGTTTAATCCTTCATTTGTTAAGAAAACTTCCCAGTCTGATCATTGACGAGACTCACTGGTAGTCACACTTAAAACAACCAGGACTTTCACTGCTGGGACCAAAGGCCCTTCACAGTGGCGTGGCTCCAGTGGGCCCACGAGCGTCCCACTTGAGTCCCTACACACCCAACTCACAYGCAGCCAGACCATATTTCCTTACCGGTTCGAGCCTAGGGTTCCCCGAGCAGAGTCCAAGACGTCATGTTCCATAAGGCAATTTATTCCTGGCGCAGTAACACAAAACTCGAGACAGCCCCTCCGAGAAGCCCCCCAAGCCCAAGAATCCCCGGGTTTTTATAACCTCATAGTCTCCCCCGGGCWGCAGTCCTGCTCTTCCTTCTCGTCTTCGCCTGCCTCCCCTCTTCCTGTCCATCCATCCGCTGGCGTCTCCTTATCCAAAAGGTCGGCAGTCACCGGCTCCTGCTGTGTCTCTCAATTGCCCATTCACCTGTCTGGCGGTCACCCGTCTTCATATCCTTTGTTATCCCAAAAGTTGGGAGTTCACGGCCTCTTGTCTCAGGTTCCCATCAGGAGCCCAATCTGCATTTCAATCTGCATATTGCAGGCCAAGCCGACTGGGTGAGAAGTATTCCTCAACACATTAAACTTGAAATATGCTACAGGTATCACTGAACATGAATGCAGTTCATAATAAATATCTTACTGGGATAAAGGAAAAAAAAATCAGCCACCAAATTAATAATGTATTGTGGGAAGGTGGGAAAGAAAAATCTCAAAAATTAGTTTTCAGGGGCTAGATCTAGAGGATGGAGCAGATCAGTTTCACTGTGCACACAGGTCACCTACTCCTGATCACTCAGATTTGATTCTCATCTCTGCAAGGTCCCTCTCCAGCAGAAACCAGAGAGCTGTGGAAGAGAGAAGGAAAACGGCAACAAGCCTTAGATCTTCCTCAGTATGAGGAAACCGCCTGGGCACCCAGGAAGCTCACCTGCTCTCTCATAGTGCTAACACCAATGGAACCCATTGAGACACCAGTGAGGATGCAGAAAAAACCATCAGAATTCCAAATGCTGAACTCCTAAATATAATCATCTTGCAGCAAAAGAAGGGACAAACTATGATAAAAGTGGCATAATTCACAAATTATTATTTCTGTATGTATGGACAAAGCTGGTTTTCTTCAGAAGTGTTTATGATGTTCTTCCTTGTTAAAAGATAACCAGAACAATTCCTCATCTAGAGATACCAAACCAGCATTCTTACATTATCACTTCTAGAATGTGCAGTATAACTTATGTTTCAGCTTGTCTCCTACTCACATTTCCAATGACTGTTCTTTTCCTGGCTTGGAGCTTCTGTGAGGCATTTCCAGCATCTAGTGAGCCTGTGAAAGAACAAGGAGAAAGTAACACACTTGCTGATAGATAAAGCTGTCATGAGAAGGCTTATTTGCTAACTGGGGGGTCCAAATAAATAATAGCACAGCCAACAACTGGCTGAAGTTCAACAACCTTGCAGAAAATTTTCCAGGTATACACAAAAGCATACTTTACAATTACAGTCATACTCTAAAGCAAACAAACATTTTCCACGCACAGTCAGTGGATGAGAAAACTGAAAACAAAAAAAATTAAAAATAAGTTTAAAATATAATTCTAATTCATGGTCTTACTGCTTCAATTCTGTAACTGAAAGCTTCTAGTAAAAATATATACCTTATAAAATCTTGTAAGACATTTATTTTCCAATTATGACCTCTTTGACCAACTGTCAAAGAAAGCACAAACATTTAGATAAAATTAACATACCTTTTCCCAAAGGTAAACATAGGATCCACTACTCACTGATTGCAATGCAGGGCTCTCTGAAACAAGTGCATCTTCTTAAGCAGAATGAATCCTAGAAATTCAGCTATTTTTAATCACTCTTTGTGTAAATTCTGAAAAACAGTAATTCAGTAGAGGCACATTAAATCCACATCCCTAACACCTTTTCCATCTCACCAAGCTAAAGTAGCACATTATATTTAAGTCAATTAGAGCAATTTTATTAAAACTCCTCATATTGCCTTAACTACAGGATCCTTAGCCACCTGTTTTTGCTCAGAATCCCCCTCTCCTTAAAGGCTTGCCCTCTGTAGTTTTACTTGCCATATGCCAAGCCCTTGGGCACAATTTATTTTGGCCTTGCATGTGACTCAGTGTCTTCTATCAGATGAGGAGATTCCTATCAAAGGTGCAGTTTTTAGAACTGAAAGTGACCTGGAGTGAACTTCCTGGTTTATTGTGAGAGACAAGTTTCCTCCAGCTTTGTGAATTGCAGTTAATTATTACTGTCTAATCGACATTAGCAGTATTAAACACTAATCAAGTTAACAAAATTTGCTTGCTGGCTGATAAAAAAAATCTTGTGTTTATCAAAACATTATCAACGAACAAGAGTCTTTTAAATTCCACCTTGAGGAGAATGATCAATTCTGAAACAGCATTTGGGATATACACCTGAAAATCTTATTCTACGAAGCCATTCAGGCCTTCATTCGAATGTCTTTCTGCTTCATTTGCTCTAGAAAATATTGACCTTTGGAGGTTCAAATATTCCATTATCATACAGGTGCTCCAAATAATGGAGTTACAGTGGAGTTATTGACTTTGGCTTTATTACGAACATTCGGTGTTGGATGATTCAATGCCGGTGCTCTGTCCTGACTGCAGGAGGACACGCCCCAGAAGGTAACAGGGAAGCCGGGAAAGCCGAACTGAACTGAATCTTTTGCGTGTGTGTCCTCTTCCTCCCTCGTGCAGGTCCCTGTTTACCAACTCCTGTGCGCGGAATGCTTCGGAATGCAAACCTACACCCTTCGGCATCTCGGCACCACGCAGCGGCACCGCGTAGAGACCTCGCTGGTGACACTCCCTAAGACTGGCAACAGGCGGGCACAGGGAGCGACGCTGCCGCCAACGGCCGGGAGCGGGGACGGCCGTGCAGCCCTGCCCTGGCGCAAGCGCTGCGGGCGAAATGCTTTCACGGCAAAGCTGTTCCCTGGCAGCATTTTTCAACAGGCACTTTCCAATCAGATGCCTGCTGTCCCTTTGCCTCACCCAGAAAGCATTCCTAAGCAGAGGAAGAGAAACCAGAACACCAAACATCAAAAGACACAAACCCCACGGCGCGGCCCCACGCACGCCACGCGCGGGGCGCCCATACCGCGGTGTTCCGCACGCCCGCACACCGATCCCTTCTTCGGGAGGTGCCGCCTTCTCCCCGGCTCAGCCGCTGCCCGGCCACGGCTCCCTTTCCCCTCACGTTCCGCACCCCGCCCACGGCCGGCACGGCAAGAGACGTCCCAGACGCTGGGGCTCCCAGYGGGAGCCGGGGCACGGGAACTCCTGCGGCCTTTCTTGCCCGCCCCAACCTCRCACAAGCTATCGGGATTCGGGCAAGGTCTCCTCACAGCCCATTCTAGGGCCCTATGAGATTTCAACCCTCCTTGCTGCAGGGGCTCCGGGAAGCGCCGAGCTCCGCCCGCAGCCCAGGAAACCCCGGGCAGCTCGTTCCCCGCCCGCGCCCCGCCCCTCGGGCCTGACGCAAGGGGCGGGCCCGGGCGGGCCCGCCGCGCTGTGCCCGGCACGGGCGGCTCTGCCGGCGGTCTGGGGCGCTCCCCTCTGCCGTTCCAGCGGGGCGGCTCTCGCGGAAGGCGGCGCCATGGGGCTGCACGGTGTCAAGGCGGTGTTCTTCGACCTGGACAACACGCTGATCGACACGGCGGCGGCCGGGCGGCGCGCCATCGAGGAGGTACTGCCCTTGTCCCCCTTCAGACGCGGGGCCCGCGGCCACCGCGCCTCCCGGCCCGGCGGCTGCGGTGCCGCGCTTGTCCCGCGCCCTCCCGCTCCCTCCCCTGCCCACACGCAGCCGGGGGCCGCTCCCGGGAGCGCGCCGCGCGTGCCCGGCGCGCCCCAGCAGCGCCCTGACGCGCGCCCCCGCGTCCCTTGCAGGTGATAAGCGCCCTGCAGTCCAAGCACCACTACGGGGACGGGGAGGCCCGCGCCGTGTGCGATAAGGTCCAGGCCAAGCTTCTCAAGGAGTGCCACGATCCCGCCAAGATGTGCATCACCGACCTGCGGATCTCGCACTGGGAGGAGGCGATCCAGGAGACCATCGGGGGGGAGGCGAACCGCGACCTGGCGGCCGAGTGCTATTACCTGTGGAAGACGACGCGGCTGCAGCACCTGACGCTGGCCGAGGACACGCGGGCCATGCTCACCGAGCTGCGGAAAGGCCTCCGCCTGCTGCTCCTCACCAACGGCGACAGGCAGACGCAGCGAGAGAAGATCGAGGCGTGTGCCTGCCAACCCTACTTCGACGCCATCGTTGTGGGGGGAGAGCAGAAGGAGGAGAAGCCGGCGCCATCCATATTCCACTACTGTTGCGATCTCCTGGGGGTGCAGCCCGCAGAGTGTGTGATGGTGGGTGACTCTCTAGACACTGATATTCAAGGAGGCCTGAATGCTGGCTTGAAAGCAACGGTCTGGTTAAACAAAGCAATGACCACCCCGGTAGATACCTCTCCCATACCTCATTATATTATTTCTTCTGTACTGGATCTTCCAGCAGTTTTGCAGAAGATGGAGCACAACATTAATGCTAAGTTAGGAACTGACCATATGGCTAGTAGCAATGAAGCACATTGATGATGGTTCCAGCATGCAGAGACCTGCTGAGCTGTTAGGTGACACAGGCTCTTTTAAAAAATCTGACCCTAGGAGTTTGAACTCATCTATGGTATGCTCTTTTAAACAGCAGATGGATGAATAAGAGCACAGTTGTCAGTGAAAACAGGATAGAAACACAGAATTATATTAATTTAAATGATGTGAGTGCAGTTAATTTAGAACAACTGCCTCTATCTGGAAATCATTTTGACAGACTGTCACAAAAGCCTATCTGTCTCTGACCTARGTTGCCAGTCTCTTGTTTTTATAGTGGAAAAGAAAATTTGAATGTTCTGAGTTTTCAGATGCTTTGCTGACTTGTAAGTTGAGCAGAAGCTTCAGTTCTGACCTTGTGTGCAGTGTGTAAGAGAAGATGAGGAAGAGAGTGTGGTACAATCTGGTAAATCTTCACGATTGATCTGCAGTTTATCTCAGGAACTGGAGTGAATTTTGTTATTTCTCAGACTATTAGAAATGCTCTACCTTTGATCTTTTTTCCAAGTTTTAGAGTTTTTTTCAAACTTTGCAGTGATTTTTCTTTTATGGAACCTGTACCTCTTGCCAAAAGTACTTAAAYGTACATTAAAAATTTGCATTTTTATAGGGGACCATTTATCAGAGGAACTTAATGGATAAGCTTTTACTTCATATTATCTTGGTGCTTATGCAGATATGTAGTATTCTTGTAATTCAGATTATGATTTTTCTTGGAATGGATAAAACAGGGATATTTTCAATAGTGTTACTGTACTGTCAAACTCTTCCAAAGTTAATATCATTGTTCTGTGTGATTTTATTAGTGAATTTTGATCAGACTTTTTGAAGAAACTGTTCTTGGTCTGCTCAGGTGTATGACTACTCAGATTCAACTGTAGGATCAGTGCTTTTTTTGACTGTTTAAATGGCACTACTATATAATCCCTCCTTACTCCAGTTTCCATGTGTAATTCATGTGATTTATTCAGGAGAAAATAYGAGCTAGTTGTCTGTAAATGGCTTTCATGACTCTCTTCCAGGAAACTGGAAAATTATGTCATATCTATTACAGTACTGTTTACAGCTTTTTAAGGTATATGTGATATTTCCACTATATGTGGGAGATGACTCTCTAAAACAGTAAGATTTCCCTTTCCCAGATCGTTATATTAATTTATTTTCTCTGTACCTCATATTCTTACTATATAATGCGGAAGTATTCTCATATTAAATGGAAATGTAAACACTTGTTGGAAAATCTGTGGTTTTCAACCCTATTTGCTATATATACACTGGCATGACTATCAGACCATTTATGAACAATCAAATTTTATATTTTAGAATAAATCCATGACAAATCTTTTGAGAACAGGGATATTGGGCTGCTGGCAGAAGAGTGTCTGGCATGTGGGCAGCAATAAAAAGTACAGAAACCTACCATGAAATGGGTGCGTAGAAGAAATTCTCTATATGAGAAACATTCATGTCAAGTTAAACAAAGGAACCTAAGTTAATGCAGTTAAGTCTTGCATAGGATGACAGAGTAAGTTTAAAGGAGGCTATTACTGATCTGGGTTAAATGATCTGACAAGGAATTTAGGTTGGATCAAAATATGTTGCTCCTACATTGAGGAAGGGAAAAAAAGAAAAGAAATACTAATTAAATTTGGAACCCCTTTGACCTAATTGTACCGTAAAAAAGGTAAAGCCGTCCAGTTGCTCGTCTTACCTAGCCTGTTGAGACATCAGGATCAAGGAAGAATGCAGAGACAAACTCCACCTATTCCTTTGAGGAAACAGGCRTATGCTGAAAATGATCCAATTACAGTGGTAGAGTAACATGAGCCAGTGGGACTGACTTGACACACCTTTCTTACTGAAGGAAGAGGCCTAAGTTCAGATTTTGTTTTGCATTTGAAGAGCATGGAAACAGTCTCTGGTTTAGCTGATGAGCAAAGCATTGCTAGTAACATTTCTTATAACCGAGGATTGAGAGAAAAATAATAAAGGTCRTTGAGTCTATGAGGGATACTGCGTAAAAATAGAAATGTATCCAAAAGGTTAGAAGGATCCCTGAAGTAATGTAACTATACCATCTGATACAAAAGCARCAACTTTACTTACAATAGCATCCTAAAGGAGCTGCAGGGTAATTAACTCTGCCTTGTTTGCACAGGAGCAGGGTGGTAGAATTTATATCAGATTGAGGTTTCTGATACAGGTGATATTTAAAATAACAAAYAGTAATAATTTGCAAGTCTGTCTGTGGGCTTGAAGGATATATATATCTCTCTATATATATGCCAGGTTGCCATTTTTTAATCTAAACTGAGACTCAGATTCTCTTGCCACTGCATCATTCTGAAGTGGCATGCTGAGCCTGCTTATTGTATAAAGGGTCTCTTGTTTTAGAAGAGACTGCTCTTTGTTTTGCACGTGAACAGCCATTTCCTTACATCTCTGACTCGATGGAAAACCACAGTAACTGAGCACTCAGGTGRCAGTGTGGTCTGTAGAGGCCACACCCAAGTATATTTTTCCATTTCTGAGTACTGTACCAGGCTGGATGTGGCTACTGGTGTCCAGATAGGGAAACACCATTATGATGCTTCTATAAAACAAGAAGAAACAATAGAAGACTTTTCTCTCTCTAGGGCCCTTATTAGAAGCAGTTACCCAATAAGTTGGATTAGGTATCTGGAGTATCTCTAAATACTCAAGATGTTTTTCTTGAATGGAGCTCTTGCAGAAAGGGTAATGAAAAATAATTACATCTAGTAAATTGGAAACACAAATGTAGTGATGGGATAATTTTCACATGAGACGCAGGAACAGATCAATAAAACAGTCTGTTAACAGTTCTCATTAAGTTCTGGTTTTGCTTAGTGTTATGCTCAATTAGCTGTTACCTAGTTTAAACTATATTGCCAAAACACGCTAAATAAAAAGAGGAAAAAGAAATTCCATCTATGTTTTTTAAAACCTATTTTTTTCCAGGTAAATATTACCTCGTGAGGTTAATCCGCAGTAACTTTGACTTTAGTGAAATGAACTGAAACAATAGTTTAATACCAACTGTATTTTAATTCTTGATTTAAAATAACCCATGTACTAGTCTAATAAAAGTATTTTGTTTATAAAATGTATGTTTGACCACTCTGTATTGGTGTGGATAGACACCTTTTAGACCTGCTTTACAACAAAGGGCAAGAGTTCTGCTTGTTTTTTAAAATAGCACAGAATTAGGTTTCAAAATCCATTACATGTTTAGATAGGTGTAGTTTCCATAACTTCAAAGAGAGGCTGGAACATAATTATGTGTTTATGAAGATTCATGGCCAGACTGTGTATGTTGAATTGCCAACTGCAGTTCATTGGTAGTTGAACCTGACTTGCCAAGCTCAGTGCCAGCTCAGATAAGCCTACATGACCTGATGTTATGGCACTGGCTGCTGCAACAGCATAAGAACAGACTGCAAAGCAGAGCAGAGTAATGAATACAGAAATCTCACGTCCAGGGGACCCATTCTGRCAGGTTGTGGGTGCACAAAGCCATATCTGAGCTACTGCTACACTGACCTCTATGTGACTTAGGAGAGGGGACAGTGGGAGGTTGCTCACCTCGTGGCTCTCTTGGCTGCAGAAAAGCAAGCTGTTCCCCTACAGTTTTCTGTTGGGTAATGGAACAAACTATCCATCTTCTGGACCTGTGGAGATGGAAAGAGGTAGAAAGGTACTTAAAGGTACTGTAGATGAGGGTGAGGCATTAGACTCTATCACAGGCACTTGGCCATGGCAGCAAGCTATCTGAAGCATCACAGACCAATCTGCACAGCACAGCACTTCTGTTCTTGCACAGAAAGCTTTGTATATGTAAGGCATTAAGCTGGACAGTGACAGCCTCAGAATTGAGGGCGTTTTCTTACATGCTTGAAAAACTTCAGCAAAAAGTTAGAGATCTTAGAGGGTGACCTGAATGTTTTATACAGGAAATAAGTACCTTTCATTGAAGTACTAAACTAATGCAAGGAGATGGTGTTTGGATTAAGGTTAAGGTTTTTGTACTCCCTGCAGCTTAAGGTTTTCATATTTCCTGAAATACAGACAATGAACAACTTGCTGTGCCCCAGCTAACATGAACCAGTTCGGTTTGTCTTTTCCTCTGAAGCTTCTCTTACATGACAACACCAGTAATAGGGCTCTGAACTAAACTGACGTAGTCTGGTGCATCACAGCAATTTCTCCTGTTCACATAGGTAGTGATTTGTTTTTCAACTTCAGCTCTAAAATGTGCCAGGTTATTGTGAGGCCTTTAAAAAAAAATTTAAAATCCTACCTTAATTCTATACTAACGAAACTCATGATCAGGAAATCATTTGAACATGTTGAGAAGTATGACAAAGAGAACGGCAATGTATCTCTGCTGTACGTAGCGTATACTGTTCTTTTGTGCACAGCTTTTGCTATCAGCCTTGCAGTGGGATTGTCTCCATTATACGCCACTTTCTAGATCACCCTGTGCACATACAAGAGACATAACAATGCAGAGATGATGTCAGCTGTGCCTAAAGCTAAAACTGCAACTGTTTGCTTATGTTGCAAGGGACCTAGAACAGGGAATYATGTTGCCTGCTCCATATAGCATATTTTGACCTTTTATTTCATCTACTAGAAACAAGGTTGCATGAGAGCCTTCTGCTGAGAAGCCCTCAAATGCCAGAAAAAAGTGTACTTAAAAAAAAATTAAATAAAACTATGGTGCTAATATATGAAATTTCAGTACTTCAAAAGTGCAAGCGATGTTTCTCAAGTCAACACTTCACCAAAGACCAGATGATAACATCTCATAGGGTCTGATTTAAAATAGGAATAGTGATGTCATTTGCATCAGTGGACCTTCACAAGTTCAAGTAAGATTTGTATGCTCATTTCTGTAAGATCATCTGCAAGTGACTTCTGCGTTCCATTTCTCCTTCCTCAGACAACTGATCTTCATGATCTGTTTTGTCGGCTGCATTTCTGTATCTTTCTGAGTCACAACAATTTGGGATGAAGTTGGCAGAGGACCGCAAAATTACTGGAAGACAGCTGTCTTTTCTTGCAAGGTTGTGTTAAGTACCRGCTTCACAGCAGCTGTGTGTTGCAAGCATGTGCTTGTTTTAAATGGTCTTTACTCCAAAGAAGCTTACATTCATATCACATGGACTAGGCTAATTTGTTATTAAAAARAAAGAAAAAATTATGTTGGGGGGGGCAAAAAGAAGGAAATAGAAGAAAAAAAACCCTCTAAACAAAATCCTCTCTTAGTCACCTTAAGGTTTATAAGACAAGTTTCAAATACCAAATGTAAGATACTTTTCTTCAAGTTTCAAAATCAGTGTTGATGATTACTTGAATTAAGAAGTGTATGTTGGGAGGAAGACAAAACACTACTCATCTTTTCAGCAGTTTCCCGATGTCTGTTTACTTTGACACTGGCCATCATAATTTTTCTGTCAAATATATTCAAGAACAACTTTGTCACACTGAGAAAATCCAACTTATTTATATTTTGGGAATAAGATTACTAGGGAATATGGAAGAAACCAGAAATGTTCACTTGAACTTCATTTTAATATATATTTTATTGGAAGTATTTAGTCTATGAATGCCCATTTTCATTAAGGGCTTTTTTGTATTTTGCCCTGGAAATGTTTCTTTTGCTACAGCATCAATATTGCAAAAATCACAGAACCACAGAATCAATTAGATTGGAAAAGATCTCTGAGATCAAGTCCAACGTATGACCAAACACCACCTTGTCAACCAGACCATGGCACTGAGTGCCATGTCCAGTCTTTCCTTAAGCACCTCCAGGGATGGTGACTCCAGCTCATGCAATAAAGTACAGGGCCACTGTACACATAAAGTGAGGTACAGAGATCAAGGAGTTAAGAAATTCTTTTCTACTTTTCAGTGATTTTAAGGAGTCACTTGCAATATTTTTTTTTCCCCAGRAATGAAGGTAGAAGGCATGAAGATGAAGTGGAAAGCATTTCAATTGATTATGCTTTCCAGTCAAAATCCATCCTGGTGAGCATCAGATGAGCAGATTTATATTTGCTTGTGTTGTTGCTGAGTCTGCTCAATGGTACTGTGTTCAGGCAGATGTGGAAAGATCATTTTCCTGAAGCAGTGAGCAGCATAAGAGAAAGGTCCAACTGCAAGTGAAACCATTACATGTCAAAATACATCAACTACTCAAATATGTGGTTTATTAGTTCTTCTGCTGTGCMAGTATTAAGAGTCTCAGTAAATCCTTCTCTTTTATTCTTTTCATGAATTAGGCCAATGAGTATCCTCAAAGTCACTGTGCTGTGTGGCCCTGCATTTTGCAGTTCTTCAGATGTGCAGTGTTTTTGGTTCAGCGAAATAGTTTCTCACGCACTTTTGTGTAAACACGAATTGTTGACCTAACGGCAAAGATTGTTATGAATTCCTAACCTATGTGATAGACAATATTGCTGACCAGTGGACAGCAGGAGGTGGTATTCCCATCCTCCAATCCACGGTGGGTTTTGAAAACATATAAATAAAATGAGGGCAGAGGCCGGCTCTTCTTCTTCCTCCCTTTTGGCCTCTGCCTGTTGGAGAACCCTGACAGCTGTCTCCGTGTGTTTATTCGAACCCGAGAACAACAGTGCTGTTTTAATCTACACTCTAATGTGTTGCAGGTCTGTCTGTTCAATAAAGTCAGGCTTAACAGTTTTCCTTTGTGCTGCTGGTGGGGTGGTCTTTGCTGTTAATGATGTGGCATGTTAAATCTCACTGGGGTTAGGATTTATCAGGAAGTCTGCAGTAGATGGACTGACAGCCTTTGTTTTCCAAACTGTTGATGCCTTCCATTGTGTTTTGTTTCAGACATTTAAATGAGAAGGGTCCTGAATGTTCTAAGTCCTTTTTTCCTTTCAGGAAGAAAATGCATTAACGACACAAACAGCTTGTTTATTTTCCTTTCAGCCAATGTTAACGGGTAAAAATACTTCTCTGCTTCGATTCCTCTCATCTGAAAATATTTTAAAAGGTGCCTAACAACTTGATGTCTAAGCTACTTTGATATATTTGTTATCTTTAAATCCTGATACTTTGTGACATGTATGACAAACAGAGTTCATCTTACCATTGTATCATTATGGTTTTACACTGTATTTCTATGCTGTATCTTAAAATGAAAACAAGCCCCTACTTTAGAGACACTGAGAAATCTATCTAGTTAAAAATTTCTATTTGTTTTATTTTGAATACTGTGCCACCTGTTTAATGGYGCTCTGTCCATCCAAATGACTTTCCATTTGGTTTTCTTTTTTTTGTGGAGCAGCATTGTTTGTACATATTTGCAGGGTGAGTAGCGTGCAAGAGATGTAGGCAAAATGCAGAGAAAAATCCCTTTGGCTTTAGAATTTGCATTTCCCACATTTTACAAGCCTTGGCAGGTTTTAGGTTGATTTATCAGCGTTCTCTGCAGCTTAAGTTCTGTTACCCATGACTGATAAGCAAAGAAGATGCTTTTGAATACTGTGTAATGATTTTCTAATATTCTGCCGAGAAGAATTGTAATTGGCCTGGATTCTCCATTTGACGCTGTCTCTCACCTTATGCTCATAGGCAAACTCAGGAAGTGTAGACTGGATGAGTGGACAATGAGATGGATTGAGAACTAGCTGAATGGCAGATCCCAAACAGTTGTGATTGGTGGCACAGAGTCTAGTTGGAGGCCTGTCACTAGTGGTGTCCTCCAAAGGTTTAACTTGTTCATCATTTACTTGGACGAAGGGGCAGAGCAAGTTCAGCAAGTTCAGTGGTGACACAAAGCTGGGAGGAGTGGCCGATACCCCAGAGGGCTGTGCAGCCCTTCAGAAGGACCTCGACAGGCTGGAGAGGTGGACACAGAGGAACCTTCTGAAATTCCATAAAGGGAAATGCAGGGTCCTGCACCTAGGGAGGAATAACCCCAGGCACCAGCACAGCCTAGGGGCCGACGTGCTGGAGACCAGCTCTGCGGAGAAGGACCTGGGGGTCCTGGTGGACAACAAGCCATCCATGAGCCAGCAGTGTGACCTTCTGACCAAGAAGGCCAATGGAATCCTGGGATGCATTAAGAAGAGCATTGCCAGCAGGTTGAAGGAAGTGATCCTGCCCCTCTACTCAGCCCTGGAGAGGCCACGTGGAGTGCTGCGTCCAGTTCTGGGCTCCTCAGGACAAGAAAGACATGGAGCTACTGGAGCAGGTCCAGTGGAGGGTGACGAAGATGATTAAGGAACTGGAGCATCTCTCTTACCAGGAAAGGCTGAGGGACCTGGACCTGTTCAGCCTTGAGAAGAGACACTGGGAGGCGACCTCATCAATGTCTATGAGTGTCTGAAGGGAGGTGCCAAGAGGATGGAGCCAGGCTCTKCTCAGTGGTGCCAAGCAATAGGGCAGGAGGCAATGGGCAGAAACTCATGCACGGAAAGTTCCAGCTGAATACAAGGAACAGCTTTCCAGGTATCAGCAGGTTTGTGCTGACATAAAACATTTTAAGGATATTCAAAAATAGGCCCTACTGTTTTCCTATTTCTATTTTCTGTTAAGAAGGACAAGTGCTGCATTTGGGTTTGTACGCATTTGCTGTATAATGGAGCTTGCTTAAGAAAATGACATTTTTTCTGTATTACTGTGTGCTAAAGTGATGTCCTTAAGGAGTCAGTGATGCTAATAAGCTATTCTTTACACATTAAAAATTTAAATGTATTTTAGGATAATTTTTTCTGATTGCTAATTTAGTAGTGAAGAAAGAGAAAATAATAGGACCATTTCTTGATTGCAAGGAGTCACTGTCTGGAGTAGGGTTGAAAAGAAACTCCTATCATTTGGGTATTTAAAAGTACAATCTCTTGATAATATTCAGAGTTGCTCATCTAATTTTCTTAAAATCTTTTCAGCTTTTTTTATATAATATAAATTTTAAAAGAGATCTGTAACAAGGATAATGCAATTAGTAGTCTGGCTGGATACTTCGTTCTCATTTTCAGTGTTTCCTCAGCAGGTGGCATTAGAGGTTTGTTAGATGTAGATACAACCATAGGTTTTTGCTGTTGTGTTGGTGGTGGTGGTGGTTGGTTGTTTATTTGTTTGTTTCCATTCCCTTATTTTTTTTCTGGCACTATTTTAAAAATAAAACATACCTGGTCTGCATAAATTAGGTCAGAGCAGTCTCCTTTTCACTTTGCACTGCTCTTGAGACATGATAAATTATGATGAGATCCCATTTTGTTGGGCATTGTAAACATACATGGCAAAATAGCCTTGCGTAGAAGGGGTTTTGATATAGGTGGGTAAGTATTGTCTTTATTTTAAGTATGAGGATCTGTGGTGTGTTTTGCAAACTACACAACAATCAGTTGAAAATGATCAACATCATGGTGCCAAAGAAAATTCATCTTTCTAAAGTACCGGTTGCACTTGTGCTTGAGCTGAATTTGATTTATATAATGAAATTAATAGATTCATTTAAGGAAAAAGCAAGTTTTTCTCCTGCAGCTAATGCAGGAAATCTTTTATGATTTTGAAAGTCTCCTGATGAGCTGCTCTTCCTGTAATTAGACAACATAATAATGATAAAGTAGCACTTTATTTCTATGACTTCATGTAAAGGATTACTATAAGCTGTTATCTGCTACTACATTGTATTTTTCTCACTCTGTGGACTTCTTGGCTGTACCCCCAGACCAGCAACTCAGGCCATGGTTCTACAGTCAGCACCCCTGTTCCTGTTTGGGCACCTGAAGAAGTGGGCTGATTTTCATTCACATTCCCAGTGACGCTGTGTTTAGTCTCTGCTTTTATCGACTTGGATTTTGGCACACAGTGATGGCTTTAGGCCCCTGCCTGTGGAAGCCTGGCATACAGGCAGGAATTTCTGCTGCGTGTTTCCTCCAGGCTCAGCAGGTGGCAGCTGGGGATCAGTTTTTCGGTGGATCCAGCCCACCATCTGCAACAGCCCAGTGCAAGTGCCCCATCCATCACAGGCTGCCTCTGTCCCAGCCGTCACACTGGCCCTAAGAGCACAGAAAAACTGACCGACAGCTGCAGGGGGCTTCTGCATTTCAGAAACTTGTGTCACACTGTGTAAGGAGTCTTACACAGTATAGACTTGGCTCTCAATAGATGCACAGTGTGTGGAGAGGAGGGCTGCCCAACATGCTGGTGAGCCACCTGCAGCACCAGGGCTGCCAGACTATCTGCAGCACAACTGGACCTGCTGCTACTGCTCCAGTCAACCAGAGCAGGGAAATTTATAAAAATTCCTAGGTTTTTGTCATCCTAAGGTAACAAAGAGAACATGCTGAGAGAATAAAGGGTGTTCCCACTGCGAGGTACAGAAACACTGCTGTCTCCATCTTAGCAGAGCTGGAACAAGACTCAGCAAACCAGAGTGACTGGGTAATAGTCAAACAGCAAGCTCGGGGTTGGGACAGGGCTCATAACCGGGAATGTCTGACCCCAGTTAGTGGCCTTGGCCATTGAACACGAGACAATGCTTCCCTTGAAGCTCTCCAAGGCCAAGGACAGCAGCATGGTGGCAGGGTCTATCCATAAAGTGAGAATAAACAGTGCAGAATTGGAGTGGTTCAAAACGTTCACTGGCACTCAGCAACTCTTCTCACACTTGAGAGCACAGCTGTGCAGGAGAAGTATTCCCACAGGGAAGCACCTCTAACAAGTACTTGGGAATTAGTGTACACACTCGAAAGCCCACATATCTGCACTGGCTGCCTGTCTCTCCTAAAAGCACCTGGAACATTTTGGAGCTTTCTCAATAGATCTAATATTAGAGGAGGTCTTTTTCAATGTTAAGTAATATTATCAGATGTCTACACAGAGCAAATGCTCTTACACAATCCCCAGGATCTTCCCCTGATGCTCAGAAGGCAGGATGCTACCTTGTCTAAGTGACTGTTTGACACACACACCAAGTGTGGAGAATACAATGATCTGAAAGGATCTTTGTGTGTCACTCAGGCCAGAATGACAAAAAATACCAAAACTTTGATGCTTTAAGTCCAGAAGAGTTGGTATAAATGGTCAATGTAGCTCTGCCACATGACTAACTAGGAATCTTGTGCTTCGTGCCCTATTTGTTACCCTTCTTTTCCTGACCATCCAGCTCCTCTCTCTTGTCTCATGCACTTTTCAGGATGTGTTTGTTAAGCTCCCTTAACCAGTCTTACTACATGTTTCTACACTCCCTAGCATAAAATAAGCACAGCAGGTTGGCCARTATATCATGCCTAAAGTAGGCACAGCTAATAATTCTTTTGTTTTAACAAATAATGCTTCTTCATTGTGCAATGAAAATCAGACCTCTAAAAAGCTTCAGTGCTTTTCCTTGCACTGAAGACAGCACATTAGAAGGTAGAAAGGCCAAAATCCAACATCCTTGCAGATTTCCACAGGTCATACCAGAGAAATAACTGGTATTTGTCCTATCCTTGCTTGCTGTATTTTGGCTCAGACTCCAGTAGTATTTTCACTGGAGTGCATAAAGAACTTTGTTGAGAACAAAGTGTGTACGACTAAGGTAAGCAGTGGAAAAGTCTGACCCGCTGCTTGTGAAATTATTGCTATCACATGTCCTTGACAAACATTTTAGCTACTGTCATACCTCACTGTAGTGAAACAAACCAGAGTGATGTCCTCTCCTGCAGATCAAAGTCAGTGGGAATTCCCTTTGAGCAAAAGTAGCAGCTGTTACCTGCAAGAGACTGAAGGATCATGTTTACCTGGAATTCCCCAGGGCAAAACCCCTAGCTGCTGGCMGGTATTTGTCAGCATGGGGCAGTCTGGCACGTAGAAGAACACAGCATGTAGAGTAGTGAATGCTTTAGCCTGAACACTGCTGGGAAGAAAGTGGAGAAATCCTCAGCACTGACACCCCAGGATCTCTGCAGGTGAGCACAAGGCAAGTGGGAATTCCAACAACATCAGGAAAGAGGGACATCCTACATGTTAAATGCAGWATTAATTCCTACAGCATGTTGTGATTGCCAAAGCATAAACGGTTTAGAAAGGTTAAACCAATTTGCAGAGGGCACATCCGAAAGAATATGCTGAACAGATTGGTCTGGATACAACTTATGTCTCTGGAAGTCTCTACTGCACCTGTGGCCGGCAGCTAAAACTGTTTACCAGGGAAAGGAACGGCCTAGAAAACACCTTACTTTCTATCCTCCTCCTACTCAGTCATCTACCACATGCCACCTCTGCAGACAGCACACTAGATTGACTCCCTGAGCTGGTCTCAGACAAATCTTCTCATACAATATCTTCTGACACAAAATCTCTAGAAAATATCCCTCTAATGAAGATAAAATTTATACATTTTGCATATAGATTGCATTTCTTGTTTAGAATAGATCATGATATAAGCTTCTTACACCTTGCAAACAAATTCCTCAAAAAACARGCAAAATGTGCAGGTATTTCAGATACAATCACTGGGCCCACTGGCACCTACCACTTTCATTACCTCCCACTATTCAACTGACACCTGGAGGGAAGTGTTTTCCAATACGCTTTGGAACCTGCCTAGTTCATCCAGCACATGAAACCTCCATGATAGTTATTTAAAATATGCTGTGAAACTATGTGGCCCAAAGAAAATACCTGAGGTAAGTTATACAGAAGGAGATATCTAACCCCTACCTTACTATAAAGCTGTAACACAGCCTAACTGAGAACAAAATACAGCCCTTAACTTCTCTGTGTGAGGTTACTTCCTTCAGCTGGTACTTTTTGAGTTACAAATATCATCACTGCTTTCCTTATATTCTTTTAAGTGGCGTTTGTTATGTTTAGCATGTTTCCAGGGATGGGTCATCTACAACCTCTCTGGGCAACCTGTTCCAGTGTTTGTTTCTTTACCCTCGTTGTAAGAACTGCCTTCCTATATYTAGTCTAAATCCAACCCTCTTTTGGTTTAAAACCATTACCCATTGTCCTATCACAATCAGACCTGCTAAAGTTTGTCCATGTCTTTCTTATAGGCTGCCTTTAGGTACTGGAAGGCCACAAAGAGGTCTCCCCGGAGCCTTCTCTTCTCCAGGCTGAACAACCCTAACTCTCTCAGCCTGTCTTCACAGGAGAGGTTCTCCAGCCCGCTGAACATTTTTGTGGCCCTTCTCTGGACTCACTCCAACAGTTCAATGTGCTTTCTGTGCTGAAGACCCCAGAGTTGGATGCAGCACTGCAGGTGGGGTCTCACCAGAGCAGAGCAGACCTGCCCCCTTGACCTGCTGGCCACTCTTCTTTTGATGCAGTCCGGGATATTGATTGGCTTTCTGGGCTGCAAGTGCACGTTGCCAACTCATGTCCAGCTTTGTATCCACCAGGACCCCCAGTCTTTCTCGACAGAGCTGCTCTTAGTCTGTTCATCCCCAGCCTGCATTGACACCAGGGATTGCCCTGACCGAGTTCCATGACTTTGCACTTGACATTGTTAAATGGGCCCACTTTTCAAGCTTGTCCTTATTCCTCTGGATGGCATCCTGTTCTTCAGGAGCGTCAACCACACCACTCAGCTTGCTGTGATCTGCAAATTTGCTGAGAGTGCACTTGATCCCTTCGTTTATGTCATTGATGATGACTGTTAAACAATGCTGGTCCCAGTAAGGACCCCTGAGGAGCACCGCTCGGCATTGATCTCCATCAGGACACTGAGCCATTGACCAGTACCCTCTGATTGCAACAATCCAAGAAATTCCTCATCCCCTGCACCAGTCCACCCATCAAATCCATCTCTCTCTAATTTAGAGAGAAGGATGTTGTGGATGACCATGTTAAAGGCCTTACAGAAGTCCAGACAGATGACCTATATAGTAAACAAGGTACCACTGAYGATCAGAGCCAGAAATAAGAAATTTTTTTAAACATTGCTTTAAAATAATACATTTCTATAAGCACACACTAACAATTCACCTCTGTAAATGTGATATTACTGGACTTAACAGCTTTTGATGTGAACTTTTTGCTGGGAAGAAGTTCTGAGTAAAGCTATGCACTGCACAAGCGTCAGTCRAAAACCAGCTCTCACAAAGAAAGGGAAGCTCCTGTGAGCCTACTAAGATTTCAACAGGTGCAAACACTATCAGTCTGCTCTTAGATTTAAACTTAGGTTTGTACTTTAGTACCCTGTTTTAAGAAGAGCCTCAGTGACTCACCTATGCGATAAGCACAAGCACATGCAACTTTCAGAATGGGTCAGGTTAGAAGGGACCACAGCGGCTTATCTGGTCCAACCTCCCTGCTCAAGCACAGGATTTTGTCCAGACAGTTCTGGAATATCGCCAGTCAGGAAGACTCCACAACCTCTCTCGGCAACCTGTTCCAGTGTTTAGCCACACAGTAAAGAAGTTCTTCTTCATGTTCGGGTGAAACTTCCTGTGCATCCGTTTCTGCCCATTGCCTCTTGTCCTATTGCTTGGCACCACTGAGAAGAGCCTGGATCCATCCTCTTGGCACCTCCCTTCAGATACTCACAGACATTGATGAGGTCCCCTCTCAATGTTTCTTGTCAAGGCTAAATAGGTCCAGGTCCCTCAGCCTTTCCTGGTAAGAGAGATGCTCCAGTTCCTTAATCATCTTTGTCACCCTCTGCTGGACCCACTCCAGTAGCTCCATATCTTTCTTGTCCTGAGGAGCCCAGAACTGGACACAGCACGTCACATGTGCCTCATCAGGGCTGAATAGAGGGGCAAGATGACCTCCCTTGACCTGCTGGCAATGCTTCTCCTAATGCACCCCAGGATACCATTGGCCTTCTTGGCTACGAAATAAATGCAGAGCACCCTCTAACCCTGTTCATTGAGAAAACTCTGATATTTTCATTTATTTTTTTAACACTCAAACTGACCTTTTTACCCCTCCCATTCTCCTCCAGTGTCTGCAAATATTTTTCCACTGAAGTTTTCCAACAACTTCTTTCTAGATTGGCTAGCCAGCTTTCCTAGGTTGTATACTTTTTAGAGCTAAATTGTATCAAAATTTTTTGTATCATTTTCTTAGAAACAAAATACAGACTAACCAAAAATGGGAAGTGAGTTAATTCTGTCATTATAATATCAGCTGATCATATAGCAAGCTATCCTTTACCTTAATAAGCATTGCTACATGTATTGCTACACAATATATCAAGAATAAACAACAAAATTATAACATAATTTTGATGAATAAATAGAGTAACTATTATTTCTAGCATCAAATATTGGCAGGTGTGTTTATCAGTCTCTGTTTGGTGTGAGACTACATGCCAAAAGTTCTCTGAAAATATTTACATTTTCACTTATATTTTATTTTTCATTACTTGTTTGCTGTAGCCATCTCAAAATTAGTCAGAGCTTACTAGTCCAATTTCGTGTTACTTGAGACACAATGATTCAGCAGTAATGGCTTAAAGAGCTTTTTTGCATACATAAAAATTAGTTTCTTGCTGCTGCCAAGCTAAACAAACTGTGGCCTCTTTCCAGAAAAGAAGAAAAGAACTCCTTATTTGAACCCAAGATGTTGTTGTAAGTTTATCTTAATGAGGTGGTTGTAGTCTTCAGCACTCATTTTTTAATTATTTGGAGGAATCCTCTTGGACCCAGTGAAATGGCATAGTAGGATATTAATCTGGGCTAGAAAAATCCAATTATCAGAAACAAGTGGGCAGCTTTTCTAAGCAACATCCATTACATTCTGCAGTATCCCAGTTTTAATTAAAAGAAACAAAGCTCTGATGTTCTGGGTACAAAGAACTCCAAACTTTCCAGTCTGGTTCAGGCTCAGCTGCCAGTTCTGTCTTCCCTTGGCTTTATCTATATTCAAAGTCACACCAATTTAACTCCCAAGCAGTTTTTAATCACAGTTAATGAAATAGATGCTAACTGCCGCAGAAATGCACTTAATTTGATTTAGATAAGGTTTATATCAGCCTGGTTAATTGACTTTATCACCACCTTCAATTGGCATATATAACTTTTAAAACTGAATTAAAAGTGTCTTCAGATTATATGGCTAAATTTAAACTATACAGTGCAATTTTGAAGGTAAATGTTCCCTATGGTAGGGACCCTCAGTTTTGGGAGAGGATTTAGGCAGCCAGAATCCTCACGGAAAGACTGAAAAAAGAACTCCACAAATCACCAGCTTGGGCCTGTGGATCATCAGGGCATAGGTCTGAACTGAGAGCTGCCCCCTGGGCTGTGAAACCAGAGCTGGACAGGAATTTAATGTGCTGTTAATATACTCAGGATGAGCTTCAGTGAGTAACAAATTAAAGGGCTGCAAAGTGTATGAAAAGGACTGGATAAAATATTAAATGAAGCCAGTGTTCCATGACAGCATAGCTGCAAAGACAGTTGTTTTCAAAGGCTGACAGGCATCTCTGTTTTATACACCAGAAATAAAAATGAATATACGTGCACATTCAGTTATACCTGACACTAAGGAGATACGGTTCCTACCCAAAGGAGCAGAAGTTCTAAATAAACAAATTGCAGAAGGAAAAATTCACTGATTTATAAAAGAATAGTTTTTAAGTGATGAACTGCCCTAATGGTGATAGGACACCTTATTCTGATGAGTACATTCTTCTGCTAAAATAGCAAAATAACTTCCTTATCCCAGATGCAAGCAAATCTCATATTTTGAGATCTTTAACTGAATCACTTATTCTCTCACAGCATGTTGATAATGTATCATCAAACTCAGCTAAACAGATCCACCCAAAAGCAAAGACAGATCTTTTTAATAAGGATGTCTTTTTAAAATTAATGCTATGGGTCATGAAAACCTAATCTGTTTTTAAAGAAAATTATAATCTGATATGATTAACAATATTTTTGCCCTTGCCTGTTCAACCACTAATGAATCTCAAATTATTTTGCCTGTATTTGGGATTTCCCCTTTACCAGCAACTCTGCACACTCTTTTAAAAAACCCATTGGCATTGCAGCCAAGACATAGTTGTTATTTCAAGAATCCAGCAGATAAGAAAAGAATCCTACAGAAATATTGAAACAGCAGACAATTGCAGGGAAATGCACAGCTGAGGGGTTTCATTTAACAAATTTAGTGTGTCCGGAGACTGCACATGCTGCCAGGGGCCAGCAGTATCACCCCTCCCGATCCCAGGTCACAGGTGAAGCAGCTCCTATTTACTTTTGGGCTCTTATCACCTAAGTGCCCACATTGCATAGGTTTTTATTTGCTGCTGGGCTTCAGACTAGGAAAAATCAGTTCATGCCATTGGTGACAAAGCCCAAAAGTTTTTTCTCTGAAAGCCAGCAACAGTGCATATTAGTTAGCTAACTATATTAATTAGCAGCTGCTAAAAGCTGCTCAGCTCTCACCAGGCTGAAAAGAGCACACCTCTTGCTATGTCCCACTCCATGAGGAGAGTGGCCTGAGGGTTATATCCCAAGATGAGATATAGCTTTACAGGACTCCCAATTCCTTCAGAGTAACTGAAAGCTGCATTTACCATTCCTCTTTCCCTACAGTATTAAACTTTGACTTGATTAGGAAGTGTGAATGTCACAGGTAACATCCGAGTTGGTGTCAGCTGGAATAGGCCCATTAAAGATGGGGAAGCTCTGCTGGCGTACATCAGCTGAGCATCTGACCAAGCTTCCATGGTAGGGATGTCTCTTCAGGTTCTTCTTCTCTCTTTCTCCTTTTCTCTCTCTCTCTCCTTCCTTCTTTCCTTCCTTCTTTCCTTCCTTCTTTCCTTCCTTCCTTCCTTCCTTCCTTCCTTCCTTCCTTCCTTCCTTCCTTTCTCTCTTTCTTTCTCTCTTTCTTTCTCTCTCTTTCTTTCTTTCTTTTTCTTTCTTTCTTCCTCCTTTTCTTTCTTTCTCTTTTTCTCTCTTTCTCTCCTTCTGTTTCTCTCTCCCCTTTTCTCCATTTCTCTCTCTCCTTCTGTCTTTTTTAATCTCTTTCTCTCTTCCTCACTTCCTCTCTTTCCTCTTTTCTCTGTTTCTTTCCTCTCTCGCTCCCTTTCTTTCTCTCTACACAACWGATCATTTGGGTGTTTTCTGACTTCTGCAATGGCACTGCAGGAATTACCGCTGCAAATCAGAAGAATAGTCCACGAAGTCCACTCCCCTTTCCAGGGGACAGCTGTCAACACCAGGTGTTGCTGAGGACAAGAAGGAGGCACGCTCGGCAGTTCCCATCACGCTGCAGAGCGCTCAGTTGTGAACGCAGTGAAGAGAGAGAGGACGCAGACCCCTTGTCTGGGATTATTACAGATAGATTATTTCAGCTCTCTGTAATACTGACTTTTACTAGGTAAGTACCTGACTTGATTTTGGATTTTACTTATTCTGTCTGTTAATTCTGTTCTAAGAGTTCTACACCAAACTGAGATGCATGTTAGTATTTCCTGTACATATGCACTGTGAAAATAATGATCAAATTAATATTTTTAAATACCTTCATGTCATTATTGTTTCAGGAAAGGATGCTGAACTGACCTCTAAACCATACTTGTCTACATGTATCTGTAGTATTTCACCTTGCACATGCCTTCTCTTCAAACCCTAAGCAATACTGTAATCTCTACTTTTCTTTCATATGAAAGGCTCTTAATTCCCTTACTATTTTTATTATCCTTTTTTACCATTTGTCTTATATTTTAATTGAGATTCTCATTATTGAACCATCTATTCCTGGTCCTTGTTCTTGATTGTTTTTAGTTCTATTTTTTAAAAAAACACCAAAAAAAMCCCTTTGAAATAACTAATTACGTGAAAGTGAGGGTAATGCAGAGACTATTACACTCTGGAGCAATTCACATAGCTTGAACATATTAGCATTTTCTGAGAATACACTTTGAAGCGACTAAGTTTCATGGGAAAATTGAAAGAATTTAATTACATTGGAGTACAATACTATGTTGCCACCCTCACCATCATATTTAATAGCACAAAACTGTTTAATAGTTTTAGTCTTAGAAATTATTGAAGTGTTACATCACTTTAAGATACAAGCAATTTTTTTAACATTTTCTTTATAAAAAAAATGCAATCTCAAGTCTAACAGTTTGGAAAAGATTTGAGAATGCTGACTACATCTGGGAAACAGTTTGGAAAATTTGTTTTCCAAAGAAAACTCTGAGTTTGATTAAATGATTTCTAAAAAGTAAGAGATATCAAGCCAACACATTGCATTCACATCGCCTGTGAAGGCAACTATGCTTTCATTTCTCCTGTCCAGTAAAAGAATTTAGAAACCATTAATTCACACATTTCTAGTCTTTTTTCTCCAGTCTAATAAGCACTTAATTTAAGAAAAACTACATTAAGATAACAAAAAGCAAGTAATTCCTACATTATGGACTGGAGACGATTCAGAAGGATACGGAAAGTGGTACTCACCTAGTGCTTTTAGATAAAAGCATGCTGACAAAATAGTTCTTCTCTTTCACTCCCACAACATTTTTGAGGGGTGACAGTGGCCTTTAATAAGAAAAAAAAAAACCAAAAACTTGAGAAGCACTGAGTTCCCCCAAAACATCTATTTTGACAAAGGGAGAAGTTTTCATGTCAGCATTATCACCAGAGTGCTTCCTGCTCTCCTCAGGCTCATGTGACTTTCCCAATAATAGGAAAGCTCACCATCACCATAAGGGATAATGAAAGACCACCATGGCCACTTGAAGAGTTAGACTGAGAAAAGGACAACTTGTGTTTGAAACTTTTCATCCTAGGAAAGCAGCATGATTTTTCACTGATTTGATGATGATGATGATAATGATGATCACTATTACTTCATTGGCATTATACCCATGCTTAGGTGTGCTGCAGGGGAAAGAGCCCACAGCAGGGGAGCCAATGAAGGAGAAGAGCCAAGGTCTCTTCTCCATCTCCCTGCCCATCGCAGTCACCTGCACCCCAGGACAGGCATGTGGCAGTAACCTGGACAGTGTCTGCTCCTGAGCTGCACCCAAATTTCAGAGAAGCCCAAAGCCTTCCCTCCACAAGGCCTTTGTTTAGGAGACAGGTGTGAGGGTTCCTTAGCTGCAGGAACACCCAGACAATAAGGCTGGCTAATGCACAGGCTGTACATTTAATTTCCCATGGGAGTGTTGCTGCTTAAGGGAGCATTGTACTGGCACATATGGCAGAGTTATTGCCAAGGCTTATTTCATTTAATTGCAGTGCCTCATTACTGACAAACATCCATTGCAGTCCATGAAAGGTGTGGGCTATTTTATAGAGGGCATGGTGGCTCCCATTTATTTTCTCCTGAGTTTGATCTTGCTGAGTATTTGAACTAGATGCCATCAGGCAACAACCAATGCTTGCTATAATACAATGAAGAAGGAAGGTCAAGCAGGAGGTGGGAAACTTCTGAAACAGCACCTTAGCTGAAACATGAACTAAACAGGAAGACCAAAACAGTAAAGTGTGCAAGATGTAGATGTATCTTTCTCTCTATATATATATGTGTGTGTTTACAGACATGCACCCTATATATAYGGAGAGATTCTGTAATTAAATATAATTTATTTTTACAACTGGCTACATCGAAGCTGGGTTTTCTTAAACCACTTCATCTTTGCAAGGCCACTGGGTGTTCACAGCGGTCTTTTTCTTCAAGTACTTCTTTTCACAGAGGGGCCATGCSACCAGGTGAAACTTAAAATTAGGGGTAGGAGAACTCTCCCAAGGAGTCAGGGGCCTTACTTCATAGTGCCTGGTAGGGACCAGGAGTGACAGACTGTTTACTGCCATGCTTGTTTATGATCATTGATGAAAGGATTATGCAGTTCACAGTGTCATTGTTCAAAACCATTTGGGGATAAAACGTGTACCTGTAATTTTACTCGCTTTGTCCTTCCTTATGGGCCCTGTGGGGCAATGAAAATTCCAGGTTTGTGAATATCAGGTTGCCCCCAGCCATGATCAAACACTGTGCTCATGCTCACAAGACCACACCAGTGGTTCAGCAGAACTGAGCAAAGCTCCTGAGGATGACAAATCCTGGTCTGCCACATATGAGATTTCCTGCCTCTTCTGCTTAACACGATGGAAGTAAAAATAAAGGAAGCACTGCAGGACAGAGAAAAAATAAAACCACAGGTATGGCCGATCTGTATCCTACACGGTGATACAAGAAGGCCTTCTGTCAGTGGTGCTATTAGTAGAGAGAAGAATAAATACTGGAAGGACTGTTTTGGATTTAGGAAAGTGTTATTGAAAGCAGGAGCCTGGAATACTAGCAGCAATGCCATGAGTCTCCCTAGCAAACTRCCTAGGTGTGAACACAGTGAGCTAATGAAGTAGTCTATATGTTTTATCACTGTTAGCATAGGCAGACAATGGAGTAATCTGAGGAAGAGGATTAAGCCGAATGGGGAGAAGAGGTTTTGTACAAGTAAGGATTTCAGGAGAGTGTTGGTGTGTCACGTGAGCCTTACCAAACGCTGTAGGCGAGTAGGTTTGAGTGTATATATGGCAAGATGGGTTAAAACTAGATGAAAATGATTAGGCAGGATGTTTTACAGACCTAGGAGGACAGACCCGGAGAGGCTGGAAAAGAGAGGAGGAAGCAGCCAGTAGCCAGGAGAAGGCACTGCCCACAGCAGTGTGCACAAGTGCCAGAGCTGTGCCCTGCTTGGGTGCACACGGCCACAGACACCAGAGAGGGAACACCTCGGTGTCTGGGGGAGCCTGGGATGCCTAAGAAAGCAAGTGACTGATCCAGATCAGCTATCAGGGCAGAGGGCATGAGTAGGACCTCACTGGTGTCAGTGAACACGGCTGAGACTGGAGAGAGGAGGAAACAAGGAAGTCCCCTGAACTACAAAGTCCCCTGCAGCCCTTCCATTACAGCTGATTCTCACTTGGGTATGTGAGAAATCCCTGTGTCCTGTGTTGAGAGAATGAGAAAGCTATTTTCCACGTTTGGATTTCAGACCTGGCCTGCAAGACAGAGTCCCGGTCTCTGTATCACTAGCACGGAGATGTGAGAAAAATCTCTGTTTCCGACAGGTTTTGCTCAATACACAGAGGAGCTCTGGAATTCCTGGCACTGCTCTTTTGCAGGTGTTTCATGGCATGTACCTCACACCACAGCACCCCATGGATCATCTCACAGTGGGTGTAAAACACCCTTATCCAATGGCAGCTGGTGCCTTTCTTCTCACACACCTTTTCTGTCCTGGCAGGCCACCTCACGCCATGTCTTCTGGCTCTCTCCAGTTACGAGGTTGGCATCCAGATGACAGAGACAGTTTGCCTTTTGTGTGTCATGGTGTGTCATCCCACAGAGAGCATGCAACAGACAGCTGCCTCTCCAGCAAAGTCTGAAGCACAAAAGGACAAGTTTCTCATGTGGGAGCAGAGCGATGTAGAGATTAAGCAAGGTGTTGAGGTTAAAACCACATCGGTGCTCAGAACAGGGTTGCAGGTTTGGCTAGAACTCAGGAAAAAACAGAGAATTTATGCCCTGTGGAAGAAGGGGCAGGCAACTCAGGAGGACTACAAGGATGACGGGAAATTATGCGGGAAGAAAATAAGAAGGACCAAAGGTGAACTAGAATTTAATCTGGCTACTGCTATAAAAGACAATAAAAATGTTTCTATAAATATATCAGCAACAAAAGGAGGGCTAAGGAGAATCTCCATCCTTTATTGGATGAGGGGTGAAACATAGTGACAAAGGATGAGAAAAAGGCTGAGATACTTAACGCCTCCTTTGCCTCGATCTTTAATAGCAAGGACTACCCAGTTTTCCATAAGGTACCCAACCCCCTGAAATGGAAGACAGTGATGGGGAGCAGAATGAAGCCCGCATAGTTCAAGGGGAAGTGGTCAGTGACCTGCTACAGGTCAGAAATGCAAAAGTCTGTGGGGTCAGATGGGATTCATGCAAGAGTACTGAGGGAGCTGGTAGAACTGCTCACAAAGCCACTTTCCACCATTCACCAGCAGTCTGGTCTAACCAGGGAGGTCCCAGTAGACTGGAAGCTAGCAAATGTGAAGCCCATCCACAAGAAAGGTTATAAGGAGGATCTGGGGAACTACAAGTCTGTCTGTCAGCCTGACCTCGGTGCCTTAGAAGATCATGGAACAGAACAACTTGAGTGCATGTACAGGACAACCAGGGGATCAGGCCCAGCCAGCATGTATTTATGAAAGGCAAGTCCTGCTTGACCAACTTAATCTCCTTCTATTACAGGGTGACCCACTTAGTGGATGGAGGAAAGGCTGTGGATGTATTTACCTAGACTTTAGTAAAGTGTTTGACACCATCTCCCACAGCATTCTCCTGGAGAACCCGGCTGCTCATGGCAGCACTCCTTGCTGAGTCAAAAACTGTCTGGATGGCTGGGTCCAGAGAGTGGTGGTGAATGGAATTACATCCAGCAGGTGGCTGGTCACCAGTGGTGTTCCCCATGGCTCAGTGATCGGGCCAGTCCAGTTTAATACCTCTATCAACAACCTGGACAAGGGAATCACGGGCACCCTCCATCGCTTTCCAGAGAACAACAGTTTTTGGCAGTGGAGGATGAATCATATGTCAGCCACAGCAGGGTACAGGATGCAGCTGAAGGTGGGAGCCTTTGCTGTTATCCTGGAGAAGCAGAGGCACAAAGGGCACTGGGAGGAGTTGGGGCTCCTCTCAAGCAGCACTGGGGAGCAAACCTACAGCCAGCAGACACCTATGTGGGTGTTTCACTCTGRCAGCTTGTGCACCCCTTTCCTGAAAGTCAGAGGCAGATGTACTTGCCTCACCCTTCTCTTGGCTTGCTGGCAAGTTTTTGATGGGCTCTGCCCTGGCAAATCCATTGCTCAGAATCAGCAGAAAGCTTTCAACCACATAAACAAGATGCCCTGCTCTCTGAGTCATTAGCACCACCAACTTTAGGAGTTGAGTAAGTCATTAGTTTCTTCCAGAAATATCATTTTTCTTTGGTAGCTTTCCAGGCTAATGTTGCCAAAACCTTCCTGGATGGTACAGGTAATACCCTTTCTCTTTTATGTTCATTTTAAGTTCCCAGGACAAGCTGTTAGCCAGGTATGGCTCCCCAGGCATAATAGCAGACAGCAAGACCAAAACTTGCTCAGATACTATTTCCTCCCTCAAAGCCTAGCTCTAATCCTCAGGAAAAAAAAAAAAAAAGCTGTTGTCCAATTTACACCGTATTTTCTCATCCTTAAACAGCTGAAACATCAAGTCCTTCTGTAAAACTCACACCATTACAAACCAGTGACACATAATCAAATAAAAGTTCCAACTTACAACAAACAGGCACCTAGAGCAGAAAACCATTTTTCCCTCTAGAGCATTCGTCCTCTTCACTGATTGGGCAGGTTTTAGGAATCCCAGTCCCTTTTAAAAAGTCACACAAAAAATATGTGAAAGGACCTGCGAAACACATAGTGCTATGATGGCACATTCTTAGTAGTCTTAAAACACTGACACTACTTTTTTAATGACTGTCCCCAAACAATTCTTCAGCTTGTCTTGGTCCTAGATAAGACAAGCACACTGGGAGAACTTGATTCACTTTCTTGTTACAAGTTTAATCAGTATTTGACAATTGACAATTTGACTTTATAAATCCTTTCCCTTCACTCATCACAATTCTCCCCTTCTCTACTTCTTCCTATTAACATCTTCTTGTAAAAGCTCAGGGCTGACCTTGGCTTTTGAAACCAAAGGCAGGAGTCTCGTGATCAGGCATTCACCAATAGATAAGAAAAAAAAATACTGAATGTCAGTGCTCAAATACTCCTTCTAAGGAAACATTGCTGTTTCCCAGTTAAAAGAGACCATGGCCACATGTGGGTCGAACCTGTGGGTCACTACAGTTGGTGGGAATTAATTTTCCCAAATATCTTCATTAGTCCTTGTTCTGCAATAATTGAATTTCATTTCATTTTCATGCATACGAGGATTTACCTGAAGTGACTTGCAAGAATTTGGAAAATAAGTTCATGTAGTAAAAAAAGGTGGAAATATGTGCATTCTGAGTACTGTTCTTCGCATGAAATTTCATCCCAATACCAGTCCAAACCTGCCATTAGATTTTGTTACATAAATGACATTTAAGAGGGTGAGCATTAATGGCAAAATTACAGTCCCATTAAAGCACAGTACTCACAGTCCCATTCACTTTCTCACCAAAAGAACCTAAAGCATGTTTTAAACACACATATCACTGTTTCCTCACATCATATATTTAATTAGAACAGATAAATCAAATTACTTCCTTTGCCCGCACCGCATAAAATCCCTGTGTAATTACGGAAGAGAAGGCCATCCTGCAGGCCATTTTGTGGCATGATAAATGTGCTGATTCACCTGATCTTGAGCCAAGCTTCACTTTAATCTTCCGAGTCTTGTTTTAGTTTGAGAACAGCCAAACACGCCCAGTTGGGCTGTAGAGATTAGGTTTCCCACTATTCAGTAAAAGAGGCAAATAAAGTAGTTACTTTTCTGACATAGGTTTGGGATTTTTTTGATAGTAAACTATTGTAATCCATAAAATCCATAAGGATTTAATGAAAAAAAGAGAAGAGGGGAGGGGCCAATTTACTGATGGGCAATTTCTATGATGCATTTTATTATTTAACAGGCATGGAAATTTTCTTTGGGTAAGGAAACACTGTTGCTTTAATTGCTACACAGTGTCCCTACTGCCCTCAGAACAACGTGGACCTGATGTACAGCAGTACAAACAACAATAGTAGCAGGAATAGGGACAATGATGATGATTGTGATGATGATGATAACTTTGAGCTGTGACTGCAAAGTGTCCCAACAAGTACTGACCAACAGACTTGTTCCTGGTTTCAAATGCCCATCACAAATCCAGACAGAAGAGCTGCAGAGAGTAGGTGATATAACTGGCTTTCTGGAACAACATGAGCTGTGGACTCTTGTTCAGCAGCTGAGATTTTTGATCTCCATCTGTGCTTGAGCAATGGTCTGTCCCTGGCACAAACATCCAGCTTTGGCATCAGTGTTGGAGACTTTCTCAACTCCTCCCATTTCAGCAGCTAATTGTCCSCAGTGCTAAACCTGGGGGCCTTTGACTTTGAGAAACTAAATCTTGTCCTGCCTTTATCTGTGAAAGAGCTCCACAATTAGAGGTATCCTCCCCTTCATATATATACTCAGACTCCGATTGAATTCCCTCTTCCCTTTCTCTGCAATTAATTAAATATACTGTGCCCATCCGCCTCCCTTTCCCCAAACCACTGCTCTCTCCCACCTCTTTGCAGTCGACCCCAGCCCTGCAGCAGGCACTAATGGCCAGGGGATCTGTCATGGCTCTGCCCTCCTGTCCCATCCCACACTCCTGGTGCTGGGGTGCTCAGCATTCGGTGGCCCCAAATATATCCCCTTGGGCACCCTTGACATGGACACCCCTTGGCACAAACCTCCTGAGCACCCACAGAAGTGATACAGACCCCTTGGTCCAGGCTTTCTCACTATTTGGTCGCTCCTATCACAACAAAGGAGCCACAGTGTGCTTTTTACCCTCTGGCCTCCCTTAGCCGTTAATTCCTGTTCCTGTGATTTTTGTGCCACCTACGATTGTGTCCTCAGTCAGCCAGAATCCTGTGTTTCTTCCATAACACTGGTGAACTCCAGCCAGGCTTTTCATGTGACTCATTCCCCATGAAACACATTTTACCAAAATCTCCTGTGGATTGGTAATTCCCCATTAACGCTTTGTGATTCCTTCAGGCCAGTTAAATCAGCAGATAACTTCTTGACTACTGTCTTTCACGCAGTGACTGCAACTGGAACAGAGTCAATCTCCCAGGGCCTAAGTCTGCCCCTGATTTCTTAAGAGCATGCTTGCTTTACCCAAAACCATTTTTTTTCCCTTTTAATTGGAAATTGAATCTTAGAATCCAGTTTCTACTTGGAAATTTTCTTCAACAGAAGACAGTGCACATGTGAGTGTCATGGGGTCAGCAGGTTTCCCCTGTAGCAGGGTGGACCATCCTCATGGATGTCCTTGCTGTGTGTTCTACAAAAAAGTCTTGGGTGGCCTGGTGTGGTCAGCTGCAACAGGACAGCTGATGTAGAGTGAGGTCACACCTGCCTTTGCAGGCAGTCTTTTTATCTCTTTTCTATAACTCTTACTCCCATAAACAGTCCCAAGTCTTCAAATTATCAGTCCTATGGTTTTGCTTCTTATTTTAGTGAAGTTCACATAAATTTTTTTTTCCTGGTCAGACAAGCCTCAACCCTAGTAGAAAAGCAGACAGACCTTCTGTGAAACTCAGAAGGAAATCCTGGTTGAACAAAACAAACCAGAAGTATCAGAAAGAGTAGTCAAAAGGAAAATGTTTATACTTATGGATGATATTGCCTTTCGCTGCCTAAAGGAAGGGACAGACTAGAAATTACTAGAGTTCATTAAATCTTCTTACTATCCTGCATATTCAGTGGTGAACACTGAAGAATTGCAGTCTCAACTTATGCCAGGGGACTGGATAGCTTCCAACCTCACTCATAGCACCAAGATGAGCACTGACTTTCTAGCCAATGAGTCACTCTACATGAGGCCTTTTAGAGGTCCAGAGAAGAAAGTGAACCAGAGCTTCCCTGGGAGACAGAGCTGAAAATCATGCAATTTCAGAACTGGCACATGGTGAAGGCTCCCTTTATTTCTGCTGAAGGCTGGCTAACCACACAATTTTTCTACAGCACGGGCATGGAGGATGCAGAGTTCAAAGCTTTAATACAAAGCAAACATGAGAGTATTTGGTGATGGTGCCATAACAGGCAGACATTGGAAGGCAACAAGTAGACAAAACCAAAACAGAAATTCTCTGCAGCACACAGATAGAGGCCACTCAGTCTTGGGAGCAAATGGACAGTGAATGGTAAATGAACATGTAAACATCACATTTCTACAGGTTTCTGGGCTGAAGATCTGCAGTCAATACCCTTGGTTCCCCAATGAACGACTTTCTCCTCTGCCTATGACCTCACATTTGAGATAAAAGTTGCCACCATTTCAATGTTCCTAAATCTATAACGAATCAAAAGCAAACATCACAGACAGGAACACATCCTGTAATGCCTGGTTGTTGAAGAGATAAATAAACCACTTTCTTTGCCAGTATCCCATGCATGTCGGAACTTAGTAATAAAATGTTTTGATCTACCAGCCTGCTATGTTGACACACTGAAACAAAAAGTGCTTCCACTCAGCCAAAACCACATATCTTGGCAATCTGCAGCCTGAAAGACAACAAAGACATAGTCTGAAAACTTGGCAACTGTCCTGGCACGCTACACCTTGGGCTTAGCAAGTCAGTCACGCTATGCTGGCTCTGGTTTTACCATAATGAAATAACACAATGGGAAATTCTGGGGTTTTGGTCCTCAACACATCATCTCTGGTGGCCTTCAGAAGCTGCTTCAGAAGCGAGGTAAATCCCTGAGCTAGGAAGTCATGCTCTTTCCCATAATCCCCTCCTGGTGAATGAAAGGTGTTAAACGGAGGAAAATACTTACTGCTTACTGCAACTCCCTTTCTCTTACTTGCCTGATCTCTATTGCAGGTGTTTTCTAAGACCTGAACCATTTCACCATGATCATAACACTTGCACATCACTTTTTAAGCACCAACAGACACATTAAGATATCGGATACCAGATTCAGCCAGGGATTCTGGAGGCAGATTACCAGAGGTCTCTACTCTTAGTGAAAAGACACTGCACTGGCATGTTTGTAGCGGGATACTAGGCTGAAGGAGAGCAAAGAAGAGAAAATGAGAACAACTTTGGGCTATTAGGAGGGCCTTGGGCAATTTCCAAACAGGAGGCACTTATCAAATGTAATGTCTTGTAGATGGACTGTGACACAAATTAAAGACATTATGCTAATTGCATAGAAAGGGAACTAGTCAACCCCTGGGTCAGTTTTATTAACTCTAACACAATGCTGAAAGCACCAGAGTAGTATTAATCTGTACCACTTCATCTGGCCTTACTACGCAGAATGATGGCTGTGAAAACATTAAATCAGCTTTTGAGAACTTGTGAAGATATAGAGAATCTGCTGTAAAATTCTTATAACACAATGAATTTCACTTCTTTAGGCTAAAACCAGTGCATAAACAGTGTGCCAATGAAATAGTGCTGTTAGATGAAAAAATTGGTTGTTTCACTGGAGTGCAAAAAGAAAAGAAAAATTTATAGGAAAATCAGGTAAGTAAACRTGATGTATACCAGGCAAAATAACAGAAATGTTCTGAAGGTCATATCCAGTAGGCATATAGATAAATACAGTATATTGATGAAAAGCTGTAGGGTTTCTGCAAAGTGAAGTCATATGTCACAAACTCCTAGAGTTATCTGAAGGCAACAAATGTGAAAACAAATCAGATCTCACTCATATTCTACAGCCAGGTTTCTAAAAAGTGTTTGCAGTGGGTCACTCACAGTAGACTCTTAAAGAAATTAAACTGATCTAGAAAATGAGAGAGAGATTTTTTCAGAAGGAAAAAGGCTTTTAAAAGTTAAGGATTAACAGTGAGAATAAAGTGGTGGTTGTAAAGACACGTGTCTTCTTACAGTCTTTTCTCCCACACCCAAAGTATACTTACAGCTTCCTTTCCTCATCTTGAAAATTTAGATCAGTCAGACACAATTTTTTCATTTATTTTTCCTTTTGAAAAACAAGATTCTGTTTGTAACTTCAGAATATAGTACTGCAGGTATTTGCCCTTTCCAGTGACACTTAAGAGGGAAACACTGGCACCATTAAGGACGGGAGGCAGCAAGAATGCCCATTCTGTTGACAGAAGATCAGGCATTGTGCCTGTATTTGGCAAGGACTTGGTAAACCTGTGATCCTACACTCAATACCAGCAAGAGTTCTCAAACAAGCAACTATGAAATCAGTTTGCAATTACTTGGAAGACATCAGCTGAAAATAATCAGCATGGGGATCTGAAGACCAGTCTCTGGCTTGGTGGATAAGTTGAAAGCATTAGATCCAGATTTCTCGATTTCAGTAACGTTTATGGTAGCACCACATGATACTCACAAAAGCAAGTTAATGGACATTGGTATAAATATAATGCACCCAGCTGGATGGAAATACACTTTGAAGGACCACACCTCAGGAATTTGGTGTCTATATATGCTTCTGCAAGGGTCTTTCCTGAGCAAAGTTGTAATCAACATTCCAGTGAACAGCTGAGAGGACATGTGAAATGTGACACACCGTGCTGGAAGGTTTTGGAACTGACTAGAATTCAAACTAAATGTGAGGAATCAGAAAGGGCAAAACTCAAACAAGGATGACATTCAGAAATGACGGTGTATGGTGCAACACTTGAGAAAGAAAAATCAAGCATGCAAGAAAGTGTTCAGTCAAAGAGGGATGCTGGGGTTGAGGCTGATTCTAAGCAGAATTTAAAGTAATGGTTTAATGCTGTTAATTCAGCTCAGCTGTTCCAATGGCAGCATCATGCATATCTCACAGGAGATAATGACAGCTTTCTTCTCTTTCCCAGAAAAGACCTCAAATGCCACATTGTGTCTGGTCATAAAAGACAGGGAGAAACTGGGGAGAGAGAGTCTAGATTACAAGACGCTGAAGTATTATTGACTATGAGAGAAGATTGTTCTTGCTTACCCCAGAAATAGGCAGGTTTGGGGAGGGCAGTTAGATAGCAATCTTCTGATGGGTTGCTCTAAAGGTTATTTGCGAGAGGACTGTGATAAACTTGTCTCCTCAGTCACTCAGAGAAAATAAAAGGAAATTATATCAATTTGCAGCAGAGAAGATTTAATTTATATGTTGGGAAAAACCCAATCTTTTTGACTGGAGCCTTGAAATTGCAGAATAGACTCATTAGGCATGTTGAAAGTTTCCAAAGACCTACTGGAAAAACCCATTTAGGAAATGCCTAAATGCAGTTCCTCCTTTCTCAGTGAAAGGACTTGACATCGATCTTCTCTAAGGGCTCTTCCAAACACCATCTTCTGAGTCTGACATTTCATTTTTAAGTAGTGAATCTATGTTTCTGAAGTTACATATATATAAATTCATGAGGTTTTATTCACACCGAGATTTAGTCAACTTTATATTCAGTAATAGCTGTCCTACATATTGCAAGCTTCACTGATTTGTGTATGACTGTTCTTATATCTGCTGTTCTCGGCTCAGCCAAGGACCATGCTGACCTTATATGYTTTACCAATAATTTTTCTACCATCCACCAGCAAATGAGGAAACAAGTATGAAAGGTGATGATTCCACAGTATCTGCAGTCCATGCTGTGATACTGCCTGCAGGCTATAACTGAAAATCCACCAAATGAGTACAGCCYGTGTGAATCACTGTTATGAGGCGTTCAGTACATTTGCACCCCTATAAAATCCCATCTTGCTTGCCAAGAACATGTCTCTAAGATTTAAAGATTTATTTTTTTTAACTACTGAGGAGAAACAATAATCTGACAAAAATTGATTCATAGATGTGAAATTTTGCTCAATATTTTGTGACAACTGGTAAGAAACCTCTTGATACGTTGTGTGGCATCTTTATAGAACAGACTGTGCTGAATACAAATAGGAAACAGATGTCTTCTATGTGAAAAGATAAACTCTAATCTCAGTCACTATATGCTAACTTTTTCTCTTTCCCCACAGTAATCTGTTCTTTAGTTTTTAATTTTCATTTTTAAACAACACTATTTTTGTTACTGATTGCTGAAGAATGTTTTGTGAAAGTCAGGATTGTTTTTTTTTTTCCAAAAAGTAAACATGAAGTTCTCATTTAGTGAAAATATTGCCTTACAGTATAAAGCAAACCTCCTTGGCTATTTAGCACATTTACCTATGCTAATGATCATCTGTACACAAGCTGTGTGTCAGCTACTATCATCAATATTTATTCACCCAGCACAGATTTTTCTTCACAGGCCAGGCTTTGTAGAACTGACACAGAGCTATTACCTCTAGTATCTCTGCTTGTTCTGTGTCAGATCTTGTAAAAAATGCAATATCAGCTCATTCACAGACCCTAAACATTGGCCACAGTTATGAGGTGGCATCCAGAGAATAAAGCGCTGCTCTCACATGAGCATGCCTTAATAGAAAGAAGAAAAAAACTCGGATTGAAGGAAAACATTTTAAAATATCTTTCAGATACAAATTGATGTGCATGCCAGAATAAAAGGATGCAAAAACAATAGAAGGACACAAAACTAGAGTGATAATAACAAGGAAAGGACCAGCAATGTATGGCAAATTCATTTCTTTCATTCCTTGCCTGATTGTCCTAGGGCAGGAATCTTCCACCAGAGAGTAGTGTTAGTAACATCAGTCAGGCATGGCTTAACACCTCTTTGATTTAATGTGCTATGGGAGACAGCAACAGCAATTTTCAGCTGACTGCTATGGAAACATAGCTATTTTTCATGCAGATGTGTTCAGATGTGAAATTTATGAGTTTAGGTGGAACAGATCTGAAACTCAATGGTTTTTCATGGTATAATATCTCCTGTCTCMTTTTGGCTACACTTGCTATTCAGAGATTTTTGTATCAATCCCAGCCTGTAAACCAGAGCAACATTAGTGAGTGTGAACCTGAAAGAACCATCCAGGAAGCAAGGGTTGCCGTGAAAACCTAGACAACCACATTTTGAACAGCCCTGCTTCATTTCATCAATTTTTGGCTAAAGATATTAGGGAGGTAGCTAAAAACCTTCTGGTCTCATGCTCTCTTGTCTGCAGCCACTTCCTAAAGGAGAGGAATTGTGTTTGAATTTCAGTTTCATTGTGCACCCTCCAACACACAAGCTATCAGCCAGTTCAGCAGTTGTGCAAATACATTCCTGGCCATTAAAATTCTACAGAGCTGTGCCACTCATGCCAAAACCTGAATGAACCCAGAGATAAAATGGTGTCTTTATGAGTTAGTTTTGTGCTATTTTTTTCTCTTGAAAATATCTGAAATAATTTTAATGTTTTAGGACAGTCTGCCTCTGAATAGAACACACTTTAAGAAACACACAACGTGAAAATCTGCTATGTGTCTTATGGCCCCAAAGAAGGTACTCAAAAAGGAAAAAAGATGAGCAGAGATGGCTTTGACCTGTTCTTATACCCTCTGGATGAAGTGTTGCTCCAGCAGTCCAAGTATATCCTCACAGGCACTGCAAGTTGCCCTAGATCTTGCAAAGAGCAGCATTTCTGGACAGGAGTGCCTCACATGATTTTACCACCTCCCAAAGCCAGTCCTATTTCTGGCATGTTTCTCATGGCCAGGTTTGGGAGAGTTTATTAGACAACTCCTCCTTGCCATCTTAATTTCTGACCTGAAGTGTCATTCCTCTTCGTATTCAAAGTCATAAATCTCTGTCCCTCTCACCCAGAGCACAAACACATTCTTCAGTTTCTGGGTAATACAACTGTGAAGGTGGGTATTTTGGTCCACTACACATAACTGTATTGCAAAGTGGTATTCATACCCTGTCAGGTGACTGGATAGGTGTTGCCTTTTGGACAACGAACAATGTCAGAGATGTATCCACATGATAATCTGACTATCAGTTTATCAGTTTCTCATAGTGGATAGAGCATTCCATCATGAGCTTTCTTCTATTTAAACTTGCATTCTTCATGAAAGATACTGGAAAACAATTTTAACACCTGTAATGACCTCTGAGAACTGAGAAGCAGTACAGTGAGAGCAGAGATAAGCAATAGAAAGAAAGTAAATCAATACGCTTACTCTGTTTCTCAAATTTAAATATTTACGTTTTTGGGATTAATGCCTAATTGACATGACAAAGAAAAATATTGGCTTTCTGCTGGGCAAATTCCATTCCTATGCATGATTCAAGAAATGAAGAAATCTGGGAATACGTGATGATGGAAGAGATGTGAAAAATGAGGACAGGTGTAGAGGTGCAAGCTGAATATGAAATTACAAATCAAGCTGCCACAGTGAGGGGAATCTTGTAGCAGAGCAGATGATGGATATTTCGTACATTTTGCTGAACTAACAGCATGGGCTGTAGCCTGGGCAGAAAAACAGCAACAGTTAATTTCTGCAGTGACTGCAAGTTTATAGTCCTACTGAGCCCCTTGAAATGTGGTAGGCTTCTGAATATATTACATTATTATGCCTCAGCCAGGTGATTGTCAACTCTGATCCCGTAATGGCAACTTTTCTTAACCTTGAAACACCTTACACAAGACGAGCAGCCTCAGCTGCTCCCTTTTAACTAGAAAAGCCTCACTGATGCCTGATGCTGCAGCTATGGACTTGTCCTGGCAATTTGGCATACATGTACAGTTTTGCAAGCAAATTTTTCCAAATACTCATCAACTAATGATGATGATTTTTGTCCTCTGAACTTAATTTCCAGGAGCAATTCTTTAAGCCATTGGTTGGGGCTGAATGGGTAAGAGAGGATCAGTTCATGGTCTCCTGCTGGCAGTGCAGATGACAGGTGGGGCGCAAAGACACTGCTCTCCTCATCCACCCACTGTGTCTGCACTTGTTCTTTGTAATGCTGAAAAGCTTTTTTCAATGAATGGTGCCAGTGACATGAATAGTAAGAAATCCGGGCCTTGGATGGATGCAGAAATGAAGCAAAGAAATGAGAAGGAGTTTAAGAAACAGCAAAAGGGACTTCAGTGGTTGTACATGTTTTTCTTGGATAGTCTTTGGACTGTTCATCTTCTCTCTCAGAAATTATTTGGGTGAACTGGTGACTCCATGGTGTTTATTATTTTAATTACCATTGAACCATGCAAATGAAATTTACTGAATAAAAAATCTGTAGACAGATGTACTGTGCACACATTGTCATACACAACTGTAAATTTGGGAAAAGAACATGATTTTACTTACCACATTTAATTGGGCACAGACCAAAAGGGCTCAGAAATTTATAGCCAATGCTTTCATCCATTAGAAACAAGAGATGTTTCTGATTTGTAAATTATTGGTTTAATTCAATTTAAATCATGTCAGGAGGAGCACCTTGGAATCATTGTTTCTAGAGCATGACTTTTTTGAGGGATGTCCACAGGAGGGAAGGATAGAAGTCAGGACAAGTGCAGAATGAAGCACACTGCAAATAATTAAAAGATATGGGGAATTGAGTGCATTGGATAAAAGCCATCGCTTCCCGTTTTCCTGTAGCTGGTGGCCAGTGTAGGAAGCATATTGGCAGAGAGAGAGTGTGGACGCCGCATGGGAAGGGTCTGTGACAGGGGACCCCATGATCCAAGTTTCTTTAAATTTTTTTAACTTCCAGTAAAAATCCCTCAGACACTGGCATTTTGTATACAGACAGAAATTATTCTCTCTGTGCAGTGTTTACAGTATAATACCAATTACAGGCCCACTTGAATGCTCACAGGAAGTGGCTTCATTTGTCATTCTGTTGTCAGCTTCTTGCTGATAAATATGTGATAGAAATAACTATTAGTAATGCTTGCAGTGTGGCAAAACGGGAAAGTAAATACCTAGGAAAGCAGTGGTTCTGAGAGCAGGCAGGCCCCAGAGAAATAACATATTCTCTGATTTTGAAGCAACCTGTCCCGGCTAACAAGACTGCCTTCACCAGCCAAAAGCGTCATGTCATTAATTGAGTTACACAATAGCAATAACCTTAAATATAAAGACCTAAACCCCTTGCTTTATCCTTACCCTACAAGACACCAAACGCAGAGCTGGACTCTGCCCTTGGCAGAGGGCTGGCAAAAGCACTGTATTTCTCACAGGCACTTTTAATCCCAGCAGGCAGAGCTCAAGAGGTACTGCAGGGGATTGCTTCCCAGCTTACTTTGGTATTGGCCTTTCCACCAGTCACGCTTCATTGGGTCTTGCTGGGCCTCCTCAAGCTCAGAGATGCCTGGCATCATTATGCACCAAAAAGCAACAAAGAGAGCTCAGATGGCTTCAAAGGACGTGGGATCTGCAGCCCAGGCTGAGGGGGGCTGACAAAGAGCGAGGAAAAGTCAGGCTTCAGTAACTTTTAATGACAGCTCTTGTTAGGATTAAAAAAACAACTCAGCCATCGTGCTGTGATTTGGTCTGAAGGGGTGCCCATCACCCTTGTGCTGCAAGTTGCAGCCCCTTGAAGGAGGTTGTTATCCTCAAAATTAATCATTTGGAGCCACAGCAACAAGTGTGCAATGCCAAGACACAAAACTCACTGCTGCTGCCTGCCAGACTGGAGACTGACTGCTGCCACTTCAGTCATCTCATCTTGTTTGCAGGATCCTATCTCACCTATCAAACCACATTTTTGTTCCGAGTGGGAAAAAGTGAGTCATATCAGCAAAGTGTCTGTCTTCGTCTCATTTCCCAGGCCCCCTGATCTGCCCCTGGAGTGGCTGGTGCAGATGAACACTTACAAATAGCAGTGGCTGTAAAAATCACAAGTAAATTACCATCCTCCATTTGACCCATTTCTTAGTATTTTTTTGCTGACAGAAAGGAAGGTCTAACATTTTAGAAAGCTCTTATCATTCTTTCCTGCTTTTACTGGAAATAAAAACTATTGAAGCAAAAATCAGTGGTTGGGATTTGTAGGAGTCAATGGCTTCCTAAGCTTTTGAAACTCTCCAGAAATGCCATATACTTGACCTTTTTCCTCATCAGTCCCACATGAGCCCTTGGATATCTTTTTAGCTTTAAGAGCATTGTGTCTGCCAACATCACAGACAAAATCTGTCCCAGTCTTAGTATGCTGGCTACATCTTCTGTGAACCTCTACTGAGGATAAACACTTCTCATCACTCACCTCTCAGTAAGTTTCCTGTGTCAAGAATGTACTATGTTCTCATTAGATGAGTGAGRCAAAGTGGAAATCCAGCTGTTGATGCTTCTTTCCTTCTGAGAAAGAAATAATATTTATTTACTATGATTTGTGCTACAATAGGTCCTGAAAGCCCCAGTGGAGACACAAGCCCTGGAATGATATGGGTTATACGTGAGATATGGCTACACATCCTGAAAGTTTACAGTCTAAAATAAGAAGACAAACAACTCTGATGTTATTGCAGACAAAGAAAATCACATATCATGAAATTAAACAGTCCCAGTGGGAGAGAGGTTTGCTCGGGTCTGTGGATAAGATTGGCAGAAATTCATCCCCTGAGAGTAACAGTATTAAATATGAGCTTAGAACAACATCAATTACCATACATTTAATAATTTAAATGATATATACTTCATCTGTGCCTCATTTAACATCAGAGTAGCCCATCTATTGCAGTGCTTGAATATCTTCTCTACTGGCTGGATTTCTGCTGTACTATAGGTAATGTTTCACCATCAATTCCTGTTTCTCAGGCATTTTCATTCTGTAAAATAACTCTTTGTAGCAGTTATCTTGAACTCACAATAGCTTCACATCAAGAATTCAGAGGTATTATATGACTGTTATTTTAACATCATTTGTGTATTCAGTTCCGCAGAATTATGAAATGTAATTATGAGAAGGGGTTTAGAGAATTTACGTATAAGACATTTCACAGTCATTAGCAACATCAGCAAAGCCCTGTAGGACCAACACAGGAAGGCAGAGAGAAATGTTCCTATTTTTCTAGTGCTCTGGAGTGTTTTTCCCATTTGTTGATTCTAGACCTTTTTTTCAAGCAAAACCTTGTTCCAGGAGCATGGGAAATCACCCTAGATTTGTATTCATCCATTGTGGAGGACAAAAACCTGATCCTACACAATAAATCATTTTCCATTTCATTTTAATATGCAATCGCATGACAGCACACCGGGGAAAATGGAAATGTAACGGTATCGCAGCTGCGCATGGGCACATCGGCAGCGGACAAACCCAAGATAATACCGAGTTCAGAAGTTCAGATCCAGCACGGGGTTATAAAAACTGAATTATAACCTTTGCTGGCCTCAAATCCTTGGAGCAACTACTCCCCCGCCACACACACAGTGTCTTGTGTGCTACAGCAGAGTAACTGGGGTGCTTGGAAATGACAGTCTTCAGGCATGAGTATTTCTGCCCTTTCCTCGCTATCCGCAGTAATTTCTCAGAAGACCCATGACCTTGTTCTTTCTCTGATAATTACGGGAGTTGCAAAACACACAGCACACCAGACTTGGAATACTTTTAGATCCCATTTTTTGGCATAATGGAAATGTCACGGCAGTAGCACAACGCATAGTAATAGCTTTTTTTTGCAGGAATAAAAAAGTCTACAGGGTGAACATACTTCTCAGTGTATGTAAAAACCTTTTGGATTTTAATGCCTCAGAGGGTGAAAAATCAACATTTAGCCCAAGGTTCTCATCATGTTTGGATGGAAGCATCACTCCTAAACCAAAATGGCTACCAGATAGGCTGGAAGAGCGGGCTGGAGAGAAATGCCATGGAGAATGTGCAGGGTCAAGCTCCTCCTGCAAACTGATGCACCTTCACCGACCAACAAACAGACYGTCCCAAAAGCACCACCTCAGCCAGGGTAAGGTTTGTAATGTTTTCACACTGCTAAAGGTACTTGTAGGAAATGGAGCATCCTGGAGGTCTGATGCCCACCATCTCCTTCACCCACGCTCCACAGTGCAGAGCAAGCAAAGCCACAACAGGAATCTTCCCGGTTTTGTTTTRATCGCTGGTCTTGAGTTTCTTTGCTGCTTTAATTCAGAACAGAGCCTGTAGCAGGAAGAAGGTGTGGGGAGAGGACTGGGGTACCCTATGTCTCTCCTGGGAGGACTCGTGCCCACCACAGCTGAAACCATGGAGATTTTTRTGGTACTTCAGCAAAGGAACAGACCCATAGGGAAAAGCGAAGGGAGACACTGAAGTAATTTAGCAAAATGGTGGATTTGTTGCTGTGAGTTGTTGCTGCGCTCCTTTCTGACAGTGATCCAAGGAAACTTCCAAACAGTCAAAGGATGTGTACTGAAGAGGTATATTGACTTGTGTGGCCCAAAAAAGACCTAGTTGGTGTTGTGTTCATCAGGTCTCTAATTTGTTTTCGTTTGCTATTTTCCTAATAAGATTTTCTTTCTATCTCTCTCCCTCTCTCTCTCTCTCTCTCTCTCTATCTCTCTATCTCTCTATCTCTCTATCTTTTCAATCTGAGAACCTAAAATTAGGTTTTTAAATCTGAATGTAAGGTTGCCAAATATTGCAGTAGGATTTGGCAACACTTGGGCTATTACTGAATTCCTCGTTGCAGGCAGCATCTCACTACGATATGACAATATATTTTTAACACAATGGATTTCATAGCAACAATGAACTCCATCCCAATCCAGGGAATTGAGCTGAATGTAACATTCACCACGTCTCTGTCTTACAGGAGATATCCATCACAATTTGGCTAAAAGCACTGCAATAGTTGCAGGTCATCACGATTTAGCAAAAACAATCAAACAAAAGAGCTACTGAAAGAAAGTCACTGAAATCTGCTTCCTTCAATACACCTTGCATAATATTTCCCCTCCCAAATTCATGTTTCTTTTCTCATCTTTAGGAATCACTAGAACTACAGCTTCCCTCTTTTAATCTATGGCCATTTCTCACTCTTTTGCTTGGCCCCACCACAATCTCATGCAATTCCAGCACCGCTCCACTACAAGCAAAATCTATATACCAGTTTGTACTGTGTATTTCCTTTTCCTTCTTGCCTAGRTTTTTCTAAAACACTCCTATGCTTATACAGTCATCTACAGCAAACTAAAACCAAACCAACTTATTTCTTTCTAGAAGGGAAGGAAATAGGTTTTGCTACTGTTTTGTTTCTAGGATCCCGTTAGGAGCTTGCATAGATATGTTTTGCTGCGGGCTTACTGCATTGCCAGCGACTTCCACTCAAAGGACCTCGGAACAAGCAAAAATCATAATCTTTTCCCCCCATCTATCTCAAACAATATCAGAGAGTAGAAAAGAACACTCATTTGTCTTTTTTAAAATGATATTTTAATTACTCATGTCATGCCTCAGCAAAATGGCAAGCCTTTTGTTAAAATGGGGCTTAATTGCATTACGAAGCCTTCCTGGGACCCTCGCACATAAAGCGCTTTTCTTCAGACTTTCAAGACCTAAATTTGCAGTTGGCTCCTGACCAGCGCACTCGAGCAGATAGGCACGTAGGTAGTGGGCAGACCCCGTGTTGATGAAATAATCATAATTGACTGCCTCGCATGTGCTATTCCACAAATATGCCCGCAAACAAAAATTGGACATGCATGTTGGTTTTCATTTTGAATTCATTCACAAAAAAAAAAAAAGCCAACCAAAAAAACCCCCCAGCCCTTAGTATGTCAGAAAGCATGGAGACACCTTCACGGACTGTTGGCTACGTCTCAGCAAAGCTTTACAACAATCTGTTAGACAAAAAAGAGGCTGATGTAGATACCTTAATAAGCATCCCATCTGTGAGGTCATCGGGATATTTCAAACAACTTTCAGCTCTCATTAGTTTAGCGGATTCCACAAGCATGTCCTTATCTTTTGTAACTTTTGCAGCCAAACTTCCTGGGAAAGCCTCTGAGCTGGGTGACATTCTTACCCATGGGTCAGTCTGCAGTAATGAGCCACCAATTTATGTGTCCTTTGCACTCGCAGGCAGTATATGTTAACCTTTATGTTGTGAATTTTTTCCTTTATCCATGTAGTTCTCTAGGTTCTACCATGCAAATCTCATTATTTCTAATAGGCTGCAATTAGGATATCCAAGCTGTTGATCACAGTCCTTTGGAACGGTGACGGGCATTTTCCAAGGATAAGTGCTTTTTTTTTACTATATTAACGATGGAATGTGTAACAGAGATTATGCCTGAAAAGTAATAGTGAATAGTGGAGCTGCAGGCTCATGGGAATCCTTATCAGCTCTCTGGTTTTGTACCTTCAATTAACACAAGAGGTATAGCATAGTCTACTGCTTCACATAAAACACGCTATGCATGACGTTGCACGGAAACGAGATTTACAATTTTTCAAGTCTGCTAGGCCTGAATGAGTAAATGGGTATTTATTACAATTTCTTACAGTTTTATGCACTTGAAAGGGAGGAAGCAGGTTCATCAGCACTTGCCCGCATGTTAGGTCTTTATCACACTAATGAGTACGCCTTTAAATAGGATGTTGTAATGCTATTTTCCTTTCTAAGAACTCCCATGTCTATATTCAGAATTTGTTGGACTGAAACGTTCTCCTACTTAAGGTACAAGAGGGTAATACTCACAGTCCTTATTCAGACCTTTCTTCGGCTGCTGCTGTTTTCAGAGTTTTGCATGAAAGACACGGATGGTGGAAAAGGAGAACTGGTGAAACACAGATAGCAGATGGATGCAGTATGGAGAAGCAAGAAGAGATGCCAAGGAATGTTTACCTGCAAGACCTTAGAAGGTAAAACTAAAACTTTTGCATAGGATGCAAAAAGCAAGGGCAGCCCCAGGAGTGAGCCAGAAAGTGTGTGAATGTGCATGGTTGGAGGAGTGTCTGCCCAAGGCAGGACAAAAGGACAAATTTGGGGAAGATTTGGGGAAGAAAGTGAAAAATGAACGCTAAGCAGAAGATATTGCAGTATTTTAGGAGTGGGATAGTCAACATCTGGACTAAAGTTTTGGTGGGAACGCTGAAGTAGCAGTAAATAGGGAAGAGATTACACAAAAATGCCTGCAGTGCAAATGGGGAGTAAATCCTCAAAGATTACCATCATCTGAAAATCCCAAGGGGGAGCAGGGCACTGGTGAAGGTTAGGAAGGACAGAGTAGGATGGGAGAGACCGATTTCACACCTGTAGGTACAAAGCTGTATTCTGATCAGGTTTTGTATTCCAACTGTCCTCATTTTGGTCTGCTGTAAACAGGACATAATGTTTATTCCCTCCTTTATTAACCCTCCTTTCCCCCAACTGTGTGATGGCTCACTTGGTGTGTACAACATTCTTTTCAAAGCAAATAGAAAATGTTTATGAGGCCCCAAATGACCTGAGTAAGGAGAGGAAAAGTCTCCATTCCAGACTTTCTCAGCTGCCTACTCCTGAACAGGTTCCTTTGCCTTCCCATAGATTCCAACCAAAATTAATAAAACCTGGAAAAGTCTGTTAGGAAGCATCACTCGGATCATACTGCATAACCAGGAAGAGCCTTGAGTTTGGAGGTAACGGGATCTGTGGGTTTGATAACAAATCCTCTCATTTCCTTCTTGATGTCTATCTAACATTCTATTTTTATTCTTCTTGACTATTTAGAGTTTACAGTAAACACCAGTAATATCTTTTCTGTTGGTACTTCTCATAACCACTCTTTGACTTAGAGGTTTCTCTGGAACTGAATTAATTAATCTGCTCTCCGAGGCAGGCTGACTTCTAGGTTTCTCCCTTTACTCTTCTCATACTCCCTAACAAATCCTATAAAATATGACCCTTAAACTCAATAATCAGCACATGCTTAATGATATTTATTTGTGTTTTTCTACTAGTTTTCATCTTTACAATTTGTGCGCTCRTATGGAGTCAGTGTGATTTTCCTTTCACTGTTCCATAAAACAGAGTAGCTCACATTTGAAAAGGGAATTTCAAGCACAGTAAAATCCTTTTCCTGTCTCAGAGAAAAATGTTACTGTGGATTAAACACTATGTTTTCCTGATGCAAACTTAATGCAATTCAGGACAGACAAGTAAAATGCACTGTTGGACCGTAGTGAAAGTGAGATGAGGAGGAAAGGTTAAATAGCCAATGGACAATGAGAAGTAAATGCAAATAGTAGCCAATGCTTTTCAAAGGACATTTGCAAAGATATRTAAAAACAGTATTTGCATCCAACGAGGCCATATTCGCATAGAAGATTGAAGATTTGTGTGTGTTTTATGATCCTGAAGTAGGACACAAAAACCATTCATGCAACACAAAGCTTTTGCTGTGGATGTCCTCGAAAGATGTCACCTTTCCCATACTTTGTGATATGGGATATTAACTTTTGGAACTGGCAACAGTGCAGATGTCTAGAAGGAGAGAAAATTTAACCAAAATGTTCTAATCAGGTCTTGGTCTCCTCTCTTAAAAAGTCTTTACAAGAAGCCACTTCATAGGACTTGCAGTAAAAGCAGAGGGTAATGTCTTAGACAGGTAAGGTAGCAATATTTCTTTTGTTTATTTGAATTGATACGACTCAGACTGATGATTCACAGCATCGTGGTGACTGTTCTGCAGAACCAGGTTAAATAATACAATTTAGTGCTTTCAGTGACAGTTCAATGATAGGTTGTCAATAATCAGTTCACTCATCCTGATTATTTGGGAAGCAACTAATCCGTAAGATGTCCTTTTTCTCTGTTTTCTGGAAGGTCCTGGAGATGCAATAAAGGCAGCTTTGCTTCTAGGAGCCTGGCATAGCCTCGCACGCTGCCATCTCCATCTGCAAGGGCACACAAACACTGCCTGGTTCTAACCCCACAAAGCACTGACCTCAAGATGCAGATATGTACTTAGCGATACAAAGACTTATACAAATGTAAAAAAATGTAAAGCAAGTAAGATCATCAGGAAGAACAACAACTGCTGTCAGAAACCTGACTTTATGCTCTGTAAGACAAACAAAAGCAGCATTTATGGATCATTATTAGCCCTCCTGTGCCCCTCATAGATTAATTACTCTATTGTAGGGTGTTTTGGCGGGGTAGACATAGCCTAGATCTCAATGCAGTAGCTTAAACATGGGTGTTTAGAGGCATCTAAACCATGTCCTGGATCTCTTTCCCCCCAGTTGCCACCCAGAAGTTTACATGCCTCCTGTAGATTCTGTGTCATTTTTGTATGTCTTGCACAGCTGTCCTATATCAAAATATATGAGAAATTAATGATTCAAGAATAGACTAGCAAATTCCTAGAGCATCTRACAAGCAGAGAGTCTGCAGAGCAATACCCCGCTGGCCCAGAGGCCTGCTCTTAACCAGGCAATGAAAGTCACCACAATATGAAGAGACAATTCCTTCAGCAGGCGGTTGTCTAGATTTGTCAGTAAGCAGCAGGAGAATGGAAAGGATGCTCAAAACAATTTGGTCCCTGTAAGCCCTGCCGCAAGGGTGAGAAGGGACCCTGCCCACATATCAACCCTTTGCCCTGGRGACGTCCCTATTTGCAAACAAGGAACCGTGCACAATGCATGAAGTGATGGAGAACCTGCCTCGCTCCCAGGCACATCTCTTTAGTCTCTTAACCCCAGAAACATCTTTCCTCCCTTAGGAGGTCATTAAATGAAGGAGATACCAAAGTCAGGCCTTAAGAAGTAGCATACAATCTACTACTCAGTGGTTGAATGGTCTTACGGAGTGGTACCCATAGGAAATGCAAAGGACTTATCTCTCCCAGCAAGCCTGTGCAATTCAGCACCGGATCATAGTGTGACCATGACCTATCATTTCTGGCTAGCTGACCTACCCCAGTGATGTGTGTGCTCACACAGACCTAATGGAAACCTAGTGCATTCTAAAATGCCAGCATGAAAACAAGATAAATTTCCAACAGATTGTCATCAGACCAATTTTAATCTTCCAGAGCTAAACAATCCCTTCTGCTGAAGGCTCCAGATGGGATAAAAAGAATGCAAATAGCAGTCTAATCAGTGTGACAGAAAGGAAAGATGTGGGAGCAGAGCCTTGTTTTCTACTATTTGAAACCCAGCCAATGAGTCATTTAATCTGCAGCAACATGTATAGTACCAGTAGCTTGTAAATGAGATGATTAATATAAATTTTGAAACTTTTTTTTCAAGATGTGAAGCTGTAGATAGTGTCCTGTAGGCAGGTGGAACACCACCTCTGGCAACATCCAAATTGTCTGAAAGAATTAAGCATCAAATTTCTTTCAGCAACCTGTGTAAGTACTTAGCCAATTTCAGCAGATACGATCTCATTAATAACATTTCTTGCACCTTCTTTCACGTTGTTTTCAATTGGGTCTTTTTAACATTTTGTTTTGGAAATCAACTTATAGAGAGGTTTTAAAAATTAGATCCCCTCTTTTCCCAAATACTTACTTTTCTCTCCATGTCTAACTAAGCTTGTATTTTAATAACTCTGTGCTTTCTAAACTGGAAAGGTACTTCATTCCTAACCAGTAGATGCTGATTGGTTTTTTTTCCTGCTCTGTATTTATAAAGGAATTCACTGTAAAGACAGATAGCAGGGCAAAAAATGCCCTGCAGAAAAGCAGCTATGTAAGCTTCACTCGATCAGCTTCTATCCTCCATTTACCTTTAGCTGACATCTACTTTTAGTAGATCTTTAAAATAAACCAAAATAAGAGACTCGAAAAGTGCATGTGGGCACTCACTCTGCCCAGGCTGGAGCAGTCTCCACCACGCACAGACAGGTTTGGCACCGAGGTGAAAGAGGAACCGGGGCATAAGGAACTTACGAGGGCTGTGCAAGGTCCTCATGTAAAAAGTAGTTATAGACCTGTTTTGTGTGAATATTCTCTCTTTCCAGATTAACTTAAAGTCCCATTTGGAGAAACTTCAAGGGTTGCCAACTGCTTCTAGCATTATCCCACATTTCCACAGATTCAAATGATAAATTGATATCTCTCTGTTACATTAAATAAAATTGAATAAAGATTTTTTCAAAAAAGTAAAACATTTGTTAAAGAAATTGAACTGTAACTTTCATTATCTTTCTTAATTGTTCAAATCCCCCAGTCCTCTTCACTCCCATGCAGCAGACATCCCACTTTTAAAATATTTGTTCCAGCACCTTTTGCACTGACTTTATTAAGGTGATTCCATTTCTGCTGTGGTTGATATTGTGGTGGTGACTTTGCTGTAGTTCACTGACAAGGACACAGGGAAAAAAAACCAAAGAGGAAGCCAAGTGTGGATTAGACTTCTGCAAATATTTCTGAACAGATGGGTGCAATGGATGCACACGCAGAAGCGATCTCACTGAAGTGAATGGGATGAAACACCAACTCAAAGGATATAGGTAAGTGCTTACAGTAAGGTACATAATTAAGCTTCCACAGCCAACAGATATATTTGGTATAATTGGGGAGGTAAGAGCATGGACAAACCCTGGAGGCAACTAATGAATGGACATGCTCTTCAGAGTTTCTTGCTGCAGGAATGGTTAAATGATTCTTGTTAGCACTACGGCCAAACACTCTGTAGGGTGGAGAATACGGATTCAGTGTCGGCTGTGGAACAGCTACCCTTACAAAGAGCCCGAGAGGGATCTGCCCTGAAGAAGGACAGCATCCTGGTAAACCAGTTTTAAACCAATTCACATCAAGTGGCACAAAATTGAAGTCCCTCTGCAACATTGAACCTGCTTCAAGAAGCCTCAAATTCACTAGAGCAGGTTTTAATTTGTATGCAAAAGAGCACATTCAATGAGCTTGCTGCCAATTAAGATTATTTATAGAGAACATGATGTTTAATTTCAAACCTCACAGCTTCAAGGAAGAGAGGGCAGACCCTGAATGAATGCAGATAAGAGACTCCCAACAGCGTTGGCATGTGGCAACATTTGGCTGCAGACAGACATCCCGGAGTGATGTAGCTGCGTGGCGACAAGACGTCTCCGCCCTCCCTTGTCTGGGCTGCCACCTCCCGGCTTGTGAGAGCCTTCCTGTCCCTTTCAGTCCAAATGARCTCAACTAGTGCCAGCAAAATTGAGTAACTTTAACTGAGAGAGTCCTGGAAGGAGGAAAGAGGGACATTTTCCAGGAGGTGGAGGCGGCAGCCAGCACTMCATGGTGCAGATGGGCCAAAAGCCACATCTGGGGATACTCCACTACAGTGAGCCTTGCTCCTGAATACTATCAAAACCTTGCCACTGAAAGGGCCTTTATACAAAACCTTGCTTTCATGCGGGTATTTAGAATTTTAAAAGGTATTTTAAAGTATTTTTGAAAGTGTCACTTTCCTGGCAGCATCACAGCAAAGCCAGGACAGGTTGCACACACTACAAAGTCACAGAGCAGCCAGCTGAGAGCACCGCAGGCTTAGAAGCTGCCGAAGGGAAAGAGCTGCTGGCAGGTTTTAACAGGCTCCCTCCAATGGAGGTTTTCAAAAAGCACAAAACACCACAGCAATAAAAACGTAATGTGCTAACCTGAGGTAAACTTGAGAATGAGCTTCTGAGGAAAACTTGCTGTTGATTTTCAGAGAGGCACAGCCCATGCCTTATCCCAAGCCATCTGGCCTGGCAGCTACCAAGCCTGTTGGCGCAGTGCTTATCCAGTCCTTAACCACAAATCTTAACCATCAAATTAAAATTCATTTTAAAAAGGCTAGGTGGGCTATTGCTAGCGATTCTTTGGGGCAATGACACCATACCTGTAAAATAGGTACACATTATGCTGGAGCCTGCCAGCTACACAGCATTACACACAATGTGATGTGAGGTATTGCTCGTTATTACCTGTGGAGAGGAAATAGGGGAGTTTCCAGCAACAGCAATGTTATTGCTGATGTCACAGATGAGTAAAATCTCAGCTACAATGGTGTACAAAGCTCTTGCTGTCTGTGTGTCCAGGAAAGATGAATTCCATCTGAGACCTGTAGGGAAGGACAACAAAGATGGTAAGAGAATGGAAATGCTTCATGCAAGAGAAAACTGAAGGAATTTATCCTGACAAAATTAAAACTGAGATATTATATTGCTGCAATTTAATAGCCAGGAGCAAGTGCCATGGCAGGAGAAGATCCAGCCAAGCTGACTATCAGAAGGGGAATGCTCTGGTGCAGCCTGCCTGTAGGAGCAGTGAAAGCATACAACTTAATCTAAGCAGCAGGCAAGAGATAACTTTCTCGTGGTCAAGTTGCAAATTACCAATCTATGTCTGTTACACTGAAAGGAGGAAGCTGTAGCATTCTGTATTAATGTTACATTAATACAGCTCCATATTTTTTAATCCATCAGGTAGAAAAGCATTCAGCTTTCTGCTGTACACATTTTGAAATTTTTTGTTGTTAAAATAATTTAAAATATTCATTAACCAATAYCAGTAGGTTTAGAGAAGGGTAAAACACAATTATGTGTGAAGCCTGTACTCATGGTCCATCCATTGAAAAGAAAAAGATGCATTTTCTGGGAGCAGCAAATAAACTGATATGAAAATTCCTGGAAGTGCTTTCTAAGTGTATATCCAAAACTGTTCATGTCCCAAATGACTTGCTAAGAAGACTGCAAAGGTGGTTAGCCCAGTAACAGTGACCAAAAGATGATAATTACTGCACCATTCTTAGTATCAAGTTGCAAATTAGAGATCAAGACTGGGACATATGTTGAGAGGACAGGATGGATCCCATCCTGATGGGATTTATCTTGTCAGGACTGATAAACAATAACAAAACTGTCAACCCAAGAATGAAAAAACATGAGTTGGACCTGAGCCACAATAATGATTAGAGTTTTATGATATTTTTGTATGTATAATAGAATTTTTAGAGTTCCTTTGACTCTTGATTTGATAGCCCAGGTTTTTCCTGACACCAGAAAAGCCCTGAAATTTACTAAAAGCAAAAGGGAAGTGAAGAAACTGGCATTCACATGTCATCAGGATGTAGAAAAAATACTGTGATACTGTGGGACTGTACTAAAGAGCATCAATGCTGCATTGGCTCAAATAAACAAAATGCTCATCTATCAACTATTTAAAAAGAAATGTAGATAAATGGCTCTCTCAGAACAATTCTGTTTTCTAGTTATTAGGTGCTACTTTACTCCTCTGTAAGGTAAGTTTGGTGGGAGATCTCTTTGATTTATAAAACACTTGCTTTGTTGCAAAATCCCATCCATAAACAAACAARTTTATTGCAACTTAAGCTGCAGTTGCTCCTATTATACTGTCAGTTCTGATTAACTTCACCATAATCTGGTACATCAGTTTGTTATAACGGGCAGACACGGGTTTCTTCTCATGAGAACAAAGAAATGGATATGGGGAATGAAGACCTTTGTTTTTAATGCTGTAATCTGTTCTAATGCAGCAAAAACCAACAACAAGAACAAGAACAATGATGGATCCAAAAACCTTGTGAATGTGTCATGATTTAACCCCAGCTGGCAACTAGTATCACACAGCCGCTGGCTCACTTCCCCCACCCCAGTGGGATGGGCAGTAGAATCAGAAAATAAGTAAAAATTCGTGGACTAAGAACAGATTAATAATTGAAATACAGTAAAATACACTAACACTACTAATAACAGTACTGAAAAGGGAGATAACCAAAAGAGAGAAAGGAATAAGGCTCAAAAAAACAAGCAACACACAATACTATTACTCACCAGCTTCTGACGTTCCCCAACCACTCTCCAAGCAGCCATCAACCCAATTCCAGGTAACACCCCCAGTTTATATACCAGGCACGACATTCTCTGGTATGGAATATTCCTTTTGCCAGATCATGTCATCTGTCCTGGCCATGCTCCCTCCCAGCTTATTGTGCAGCTCCTCACTGGCAGAGCATGGGAAACTGAAAAGTCTTTGAGTTAGAGTAAGCACTGCTTAGTAACAATTAAAACATCAGTGTGTTATCAATATTATTCTCATCCCAAATCTAAAACACAGTACTGTACCAGCTACCAGGAAGAAAATCAACTCTATCTCAGCCAAAACCAGGACAGGATATTTTCTATCTAGACTGTGGTAAAGCATTTGACATCATTTCCCACAACATTCTCCTGGAGAAACCGGCTGCTCTTCGCTTGGATGGATTTGCAGGGTAAAAAACTGGCTGGATGCCCAGGCCCAGAGAGTGGTGAATGGAGTTACATCCAGCTGGTGGCCGGTCACAAGTGGCGTACCCCAGGGCTCAGTGTTGGGGCCAGTCCTGTTTAATAACCTTATCGACAACCTGGACAAGAGGATTGAGTGAATCCTCAGTCGGTTTGCAGGCAACACCAAGTTGGGCAGGAGTATTGCTCTGCTGGATGTTGGGAAGACTCTGCAGAGGGATCAGGAGAGGCTGACACCAATTGTATGAGGTTCAATCAGGCCAAGTGCTGGCTGCCTGTAAGAAGAGGACCTAGGGGTACTGGTTGACAGCAGCTGAACATGAGCCAGCTGTGCCCAGGTGGCCAAGAAGGCCAATGGCATCCTGGCCTGTATCAACAATAGTGTGGCCAGCAGGACCAGGGCAGTGATTGTTCCCCTGTACTCAGCACTGGTGAGGCCACACTTCGAGTGTTTGTGTCCGTTTCTGGGTCCCTCACTATGAGAAGGACATTGAGGTGCTGGAGCGTGTCCAGGGAAGGGCAACAGAGCTGGGGAAAGGTCTGGAACACAAGTCCTATGAGGAGCAGCCAAGGGAGCTGGGATTGTTTAGCCTGGAGAAAAGGAGGTTCAGGGGAGACCTTATCTCTCTCTACAACCCTCTGAAAGGAGAGTGTGGTGAGAGGGGCTTCATCTCTTCTCCCAAGTAACAAGAAATAGGACAAGAGGAAAYGGCCTCCAGTTGCTCCAGGGCAGGTTTAGTTTGGATATGAGAAGAATTTCTTCATGGAAAGGGTTGTCAATCCCTGGAACAGGCTGTCCAGGGCAGTGGTGAAGTCACCATCCCTGGAGGTATTTAAAAGATGTGCAGATGTGGCACTTAGGGACATGGTTTAGTCGTGGATTTGGCCGTGCTAGGTTAAAGGCTGAACTTGAAAATCTTAAAGGTCTTTTCCAGCCTAAACAATTCTATAATTCTGTATTTCTATGATTTTGGTGCTGATCTAAAAGAAGGGCGGTCACTCTTCTCACCGAAAAAATCCCTCATTATGAGACAGTATCAGTTTAATTGGTTCTGCACCTCTCACTGTAAGGGTGAGGTGCTGCCTTCCAATCTGCATCGCCCAGGCAGGCAGCATGGAAAGTTTAGTTTAATAATTTTATCTTGTTGTTTAAACAGATTAAGTAGATTCCATTTTTGCCAAATACTTTACATGAAATAAATCATTCGAGAGCCTGGATAGTTATGCTGAAAGAATTAATTACTGCCTGACAACACCTGTCATCACTTTTCCATTGAATCAAAAAACAGATCACAAAGACAACTCCAGTTGAATAAGTTAGCCTCTTAGTTACAAAGCAAAAAGTAACTGTGCTCCTGAAAAAYTTCAAATTTTTTTTTTGATGGCTAATGTTAAAAAGAAACAAAACAGTTTTAAGAATAAATAAGAAGATAGTCTGAAATGCCTCACTGTGGTTTGCTGAGCATTTTTTCCCACATGACAAAGCAAGCTTTACTCTTCTTTTCTTGCTTGTGGATCTAGTTTTCACAGTGTGGGTGACACATGATACAACTGTGAGTCTACCTCTCTGAACTCTTCCCTCTTGTCTTACCAGAGGGACRTCACGGGGACAACAGCCAGGTCCTTTGTCTCCTACAAAACCTTCACCTTACCTGTAGATTCCTTCTTAACCTCCTGACACAACCCTGCGTTCAAAAGAGACATGCCCTGAGGAGATAGAAATTGCTGGAAAGGTGCAAGCAGAGACCATACAACTGCCCAGGAGAAAAACCTTGCAGGCTGACATCTTTACGGGAACAAAATAACATATCAACCAATCTCCTCTTCTGCAATGATCTGAGGAGGTATGGTGTGTGGTGTGATTCTTAGGGCCATCCTGTGCAAGGCCAGGAGTTGGACTTTCATCATCCTCATGGGTCCCTTCCAATTCAGAATATTCTGTGATCSTCTGATSCAGCAAGTACCAGAATCCTTCTTTTTGAAGGAGGAGCACTTAGATCTGGAGGTGAACAACCAGCRTACCAATCACAATCAGCCACAAAAATCCTATTCTGTTCAAAACTTACTTGATGTTATGAGCATTCAGGACTTGCTCAACTAAATCCCCCAGGCAAACATTTCCTGCAGGGAAACAGGCTCTCCCATMTGTCTAAAATCTTGAAGAAAAAGGAGAGGCTGAATTATCCCTAGGAGACAACACTGAAAACTCGAAGWTTGGAAAAACCCAGACTAGACACTGACAAAGTGTTGCCTGTGTAGCTGCAGCACCCCATAGCAGCTAGACACACTCTCAATACGTGGGAAAATTACCACCAGTGAGGTTTGACAGGTATGTTTACCTACAGGCTTGAAAGATCAAATGATGAAGAGCATTGAATTTGTATGTTTAAAGCTGAGGGGGTTGATTCGTGCAAATTTCACATCTTCTAAACCTGTTTTTGAGCCTTTTCAAAGTACTTCTGAACACTCCCGCTACTCACAGAAGTATCCAGTCCTCTTCCCAGTCTCGCTGACTCCTGAGTCTAGTCGTTGTTTCTTGGCAATGAGTCTCAAGCTCCAGCTGTACATTACATAAAATCCATTTCCTTTAATCTATTTGGAATTTCCTCATATGTCATCTCTCTTGTTCATGTGTTGTGAGAAAGGTAATAAAAGCAACACATCTAACTGCTCTAAATGCTTTACACATTCCCTTTTGCTTATGCCATTCCAAATGAAAAAGTGTCAACCTTTTCATTCTCTCTGGAAGCTTGGATTCATTGAAGGAGGCAGGAGCAGCCCCTTTCCACTCTTCATGTGCTAGAAGGGGAGACTGGGAAAGCTTTGCTACCTCTGCGGTCAGAAGGAGACTGACACATCATGCCTGGTGAGGAATATCTGAAGACACAGAGATCAAATTGCTGGACCAAGCATGTTCCAGAGAAAGCTAGCTTTATTTATGCATCAGCCTGAGGCATCATTAGAAAATCATTTGCTTATAGACTTCTTGGTTGTCAGGTTGAGGAAGGCAATGAGTAAATTAGACTATCAGGTGCTTTCCTGGGTGACTCTGTGCTGTCAGTCACCAACAAAAGGAGCTCCCACCTCACATGTCAATAAATGAAATATGAGTAATTCATTTAGTCACCTTAAGACAGTTCTAAATCCAGTGCTGCCTTCTTTCCTTTCRAGTTAGAAACTTTACTCCTCTTCTAAAGCATCGCTGACGGCAAATGTTGCAGAGCTGTGCAAATCATTATCTTTCAAACACATTTCTTTAGTTATTGTTAGGTTTCAACATTACCATTTCAAATCCATCTAAGAAATGTGTTTCCTAAAAGGAATAGTGATTACACTGGCCTAAGGAGAACACAAGCTTTGTTCTAGTGAAAGCAGAGACCCAGATTTCAAATGTCATTGTTTGTTTAATACTTTTCCCAGCAAAATCTTATTTTCCATATTACAGACACGAAATTACTGAAGAACTGAAGACTGCCATGAATTGGTCATACTACATGGAATAAAACTTGCTGTGAGTGAGAATCCTCATCTCAAAAACTCTTGCAGRAAAGTGGACCCAAATGTCTCATTCATGCAATGCACAAAATTTTTGAAGAGGCACAAATTACAAAAACTGAAATACTTGGATTCTCCACAGCTCAGGCTACTTTATCTTTCCTCCCAGAGCCCCTCCATCCCTGAGCAACATCAGTGACTTGGAAAGGTCTCTTATATTGTTTTATAATGCAAAAACSAAATGTTTCATCTAAAACTAGAAACAATTCAGATTGGTTTTAGTTTCTATTACATCTTCTGAAGATGTAATAAGAGAGAAAGGGCAGAAACAGATTAGTTTTCTCGTAAAGAAATGCAGATGAATTGAATGTGTCTAGATCTGGATCCCTACTGATTTTATCACACTCAGTGGTCAAAAAGACAGCAGGAGTTCTGGAAGCAAATCTCTCCCTAGCAGCTGTATATGAGTTTGTTGCTGCTCCAGCAAGAAGCAAGCTGTATCAACCATTAAAAATACGAGCTGGGATTGACTAGTCTAAGGCCATGAGGAAAAAAGACTGGGCTGACTGCGACAGACTTCGGATAAACCACCTGCTTTGGAAACCCAAGCCAATGGCCAAGTCCTGAGTATGCATATTCATGGTATCCAAAATATGCAGACTAAATAGCTTAGAAAAGGCTCAAATGATCCTAGGAAGCAGCCTGCCCCTGCATGGCTGCAAGGCAGTCTCAGTGCCCAAGGTCTGAATGCAATACCAACCTGTACTGGCATGCTGAGGTGAGCATCCCCACGGCAGCCCTGCCTGTCGCCAGGCCAGCCCTTTCCGGCACTAAGTGCTTCAGCAGCTCTGGTGCACCCCCACCACACCACTGGGGGGGACAAGGTTCAGAGGAGACCTCCATCCACAGCCCTCTGCGGGTCCAGCTGGGCCTGATGGGAAGAACCATGCCTAAAGACTTGACTGACAGTCAGAGACTTCTCCTTGGAGATAAGAAGAAGGAAAAGAAAGACAGCAATGTTACAGTGCTGCACATTAAAGAGTTTATAAATAGATGCTGTAAGTGCTATCACATAAACAACAAAACTGGCAAAATATCACTTTGGTTTTGCTCAGTATTGTTTTTTGATCAAAAACTTGTGTGCTATCAACCTTCTCTCTCCAGCACAGCATGAAAAAGAAGAACACCAGACATCAGGAAAGAAGGAGTGCTGGAGAATGATCAATGTAGCAATGCAATATCAAACCCTATGGGGCTCCATAATGCATAAAATAACCAGAAAACAAATTTATCAAGAGTCTGATGTGGAAGTCAAGAGAAATATGCTATAAAAGGTATTGCACAAAATTCAAGACTTTAGCAGCCACGAGAGCTTCTGCTTCACTCCTGGCCAAGGGATAGAAGCTACTCACCATGCTGTGATCAGTGAAACTAATTAACCTGTCCGTGTGGCTTAGTGTCTTGTGGCTGAATTGCCTGCTAAAGGATGAGCTCGTGATGGTATCTGCCCTTCAGCAAACCTCTGATGATACAGCTCTCTTCTGTTCAGTTTGACTGAAGTTTATAGGAATGTCCAGGACCCTGGAGATCTCAATTCTGCTAGTTCAGAGAGGCCAGTGAGTTCAAAAGCTGTTTGTGGGTCATTAAGACACACACATATGTGCAGACAGCAAGCATTGCACTTGCCTTGCCTCTCCGGGAAACTAGCTAAAACCAGACACTCTTCTCATCTGCTCACTAAAGGAAAGCATCCAAGAGAAATGTGGACAAATATTTTGCAGAACTGCTGCCTACTTCTTTTAAATAATTGCTGCATTAAGGGAAATTGGAACAGCCTCAGAGATCAACACATAGTTCAGATTTCATGAATAGCTGAGCTTGAAAAGCCAGGAAGGAAAACAGTCCAAAAAGGCTGTAGGTGGTCAAGCACATCTGCTAAGCCACTTGAATGGGATCAGACTGTGAAMAAACAACAATGAAAAACAAAGCGAGAGACCAGTGCTGCAATGGCAATAGGACATAGATTCTTCCCCTTCTGTACCATTTTCTGACAAAAATATCCCAGGTCCTAGTGAAAGCAGCTGTGAATCGTCCTGGAACCAAAGTGACACACAGAGATACAGGTTTGCACCATTTAACACCTTCTAAGCACATATTTTATATATGTGCTTCCAAAGTAAAAAATAACAAATAGTAAACAGACTTAGCTGGCAAGAGCCATTCCCAGCCTGTTTAACCTAATGAAATTGTTTCAATAAACACAAACAAAAAGAATATAAAAGGAAGCTAATACCTTAATAATCTTAACAATCTTTGGTATTCAGTCCTTTGATGACTCAAAAGGAAAATAAATGTATCAAGTTGGGCATGTGACTGATGGCAATTTTTGTCACTTTACCTCTAGTAATMTTGTATAATTTGTTATGTTTGTGTTTTACAACTTAGATAAAAACAGACCAGCATCCTAAAATACAGGATTCATAAATGTCRAAATACAAGCAAATTTGCTTCTGCACTATCAGATTATTTATCTTATTAACAACAAGCCTGATTACATAAGCTCTATGTGCTCGCACTTATAAACCACATTATCAGCTTCATTTAACTTCAGTTGAATTCATGCCCTAACAAGTATTTATCAAGATAATATGAATGACATCACACATTCAGCCATAAGGTGTTTTACAAGTCATACCTGGCTAGACGGTGTTTATTCCTCAAACTCTTCCGTAATTACAGATATTGCTTAAGTATCTCGTGTGTGTGCTGGTGCTCTGAAATGCTCCCTGTAAACACACCTTGGAAAACTGACTTACCACCTGTGGGGAAGATGATATCATACTTCCTAGGTGGTATTACCATAAACGCTCAGTTCACATTTGCTTGTAATATGAGACATGGGAAACACATGCTGCATGTAGCTAGAAGAAAAAAAATGACACATCTCACTTTTTAATCGTTTCAACTTTCCACAGCATAGCCAAGTATTTTGTGGTGGTTTTTTAGTCTAATGTTCTTTACTAATGATTCTTGCCTTCATTCTCACTCACAATCTTTCCAAGCCGGTGCTCTCATTGCAGCGYATGCCTCTCACGCTGGAAGACATCAGCTTGGTCATAGAAGAAAGTTTTAGTGAAAATAAAGGAATCAGCCAGAGATACCATGGAAAAACTGGTCTACTGTCAACACACGGGTTTAGCCTGAATCCTCCCGACTGCCCCGAAGAAGGTCYAAGTCAAAAGAAATGCTACTGTGTATGCTAAGCCAGAGACTTGTGAGAAACACATGAAGAACCTTACTGGGGTACAGAAATGACTTGTAACTTCCACTAAATCCCCCAACAATCCCACATTTCATGTGGTTAATAGGGAACATGTCTGATAATTGGGTGCAGTAATTAAATGAATCCTCCATGTCTCCTATGAGCAGAGACATTTACCATGGTCATGGAGCTACTGCACTTCTATCAACTTCAGAGAGGGAATTTATCCTAGTAGGAATTGATTTCTCCATTATAGTCTTTCACATCTGCCCGGGTTACAAAATTGCTCTCTTTCTGTTTTCTGTCCCAAACAGCACAGCTATTTTGAATGACAAAAGATATGCCACTGAAACACCAGAGACAATTTCTGAAGAGATGGCATGGACAGCAACAGAAGGAAAGAAATGAAAGATAATTTTGATGAAGAAGATGATCCTACTGTATACTCTACCCAAATACACACTGCTATATTTTTTCAAACATGAAAATAGACTAGCTGGGAGATGAGAAGGAGAAATCAAGAAAAAATAAAGTGTTTTCCAAGAAGATGATAAAAATAGCTCCTGCTAAAGTAGAAATAGCTGCTCCTGGGGACACATAAACCCCTGTGTCATTCCCATGGAAACAGGAAATACTTTTAAATATCACAACACTGTTATGATAATAAAACTAATGAAAGCAATGAAAATCAAAGGGCGCTACACATCCATGTATTTAACTACTATAACTTCTTCATACTGCATTTATTCAACTTTTTTCATTACCCCACAAGATCTTGCTTCAGGACATATTATGTTGAAAAGAAACCCCTTCCTGCTTGGAAAAGAGAGCCACAAGCTAATACAAATAGCAATCCTGGAGTGATGTGTCACAAGATTTATCTTAAAAATGTAAAATATTTTGGTTCTACTCACTTGTGCTTTTGTGGATACTCTGTTCTGTTTTAGAGCAAGAGTAACATAGGGGAATAGAGAGATGCCTGGAATAAAAATGAACAAGAATCACCATAACTCTGGGAGCTGTAATCTACAAGGAGACTGGGGGCTCTATCTAAAAAGACTGAGGGGAGACGCCATGTCAGACTTCAAATATATACAAGACTGCAGACAGGAGAACTTATTCCCCAGATCCCTAATGAATAACAAGTAATGTGTCTGAACTGCAAGAAGGAAACCCGAAGCATGACATTTGGAAAAGGGCAACAAAGCCCCAGATGTACTGTCAWAGGACAAAGGGATCTCCAGAGGGAAGGGTTTTTGGGAGAGCTTAGACACACATCTGTTGGAAGCATTACAGGCATATTTGATCCAGGTTTGGCAGCAACAGGGTGGTCTGTGTTATCCTTGGAGATTCTCCTCAGCCCTCCATGGCTCCAGCTCTGTAATTCTTCTTGGCAATTTCCAGCTGTAGTTTTCAGCCACTTGACCTCCTAGGCTGCTTGCTCCACCTTGTGCATGGGGACACAAAGCCAAGGAAAAAGGGGTCCCAGTGGGAAGTTCCGTGTCCTCTGTGTCATCCTTCTGGATGCTCACACATGTTCCTGGTACTGTGAGCCGTGCATGTGCAGCCAAGGTGCATCTCCAGGTCTCGGCAGGAGAACATTGCGCAGGTTTCCTCTCCCATGAGCCAGGACATGACCACATCCACAGCAGAGTTGGAGTCATTTGTCCGAGATGATACCTAACAGGTGTAACAAAGCACTCCCTGAACACGTGCAGAGTTGACTATTTTTTGACACAAGTATTTTTCTGCCATGTTTGGTGTTTTAAACCTGTGTTTTGTTGACAGATTTCCAAAAAGAGTTTATAAGAGGTGCCAAGAAAATGTTTCGAGCAGGGTGAGCCAGTAGCATAAGCCAGYCTCAGCACCTGGCATCAAGATGGAAGTGAGTATGGTGCCTAGCTCATATTAATATGGGTCTGGCTTGTCAAAACAAAGTTTGGGAAACAGCAGAAGCAGGTGCATGTATTTATTCCTCTTGGTATAGAAGATATTTGGGTTTTTTCTCACATATTCTTAGTAAGATGGAAAATATCTGTCAAATATTACCCATCAGTGGGAACACTTACCAGGAATATGCCTAAATGTAAAAAGATACTAGGTATAACAGGTAATGCCAGATAAAAGTATGGAAAAGGAAAATGAGTCTGTAGATAAAGTAGAGGAATAGAAGCAATTAAATTTGATTTTATTGTCTAGCAAGTAAAAAATGCCAGCGATGGCCTCTGGAAAGTCCCTAACCATGTTGTTTCAGTGTTTTGCTCTCTAAAATGGAATTTTAATAATTACCCACCTCACAAGTCTGCTGTGCTTAGGAATGATTGTGAAAGGGCTGAATGATTGCGATTAGCTGACAAAAAAATGTTGTTCACATCATTATCACTATGATCTGTGTACATTTATGCAAATACATCTGTGTCTCTAGGTGATTTGTTTCAGATGCTGGCTGGAATTTAGATGTAACTAACTCCTTACACTTAGATTGTTCTTCTATAGTTTGCACAATGGATTGACAGAGTTACTTATAGTTATTACAAACTGGTTTGCTGTATAATCTGGACAGTCATCTAGATCTTAAATCAAGACCAAATAGGGAAGAGCCCACTCTAAATTCATCCTATAATATGTAACAAGAATGCTGCAGAGAAAAATATGTTGAGGAGGGGTACATAAAAACCACAGGAAACAACCTTGTTTTAAATGTCCAATATTGGCTTAATAGACAGAATACATGTACTTTCCTGTTGAAATAATGATTTCAGCTGCCCTTGATGGAAGAGTAAGAATTATGCCCCATACAGAACAAGTCAGGCAACAACTCAGTAATACAACTCCACAAGGCAAGCATACTCGGAATATGGATCTAAAATACCTGGGCTATGTAAAACTTCCCCAAACTTACTCTGTCAGTTCAGATTAGTCCAGACTATTCTAAAGATACACAGTCACCTATGCAGAGTTAATGCCAGACTAGATAGGATTTCTTTTCATATTGTTCTTATGGGTTTCACACCTCCTTACACAACCGCCATAAAGTGTAAAACCTGTGACAGAACAAGTTTATCCTGTCGGATGATCTGATAGCACACTGAGGTGGCATTACCATGCAGAGCGGGCAGCTCCCTGGCTGCTTTCCACCTGCAGTGTTGGTAAAGTGCGTTAAAGTGCRTAGAAGTGCACCAGGGCCACCATCATCCCTGCTCTGCAAAGACACCACAGGCCACAACAATCCTGAAATGAGCCACAGTCAAACTCATTCACACCAACCAAAACAAGGTAGAACCCTGTACATGACAGAGAAACATTTTTCTAACTTGCCAAAACCTCCAACAGGGAGCCTTTTCCAGAGCTCTGGTGTCTTGGTACAAAGTTTTTCTTATATKTAAATTGTCTTGGTATGAAGTTTTTCTTACATTTAAATCTTGTGAAATTACCATAATTTTGGCCAGACATCCATTAGAGGTAGGAAAAAAAGCCTCGGTTCTCATTACTTTCTAGGATATCCACCTCAATACTGAAGTCCTTATCAGCCTAAGCAAGCCAAAGGGTTTCCAGCTCTTAAACTTTGCAATAGGTCTTGCTCCTCTGTTCTTACCTCCCTCCAGCCTGTCCACAYGTCTCTTGAACACAGTGCTTTCATTAATTAAATTTGATAAAGTTCCCTGATGCTTGTGCAGAGACTGCCTTCTCAGGCAAGGCTGCCACTTGGGGACATGAATGTTGAAACAACTGACTATTAGATAGATACCATGAGCCAGTATCATCTGTATCTCATTCTCTGCACTGCTATTACTTCATTTGTTGGTGTCCGGCCTTCCCTGCAGTATACCCAAATCAACTGGGATACTAAGCCTGTTTCCCTTACTTGCAGCCTGTTGAAGCCTTCCTCTCTAGTTTGTGGAAATGTGGAAATACTGAATTAAAGTAAATGGCCCAGCATTTCTCTTGATTGGAGTAACTTAGAGGAAAATGTTATGCTGCTTAAGACAACAGGATAATTTAGAAAATGTTGAGTTTGTCAAGATTTTTCAACCCCCTTTTTTTTCTTGGAATTTTAAGAAAGCTGCTGTGCAAAAACATTTAATGTAAGACTGGCACCATCACTTTTTCCACAGGCACTATAGAAACAGTGATGCTGTCCATGTGCTGCAACCAGTTCTCAGTCTACTGAACTATCCATATCTCCCTCCTCTCTCTCTCTCCTGAACTACATATTCCTTTGGAAGTGATTTTCCACTCACTCTACCTCAACAGCAGCAAGTGCCATACAGGGAGAGCTCTGCCCACTATGGAAACTGCAGCAGATTGTTGCTGCTACCGCATTTTACACTTGTACTGCTTCAGACTTGGCATCCATTTCTGTGATCCCTATCCAGCTGAAGATGACAGTAACTGGTTTGTCCTCCTGATCTGATGTCAGGTTTCCTATCTGGGAATTTAGTATTTTCTGAAGACAGAAGATGTAACTCATGCTCCAGCAGCCACAGCTTTGCAACATAATCATTGCAAATGCTGARTATTAGATACCTTGAACTAATCTCAATCACTCCACTTTCATGTACTTTTTATCTTCAGTAGGACTTTCTCTTGAAAGTACTAGTGAAATGTAGGCCTGCTGCTTCTTTACAGCTTCTTCATACCTGCCTTCTCACACTTCTCTTCCGATAACATAACCCAGGATTACTTTAATAAAGGAAAAGGAAAATATTTTACTATGCTCGTCACATGCTCTTTCACAGCCTGTTTGCTGGTGGGCTTTCTTGCCCAGGGGAAAATGAAAGGTCAAGGCACAGAAATACCCAAGTCTTCTTCAGCTTTCGCTCCGGGATACAGTTTATTATCTAAACATCAAATTCATAAAGTAACACAAAGCAAAGCTATTCCCTCATCCAAAGCCAGCTGCAGGGGCTCCCAGGCTTTCCATGCCAGAAAAAGGGCACACATCTTCATCTAAACCCCTGATGAATCAAGTGACAAGCAGGCAGCCTGTAACCCTTTCCTGACTGTTTAACTCTGTCACAACAGGGTTTGCTGCTGTGAATGCTTTGTTCAGGGGCTGGAGCAGACAGTTTCACACTCTTTCAAGTTTCTAAGTGCAAAACGCTTCAAAGTTGGGGGGGGGGTTTATTTTTTTTATTTYTTTGATTTTTTTCTTTTGTTTTTGGAACAGTGCTTACAGCAACATTAGATAATTTTGCTAAACTTACTTAAAAATCAGGTTATGGACTGTAACATGTGTTGGGGTTTTTTTTGTTTGGTTGATTTTTGTTTGTTTGTTTTTTTAATGGAAAACTTTCTTCCTCAGAACAAGCCTGTACAGACTTTTACATTTTCATAAATATAATGACCACAGAAAGATCAACCATGTGTTTAAGAGTTCGCAGCTTCTGGGAAGTTGCTGTAGGATGTGAGTTTTCTACACTCATGTAAAGTATCAAGACAAGTGGGGAAGAATTACAATGCGGATATGCAAACCTGTTATGTATTTTGGATGCTTAGAACCGAAAAACATGGTAAATGGTAAACCAACAAGGAAAAAAAGAATTTTTAAAATAAAACAAATTCCTCAAAAGGGTAGATAAGGGGAGGGTTGCAAACAAGAAGCAAGAAATAGCAGAAGAGAGAAGGAAAAATCAAATGGATTTATTTTGAAGGCTGATTCAGACAAATGCCTTTCACAAGCGGACCGTGGTTGCCTGATGGTGGCCTTGCGAAGGTGGAAGGCAGTGTTGCATTGTTTGGCTTAAAAACATGAGTTAAAAGTCAGTCCTTCAATTCCTGTCCTGCAAATGTAAACATAATTTTCCTGGATGATGGCTGTACAAGGTCTATCTTAAAAAGCAAGAGAACAGTACAACAGGTCCTGGGCAGATCACACAATGATCACTCCCAATTTTATGGAGAAGCTGAGGTACAAAAAAGATTAAATGTGCTTATGCTGTGTCCAGAAACACAAACTTAYGCAATGCTCTTGTAACAATAGATCCATCGTGCTTTCTGTTATTTTAACAATCATTTCATGTGCCCTCATTTGTAAGAGTAGCATTTGACTTTCAGTACCTTGTCCCACTGTTTCTGAGAGAAGTGTGAGTAGCAAGATCTGTCCCTTAAATCCCATAAAACTTCATTTAACTCAATTTGCTTTCATCTCCCTGGAGATAAGAGATGGAGCTGAGAATGAATGGGATCCTTTCCCTTTCCTGAACCTCCAAACGAAATGTGTAGTTAATTCCTCTCGTGCAGCCTTTAACACTGGGTTAAGACACATACCAGTGATAAAACCACTGAGGTTTAAGATCTCAAGGTTAATTTGCCTGGCAGATAAAGACACTTCCTTTCTGCTTGAAGACCTAGCTAATTTGATGTGAAATCACTGGAAAGAACTTATTAACAAACATCACTAGGCTTTCCCSGTGGATAGTTTCAAGAGTGAGCAAGTCAGTGTGTGGGTTCAGCACCGGCCCCCACATCTCCCTGCTGTAACTACGTGTCTTCTGCTGTAACTATGTGACCCATGAGTGATGGATATTCTTTAAATCTTGCTAAGGGAGGGTCAAATGAAACCTCTCCAAACAGTGGAGGGAGCTGAGTCCCACGCAACAAAATGGAGATCCCCTCTCTATCACAGGCCCCTGCACCTCAGGAGATCTGCAGTCCTGCACACTCCGCACTCACTCCGCTGCCATGAATTATGTAGCTTCCTCTTCCACCTCCAATCTTCTCCCTGCCATGCAAGAGTATGTACCAACAGGCAGGTGTAAATATCGTACCTGTCTTTTTTGCCTAATTTTCATAAAGCTTTCATGATCAGCTGCAGGTGCAGCCGTGAACAAACTACAGCCCGGGTAACGTGAACATACATTCCTTGCCTGAAGAAAGGTCAAGACTTGGTCTCTACACAAAATTGCAATATAGGCCTTTACATAAATAGTGGATTAATTAGGAACCAAATCAGGTTCTGTCACTTTAAAACTTTCCTCCACCCTCCATCACCTCCATCCATCAGTTGCCTGCAGCATGTATATTGAGGAATCGCGTGCAAACCTTACCATAACCCAAGGCTTAACATAAACTATACTCTTTCAGGTCATTGGCAAATAACAGGTATATCCGGTTGTGCCTTTGTACTTGCCTGCACGCAAATTAAAAGCGCATGTAAAGTTACAATAATCAAAGTCAGTCAGGGGGAAGGGGAGGAGAGCAGGGGGATAATAACCGGGGGATCAGGTTATTTATCTTCACAGGGAAGCCACTGAGAGAAGCCTCCTTGCATGCCATTTACACCTCAAAAGAAAGACAGGGGCAAATCTGGCTCTTAGCCAAAGACATCCCCTGCAGCGCCCTAAGCTGTGCCTAATCCTGTCTTTTCCCCACATCTGGTAAAGACCCTGTTACCTCCACTGCTGCTACCTCTTCCCCAAGGTGCTGCACAGCATTTTAAGATTCCTCCTTGGCTGCAGAGTGTGTTTCTGTGGGAGACAACAATAGCCAAGATGGACTTTGGGCTCTCTTCACTGGAAGAATTTTCCTCTCGTGGTCTCAGCTGCTGCTGCTTTCACCTTTGCTGTAATGTGCACCTCCAGTGCAATGCTGCTTCTGCTTCCCTATTCCCTGACAGAGCCAGACACTCCTCCTGCAGGATGACCCCAGACCTGCCCTGCCACCCCGGGGCAGGCACAGGCTCCCGCACTGCTCTCCCTTCCAGAGGAAACCAGCAAGCCTTTGTGCAGCCACCGTGAGCCTTGGTGTGGGTTGCTTGGGAAAGGGAAGAATTTAGGGCAATTTTTTTCTGTCTCTCTCCTTTGGCGTGCCATGAGATTAACAGACATTAGCAAATGCCTCTTCCCGGAGTGCCGTGACAAGACGAAACCTGCCCCAACTGGCACCTGCAGCCTGTTTCCCTTGTGGTCTTTGATCTGCCATTGCTGAAGGTTAGAAGACCTGAATGGCTCAGAAACAGACATTTACTTGGGTTTGCTTCTAAAGGTGAGGAGCATGTATGTGTCAAGAACGTTTTCTCTCCCTGAAAAATTTACGGAGGAATATGGGAAGTCTTTATTACTATTCGTCTTACAGAAGAGGTCAACTGTCCTGAACAAGATTGCAGCCTTTACACAGAATACTGTAAAATTCTCCTAAACTCAATTTTCCATCTCTGACCACAGATACCACAAAGGGAGTTTCCCTTATTCCATTGGTTTGAACATACATTCTCCAAATCTTTCTTCAAATTAAAAAATGTGCAAACAAATAACTCCCATTTCCCATACCCCAGGGAAGAGCATGAATAATTCTATAGGCTAGGGTATTACCTGCACACATCCCAGTCCCTAGTATTTGAGTCATTTCATTTACCACTGAAATGCAGTTACCGCTGGAGGCAAACACACCAAACCCTTGCACAACAGAGCAGAGGAAGCTAAGAATGCAGAGGGATGTGCAAATGTTTCCTCAGCTGAACTTCATCAGCCAAATCACAGAAGGTCCTGATTCAGATTTGTGCATTTCCACCTGACAGGATACTTCAGTGAAGTCACTGTTTCTGGTGGATCATCTATCACTCTGCAGCTTCTTCACAAATACTATTCAACATTTTATTGACCTGCAGTAATGGAAGAGAGAAGGAGGGGTTGAGCATGTTTCCTGACTCATTGGAGCAGGGCTATCTGAGGGGTGACATTTACAAGCAACTCCTTGACTGACATGAAATTTGTTAGGTCCGTAACATGAGTCTCCTTTGGGAAATCCCAGCTAAAGGCCTGTCTCTTCATGATGAAAAGCTGGGGAAAGTTCTCATGATGGACAAATTATTGTGTTCCTGTTTGGTTCAGCTGCCATCTCAACAATCAGTTTGTGACCAGTGCCACCTCCTCTCTCAGAGCACCTGAAAAGCTGAAAGTAGCTGTACTAAAGATAATAATTTGTTAAAACACTGAAAACTTCCCATTATAAAATTTCAATCTTCTGGACAAGAAATTACTCCAGGCCCTATAGAATCCATGCCTAATAGTTCAAGGAAGTTTGGCATATCCATGTGAACATGCGGGTAAGCAGAGCAAGCTTTTCAGAAGTAATAATAGAAGCCCAAAAAAGAAAGGCACACAGACAGCGCCATGAAAACAACTGCATGAGCACATCCAGCCAAGACTTGCTAGTCTGACTTCCAAAGGGAAAGCATATATGTGTGTGTATGTGTATATATATATATATGTACACACACTATACTAGACCCCTGCCATCACTTTCTCAAGGACTCTCAGATGTTTGCAGCCCATTCCAAGAACCAGTAGCAAGACGGGAAGTATCATAACAGGGAACAAAGTAATACACTTATGTGCAGCTCCCTCACCTAGATCAGATGTGCATTCCCCACTACATAGCCAGGCTTATTCTCTGAAGGAAGGAGAATTCTGAAATTCAACTTGGATTGCTCTAGAGCGGACTAGACTCAAATTTTTTGCCTATTTTAATATTTTGACAAGTTGTTCTGCTGTCAAGGCACCAAAGAATGGTACACACACAACACACACGAAAGAAACCAAATTACCAATATTTGTATCACAGGAAATTATTGGTTGGGAAGTGGTGAGCTGAATATTTATAGGCTGGGATAATCAATGGCTAGGACACTTAGGAGACAAGAGAGGAAAACCCATGCTCTCATCAAAGAACTGCAAGTTTCTTCATTCCATCTGCAAGTGCTTCATTTTTTCCTCTGTGCCCAAGGGCCAACTCCCTTGCACAGAGTTCCCTTAGCTGGAAACTCTGGGTTATAATGTTATAATGCTATAACATTACTTATAACTTTGCCCAACTTTAATCATCTAGTCTGAAGTTTTCTATCCCCTCCAAATCCATAGTCTACATTGTAATCTTTAGAAATTTTCAGTCCAAACCCAGTTGAATGTATTCATGAGAGCAAGGAAAATAAGCGTTCATACTAAAACATGGCGGGGGCATTTTCTTTGAGAAGTTTTGTAGCCTCCAGCTCTAATGCAGGGACTTGGCATTTGTCTGGGTGATGTCTTTTCTCCCAGATTTGTGCCTTTTATTCTTCCCTTGATAACTCACTCAAATTTGGAGAAATTTCCAAACTCTGAAAAACTGTACTTTGCACATGCATAGTAAAGACTTTGTAGAACTTCACAGGTAAATCTTTGAAACCTTCACTCTTACAGAATGTGCCTCTGCCTGTGATGGAAGCAGACTTTGCTTTCAGCTATAGCCCAGGACTGTTTTGAACTATCCTCTGTCAATACTCTGAGCATACATGTGCACTGGCATTTTCTAAAATGACAAATACTAAAATCTTGGCATTAGTAAAGCAATTGCACTACAAACTTTGTATCACTACTACTAATACAACATCCAACAAATTCTGGAAAACAAAGAAGAGATTTATTACTGCTTGTTAACATGGTAACAGTATTGGTCCTAAGCAATGTTGTAATTTTAAAGCGTTGGAGTGACCTAGCACATCATACAGGTTATAAGATTTCTATACTTCACTATAAAGGTGGACTTTGGCAACACAGCTCTTAGTTCTGCAAAACTCAAAAACCATGTGAGGATGCAGAGCTGCCAGATGTCCCTGGGAGCCCCTTTGCTAAAGCAGGACAGTGAGCAGGCACAGCAGCTTGCCCACACATCACAAGTGAGGACAGAAACAATAACGCACACCTTGAGCAGTGTCTAAACTTTCCTAAAAGTAATTTAATCCATTTTCTTCAGAGTACTTTGAGAGAATTTGTACAGCATCAGTACAAAGATACAAAAACTTCCACGGACGAGGGCCCAACAGTGTGTCAATCAGATTTTGCTCTTTTGCCTCATAGCAGAAGGCAGTTCAAAAAGGCTTCTCAAAAGGTATCCACCAAGGTATCAGCTCTATGTTTTCCTCTCAAGAAAGACTAAGCTATATGGTTTCATCCAATACTATCAAGAAAAGGTAGCAAGCTTTGGAGAGAAATACTGTAGGAATTTATCAAAATTAAAAGTTTCAGAATCAAGTTTTATGCTCAAATTAAGTATAACACCATGTCCTCATTCCTGTAATCATACCTGTGTGGCAGCAGACCACGATGTATKCCTTTAATTTGTGAGTAACGCGGAAAATGCAAACAGATGGAGAGGCTACAATTCAGTCTACCACTGAGCAGAGCCCCAGCAGCACTGGAAGGTTCCTTGCCTTCCCACAGCAGCTGGGGGAATTTGGCTCAGAAYTAGAAGCCATATTTAGGGTTTTGAATAGCAAGGCAGAATTGAAAATGTGAGCTGGGAAGTCAGTGGGAATGCAGGGAAGAGTGAAAGTCCAAAGAAATCTGCAAGTTAATGAAGGTTAAGAATGCAATATGTAACCACAAATACATATGCTTTAAAAAGCATACCGCAAATGCTTTATTTTAGGCCACAGTGAGTGGCCTAAGTAAATAATCCTGAATCATTGAGCTGCAGCTGGCTCCTATATATGCCTGGCACTCTGGGTAGCACTGAGGATGTGGCTCCATCTATTTTGCTTACATCTCATGCCTGGCATGACAGGAAAGGTGCCAAACTGAGCCAAACCAGGAACCAACATCAGACATAATCTCAGTATCATCCACACTTGTGGTACCCTGTCTCAGGTGAGTTTTAACACTGAGCATGGAGTACCGTGTAGATAAGCCCAAGGAAACAGGGACAGCTCTACGGAGCAGAGTAGCAAGCACATATGGTGACCATGGAGCCAACTGCCATGAGGTGGTACTGTGGGTGGACTGAGCACAGATCTCCCGCTCTTGGATCTGAAACTACTTGAAGCATACAAGTAACTCTGCAGCACGCAGGATCACTGCATGAACATAGTCTGAGTGAGATGTTGCAAACACAGAGGTTTACAGGTTGTAATTCTGATGGTAATCTGATTGTTTAAGGGGTGATATTCCTGACTTACAGTGGTATTGTTGAGACGAGTTGAACTCTAGAGGTACATAAGTACATCCGTACAATTTTAAGCAGCCTGAAACAATAGGATATGGCACTTGGTTAAGTTTTTGAGTGATTCATGTTTTACAGTTATGCTACTTATTTATTCATCTTCTATAGTATTGTGCAACACTCAGAAACACAATCAGAAACAATATTGCCAAGGATTGTTTAGTGAAGAATGGCTTGGGTTGCTCCACAAATGGTAAACAATTTGTACAAGCTCTACACTGAAGCAATCCCAGCATAAAACATTGCTCAACTAATCCACCTTTGGATTTTGTAAAATTCAGAGAGAGGAGGAAAAGACCCATAGTCCCAGGTATCAGAAAGAGACACGGAAATCTAGTATGGGAAGGTTCTCCATGGAAAGATGCAGAAGGAAGAAGCAAGGAAAGAAAACAGAGCAAAGTCAAGTCAATGAGAATTCCAGTTGCTGCTCATGAGGAATTATGAGCAGCTTTCCAGTATCCAAAAGCAAAGGCAAGAGCTGCCAGAGTCAGAAGTAAAACTTAGAACTGAGTCTTCAAATCCTTATTTAGGTAAGTAATTCTTAACACTTGTAAAAGTCTCTTAGGGGTTAAGGAGTTTTCCTGGAAAAGGGAGGACTGTGGCAAACACAAAAATTTCCACTCAAAGGGCAAATGAAGACTCTCTAGGTTGTGCAACTCCTCCTCCTTTATCAAATTTTTACCTCCACAACAAGGACTCTTGTTCACATACATAAAGCAACTTTATTCAGAGTCACAGAGGTACTGATACCCTCACAAACCCTGCATCTGGCATTCCTATCAATCAAGATTTTTGAGAGATTAGGCCTGAATTCCTCTCCCTTAATCCCAAACCTACTCACTTGTAGCCCTTCAGCTCCTTTTCTCTTCCATATACCATATCTAGGATTTTCTAGACCTCAGAAATAATTCACTTTAGGTGGCATACATTTTCAGCAATTCAGTCTTCAGTGCTTAACAAAATTAACTGACTCAGGAATTTGGGACTGGCTTCAGTAGGACCTGAATCTCAATTAAGTCCCCAGAACAGGGAAAAAAAGAACTTGCATTCTCTAAGAGCAGTTCTGAACTTCTATGCTTCTACAAACAAAAGAGGTGACAAGAATAAATAAAGAGGTAGGCAGGAGGGAAATTTGTAGAATATAACAGAGACCAAGGGGCTGATCAGCCACAGCCTGAATTCATGCACACTAATTCATTGGTGTGATAAAATGCTTCACTCAAACTTGCAAGGGACTAATCAAGGTCACATAGAATCAGAGCCTAAAAAAATGAGTGAACGTTCAGTGTATGCAGTGAAAAGAATACTCGGGCTGTAATAAATGCAATAGTGAGCCAAAGCTGCAAATAGTACGGGGGGGCCAGCTGGTACTGTCACCATAGAAGAAAATACCTACAATATGTTTTGTTTCTTTCCTGTCTAATAGTGACAGAACTCCTGAAGACCAAAGAGAAGCGAAATAAAAAATAAATAACATTTCCTTACACATAAAAAAAAAGTACCAGGATTTATAATCATGGGCTCCTGCCTTAAACTTTGAGTTTGCAGATCATGATAGCGGAAATGTATTTGTTTCTCTGTACTTCCTGCTAGCAGCCAGGAAGAAATCCCACTGCAGTACAACTATTTTAGTTGCTGAATCAAAGAAAGGATTTAGGGACTTAACTAAGGAGAGTTCTAATGCCTGGAGTTTAGGCAACTTATTACCACGGTCACCCTGAAAAGGGTGAATTTACCTGCTGGCAGTAGCAAATGCCCAGCACTATAATCCAAAGTTCAGGTAACTGATCCAAGCCAGTCCTTACCACCCAGATCTAGTGCCCAGAACACTCTTCCAGAAGAAGTCCATATCTCTTCTTTGGCACGAGACAGATGAAAGAGAAAACAGTGACCACTTTTCCACAGCTGGGTGGTTATAGCATGTGAAATTTGGTTTCGATCTTCTGATAGCGATGGAGAAATTAAGCCACCCTAACCTTAATGCCATAGCAATGGAGCTGTCTTTGCTCCTCTTTGAAGCTGGGCTGGCTGTAGGATCCTTCCAGTTCACCCTAAAAGTGGGGCTGGGGAGAGGAAAGCTCGCTTTTTCCAGCAGTGCTCAGAAAAAGTGGTTTTGACACCTCTGTTACTTGGCAATGACAGAAAGAAGCTCCAAGCCCACAGATGATCCAAGGCTGATGCTAGTCTGAGCAAGAAGTAGTATTGCCGACTGGAAGAGCCCGGGACAGTGACAACAGCCAGGATTACACTTCTTAGCAAAGACAGAAGCAGTAGCAGCCTGGCCAGGACTGGGCTCACACCCTGAGCTGGGCTGATTCCCAGCATCTAATTTTGTCTAATCCCTAAAAGCTACCAAAACATCGTACTTTCTTCTCTCTGACTGTAAAGAATCTGAAATAAAGATTGTATTTTCAGATTTTCCTTCTTACTGCAAAAATGACGACAACAAAGCAAGAGCATTCTGACTCCTTGGGGAATAATTTCCTCCATGTCTGGGGGTTTTGCAGAYCCGGTTCCCCAGGGCGCCGGAAAGCCCGGGGAGGCTTGGAGAGCGGTACCCGCACGCCTATCGCCAGCCCTCCCGGTGCGGGCGGAGGCGCCAGATTTAAGAGTAAAACGGCGCCGTAAGCGGGAGAGAAGAGAGCGCAGGGCGGGGGCGAGGCCGGAGGGCAGCGGAGCCGGCCGCGGTGCGAGCTGCCCGGCGCTTCCCAGCCTCATTCCCCTCGAGCTGGTGTCAGGTATTGCGAGGAGGGGTAGGGGCCCGGGGAGGAGATGGCTGGAGGCTTTCCAGCCCCAGCTCACGCAATGCTAACTCCGCACGCAACGGGGAGGCGACAGGCGGAGGAGGGGAAGCTCTCCGGCTTCCTCAGCCCCTAAGATGCAGGCGAGACTTCGCCTCCCGGCAGCGAGAGCTGCGAGCCCGCCCGCCACCCCGCTCCCCTCCCGGCACCTCCTCCGCTAAAACTTTTGGCCCCGGCCATAAAAGCATCAGCGGCTCAGCCGTTCCACTTGGCGAGGGCCCAAGGGCAGCTGGCAAATAACTGCGACCCCTCAGGCCAGGGGACGGGCCAGGCAGCGGCGATTTGCCAGCGGGGCCGCCCGCACCGCACCGCGCCACGCACCGCGGATGCCGGCGGGTTTAAAGCCGGGAGTGCCAATGCCAGGCTCCCAGAGGTGGCGGCTCCGGTGCCGGCTCAGCCTGAGAGCTGCGGGCCGTCCTCTCCGCGCCCTCTGAGCCGCTCGCCTTCGCTCCCTGCAGCGGGTTGGGCTGGCCCGTCCTGTCCCCGCAGCCCAGCAGCCGGGTGGGAGGGAGAGAGGGAGGGAGGGGGCGGCAGCAGCCCGCTCGCTCCCGGTCCGCGGGGCTGCTCGGGGCAGGTGGCTGTCGGTGGGGCGAGCTCCGGAGGGTTAAAGCGCTGGGACGGTGATAACTCTGCGCTGGGATCGGGCGCAACTGGCATTTGCCTGCACATGACCCGCCAAGCTCYGGGTGACAGGTACAGGGGCTCCTAATGAGTTTCCCAAAGGCTTGGATCTGAACGCCGCCGTCGCCGGTCTCCTCCCGGGGCTGCCCGTTAGAGTTGTCGCCGGCTGCCCAGCTCCTCTCCATCCTTCCCAACGTCTCGGATGGAAGCAGCGTGCAACAGGTCAGTTCTGCTACAGGGGCCCGAGGTGGCCGTTTATTCCACCTCTTCCTCCCCTCGCTGCTTCTGAAAGGCTGGAGCAAACGGTAGGAGCGGGCGGTCCCCGAGCACAGGGATGGGAAGCGGGACCAGCCAGCACTGCCACGCCGAGTCCTCAGGCGTCCTGCACAGCCCATCCCCGAGGCGGCCGACGGCTAGCCTGCGATGCCGCGACGGGCACGAAGGTGCGGGGAGGAGGGAAGGACTCGGGACRGAGAGGATTCCGTGGCCGCGCGCGGAGTGTTCTCCGGAGCAGCGGGAAATTCCGACAGCGGGGCGGGTAACCCCTTTCTCGCAGGGTCTTTTTCGCCGCGGGGAGCGATGTGCAGCGCTGGGATTAACCTATCTCCGGCGCACGGCGGCCGCCTGCATCTGCAGAGGCTCGTCAGGCGAGAGCATCCTCCTGCTTCCCTCTCTGCCTCTCTCAGCCGCGACCTGTTGGATCTCCCGCTGAGAACTTTCCCTACCGGCGGAGAGAGAGCGGCGGCCCCGCCGCCAAATACGACTTCGATCTCTTAGWGAGCGCTTGCCACTTGATTCTCGATTACCCCTTGTTTTTCGCACAGGGTCCGGGYGGGCTTTAGGCACACGAGGAGCACACACCGAGGACTCGCCCGGACACGGAGCGCGGGGACGGCTGTCGACGCTCCCCTCTGCCGCTCCAGCGCGTCCCGTCCGGGCTTCCCCTTGCCCGCGGGCGACGGGGAGCCTCCCAGCCCTCCCGCGGGGACGCTGCCCGCTGACTTTTCCCTTTCCCTTGCAGCATGGCCCTCGAGAGGCTCGGGGAAGCCCTGGGCGGCATCGCCCCGTTGCAAAGCTCCCTACTCCTTCTCCTCTGCCTGCTCGCCGCCATCCACCTGGCCAAGCTCCTCCTGCAGCAGCAGCAGCGCCGGCGGCAGGGCCAGCGCCGGGAGCCGCCGGGCCCTTTCCCCTGGCCCCTGATCGGCAACGCGGCGCAGCTGGGCAGCGCCCCGCACCTCTCCTTCGCCCGCCTGGCCAGCACCTACGGCGCCGTGTTCCAGCTGCGCCTGGGGCGCTGGCCCGTGGTGGTGCTGAACGGGGAGCGCGCCATCCGCCAGGCCCTCGTCCGCCAGGGGGCCGCCTTCGCCGGCCGCCCGCCCTTCCCGTCCTTCCAGCTGGTGTCGGGCGGGCTCAGCCTGGCCTTCGGCGGCTACTCGGAGCTGTGGAAGCTGCACCGGCGGGCGGCGCACGCCACGGTGCGCGCCTTCTCCACGGGCAGCCCCGCCACGCGCCGCCTGCTGGAGCGGCACCTGCTGGGCGAGGCGCGGGCGCTCGTGGCGCTGCTGGTGCGCGGCAGCGCCGGCGGCGCCTTCCTCGACCCCTCGCGCGTCCTGGTGGTGGCCGTGGCCAACGTGATGAGCGCCCTGTGCTTCGGCCGCCGCTACAGCCACGGCGACGGCGAGTTCCTGCGCATCGTGGGGCGCAACGAGCAGTTCGGGCGGGCGGTGGGCGCCGGCAGCCTGCTGGATGCGCTGCCCTGGCTCCAGCGCTTCCCCAGCCCCGTCCGCGCCGCCTACCGCGCCTTCCGCGACCTCAACCGCGACTTCTACGGCTTCGTCCGCGGCAAGTTCCTGCAGCACCAGCGCAGCCTGCGCCCGGGGGCCGCCCCCCGCGACATGATGGACGCCTTCATCCGCCTGCAGCGGGAGCAGCCGCGGCTGCAGCTCGAGCACGTGCCCGCCACCGTCACCGACATCTTCGGCGCCAGCCAGGACACCCTCTCCACCGCCCTGCAGTGGCTCCTCATCTTCCTCATCAGGTATGTGCTGGCGGAGGCGGCGGCACCCCGGGGCCCCCCAGCTGCCCGCGGTGGGGGGGGGGAGCGGGACGTGCGAGCCCGCCCGGGGGGCGAGCGCCCGACAGCCCCGGGGGAGCCCCGTTCAAATTGCGCCGCACGGGCACAGCCGCTGCTGGGAAGGCTCCCGCGGCGGGAGCCGCCGGCCCGAGGCAGCGCACGGAACTCCGGGACCGGGCAGAGCCGGGGGCGCGGCGCCAGAGGGACCCGCCGCCGGGTCGCGGGTCTGAGGGACCGGGCAGCGCCAGCCCGTGGAGSGCCGGGTGCCTCAGCGGCCTCCGATTAACTAACACGGAAGCTCTGGGAAACCTGCCAGAAAGAGATAAGAAAGTTTAAAAAAAAGAAATCCGACACAAACCCACCCTACTCAGGCGGTCGGGTAATAGTGCATAAAGAGAGGCTGGCAGAAAGGCAACCGAATAAAACCTGAAAGTAACAGATTTTACCAGGTCAAGATCAAGGAGATCATAGGAACAGGATAACAACTGCTTAAGCACGATAAAGAGTTCGTGCACCGGTTTACAAACCCGCTATTATGTTAAGCTGCCGTTGCGTGTGCCTTCCTTGCCATTGCGTGACTGGGGAAGGCAGACCCCTTGGGCAGCCGCCGGGAGCGCTGCCCTGGCACCGGCCCGTCCGCCGGCAAACTCACACAGGGACGTGGTTTCATAGAACGTGGCATTACACTGACTTTTCTTGCCTATCCTGGCTTTTTCTTTCGTCGTCTGTGTAATTTGTAGACTTATGCAAACATTATCTATTCAGTCGCTTCTTGAAAAATAGGCGAATATTTAACACTTCCAGCTAAGGGTGCGATGCCCAGTGTTCACGAAACTTTTGGGTTTCTCCCCATTTCTTATGTTTGCCCAGCATTTGACATGCAGATCTGCTGCAGGAGGAAAAGGCAAGATGCAGAAGCCAAACTTGAATACTTAAAGCAAATAAAGGCTGCTTGGCGGAATGTGTGCTTTTAGACAAGTGAAAGATGGATTAACATTTTGATCTTGTTTGGTTACTGTGTAGACTTCCGAACTGTCCAGACTTCAAGACAGTCTTCTCTAAATACATTATAAAGAAAACATATTTTGATATTACTTAGAAAATGTCTACTTGAACTAGAAGTGGAATGTTCATAAAGCCATTCTGACAATTTAATAATTGGGATTTTTTTTTTCCAGTTTAGAAACCTGCAGGCTTTCAAATGTACAAAATACATCTAGTGATAACAAACGCCATGCTAATTTTAAAAGTCACATACAGAGTTGGGAAATCAAATTCTCATTCTCATGGAAAACTCAGAATTTAGAAGACAAGTAATTCTAGTTTTAGAATTAATTTTCAATATTTTCAAAAAATTGGATCAGAATATTCAGTTTCAGCCCGTTTTAAGTTAGTTCCATTTTTTTATGTTGAGAATCAATTACATGGGATATTAAAGTGAAAACTGACCAAATCTAAAATTACATGCGTGGAAGGTTTGGATTTTTCTCTCAACAACTTTTCAATTGAGGTATACACATTCCTGTAATATATTTAAACTTTGCTTAAAATGCAGTATTTAGGGTAGGGTGAGGTTCTGTGAAAGATGTTTATAGCAAGGATTTTTTGTAAGAAAATCCGTGGAAAGTGTTCTGTGTGTACACACATCTTGCTTTAAATGACAGGTATCCGAAAGTGCAGGCTAAGATGCAAGAAGAGGTGGATAGGATTGTTGGAAGAGACCGTCTGCCATGTGTTGAAGATCAGCCTCGCTTGCCCTACATCATGGCTTTCCTGTATGAATCCATGCGTTTCAGCAGCTTTGTGCCTGTGACTATCCCACATGCCACCACAACCAACACCTTCATCATGGGCTACCTCATTCCCAAGGACACTGTCATCTTTGTGAATCAGTGGTCAGTCAACCATGACCCAGCAAAGTGGTCCAACCCAGAGGATTTTGATCCAACAAGGTTCCTGGATGAGAATGGATTCATCAATAAAGATCTTACCAGTAGCGTGATGATTTTTTCACTGGGAAAACGTCGGTGCATTGGAGAGGAGTTATCCAAGGTGCAGCTGTTCCTCTTTACCTCCATACTGGTGCATCAGTGCAATTTTACTGCTAATCCAAATGAGGACTCTAAAATGGACTTTACCTATGGGCTGACCATTAAACCTAAGCCATTTACCTTGAATGTTACGCTTAGAGATACTATGGATTTGCTTGATCAGGCTGTCCAAAGACTGCAAGCAGAGAAAGCAGCCAATGAAACTCAGCTGTCGGCAAATGCCTAAGCAATAAACCTTGCATCTAAAGATAATGCCCCTCTCTCTTTTTAGACTTATATAACTTATAGTTTGTTCTGGTGATCTTTTTGGAACATAGCCAATATTACAAGTTACAAGAGCAGGAAGAAAGGCTGCACAAGGTATAATTCAGTCCTCTTAAATTTTAGAGGGAGAGCCAGGGGAACAATATATTAAATGATAAAACATATGCAATTTGAAAGTAAGCCTTTTCTTTTCTAGCTTGTTCACAGGAGTTGCCATTGTAAAGGGCTTTTTATCTGCTGCCTGGTTGGAGCATCTCCAGGAATGGTCTCTGCAATCCTTTCCATGTCTCCATGCGCTATGCCTTAACTCTAAATTTGCCTTCAGTGACTCCACATCCAAAAGTGAAATCTCCTATCAAAAAAACCAGCAAAGGCAAAAAAAGAGTTGCTCAGAACACTGCAGCCTGCCTCTGAACTCTACTGGAAACTGCCGTAGGCTCATGGCAGCTCTGGTGCGTGGCTGCTGCGATGTACATTAATGCCTCAATAATTTTTAAAATGATTTTTGATAAAATAACAATGTAAAGTCTTGCCTTCAGCATTCCAAAGTGTTTATACAGATGCCTAAAAAAATAAAAGTCTTGCTTGTAAGCATGTTTGAAACTAAAATTCATGTTTTATATGAAAATGATCAGAACATCCTAATATAGTAACTTTTCATTAAGTTTTGAAATATCAGAATTTCTGTCACTAAATGGCAAGGGTGATACAAATCATATGCTAATCTGTTCATTAGCACGTTCATGAAGAAAATAAGTATTTGAATTAGATTTATAAAGGTGCAGCGGAACTTGTGTTTCTCTTAGTACAATTTGCTTGGAAAAAAGTCTCAAAAGGAAAAGTAACATTACATGTCCTGATTAAAGTACCCATTAACTGAGGAAAAAGTACTTCTAAAATATTTCTGAGGCAAAGTTAATAAAATTTTTAAACCCCCCCCTATTATTTTAAAGTAAAACACATGTGAAACTTTGTGGCCTTGAACCTCTGGCTAATGTTTGTATACACAAAGCTGCATATATTCCTCTAAAAATTAAACAGCCCTATGTAAATGCCTGATTTGAAAAGTGTTGAGCACTTCTTCGGGGCTGCAGATCACCTTCAATTACACATGAAATCCATCAGAAATGACAGTACCTCCCATGACTTGCTGTGTTCAGCTGAGTACTAAATAAGGTATTAGAAGAGCTTGAAAAATAAGGGTACAGTGCTACACAGGGAAGTAGCTCTGCTGAGACCTAAGCGAGTAAGGCTTTGCACTGTGTCTTCTGATAGACAGCCAGCCTTAGTCACGTTGGTAGAACTCATACTGATGTTGGGAAGAGCTGGGTTAACAACTCAATCCCCATCCTAAGGATAAACTTCGCTACTGATTTTAAAAACCTGAATTGAGCCTACAAGTACTGCTCCATAACCCCCACAGTAGTAATGTACCTGTTTAAAGTCTCTGACTTCATATGGCATCTATCATCTCTTTCTAGAGCAAAAAAAAAAACCTTTCTGCTGCATACACACGGAGTAACCTCAGGTGTTTTTCTGAATTATGTACAAGTTTGTGATACTCCCAGAACTTAGCCTATACCTGTGAAAAGCTTTATAAGATACTCAGCATTTTCATATGGAGATCTACATTAGATGAAATGCTAGCACAACAATTTTTCTTGTACCTTTGTAAGTATTGTTATCAAAAAAAATAAAGTACGTAACCTACAACTGAAAAGCTATTCTAACCCAAGGATCACCAATTCATATTTTAGTAAAAACAGCTTTTGCAATTTTGTACTCTTCCAAAAGCTTTAACTATGCATTGGCTACTAGTGCAAAATCCATACACACTGCTCATGTCAGGCAGGGGGTTACACACTACAAAGCTTTTGGTCACAGAATGCCTCGTGTGATCTGTGAAGTGACTCAAATGTAGTAGCACCTGTTTAGAATGTATGCAGTTGTTTAGTGAGCTAACTTCTGTGGTCATTCTGAGATGTATCATTGTGTTACCAAAATACTAAATAAAATTATTCTTACACTACCATTGCTTAGTTTGTGTACAGCTCTCTGACATCAAGATAAACCAAATTATTATTTCTGATTTGGAAAGTATTATTTTAGATATTTGTTCATATACTTTGCACCTTCTTCCCATTTCTGGATTTAAAGGTTTTTCTCCATGCTGCCCTTACAGCTTCTCAAGTCTGCCTGCCTTTCATACCTTGCCATCTGTGTTCAACTTCCTAATGCTCCTTGCTAAGAACATTCCCAGCTGCTCGCCTCAGCATTGATCTGAATTCTCTCATGTCTTTTGCTTTCTTCTAATACCTGTTAATCTCTCCTCAGCCTGCACAATCTCCTATGCTATGTTCTTCCCTCTGGCATTTCATTTTACTTCCACCTCCCCTATTTTCAAGCCCACAGACTGGTTTTCCTTTCTCCTTTTCCCTTCTATGTATAGTGCTGGCATCTATAAACTCCTGACGCTGGGGACCAACTCATGCTCTTTTGGCCTGGGTGTATAGTCAGGAGTGCCAGGAATGGGAAATCTCAGGGCCAAACAGGCCTTAACGTGCCCTTGCAGAGCAACCTCTCACAAAACGAAGGCAATCCTGTGGTGAAGGGTGGCTGTTACTGCATATATAAAACATTTCATGATGCAGCATCTCCCCTTGGTCTTCTTTTCCCCAGTCTGCTATACAAGCCTGCTTACTTCAGAACTGTCTTAGAAATGACCAGATTTTCCCTAAGCCCAAGGGAGTGGAATAAGAGTTGGGTGGGACAGGAGGCTGGGCAAAATGATGAGCAGCAGTTTCCTTCTGATTTGGGATATTTTCAGCTGGAGTTTCTCCCTGTGGGGCCTGGATTCTGAGTTCAGGCTGAGTTGGTAGAATCAGAAGGAGCACAAGTTGAAGACAGCTTACAAAGACCTCCTAGAAATAGCTAAGGACCTGTAGACTAGGTGTACTGTCCAGAGATATCCCATGCAGAGTGTACATGGCAGGGGCTGACCAGTGGGACAGCATTGATTCAGAGCAGATGTCCCTGGGGAAGAGCCGAGAGTAACTACCTCTCTCACCAACCCGTGACTGGRTCACCACAGCAATACCAGAGATATATTCCTCTTTCTTCAGGAAAAAAAGCAGAAAGAATTTAAGCAGCTGTATTCAAGGTAAGAGTTTTCCTTTAAAAGTCTTCATGCTCAGATTGTAGTGATTTCAATGGGTTGGGAAAGCCAAGAGTCATCTCATGCTTGCTTTCTCTATGTATGTGCACACACACGCTTAGTCCATCTCCCATAATTTTACCAATATCTTTTATTCAGGTTGAGACAAGGTATTTAAAATACAAAACAAACACCAAAACAAGCGAAAAAGCCCATAAAACCCCAAAACAGAGAGCCCAGGGAGGACTTCAGCATATATTTCTTGGAAAACCAGTAGCAGTCAGAACACGACAAAACAAGGAAGGGAAGTAGGCAGGCCAAGCTAGCAGAGTTGAAATGGGATATGTTTATACTAAACAAGTGTACCACTACAGTCCTTATGAAGTCAATAGAAACTTGCTGGCTTCAGCAGAAGTCGGTTCAGAGCTGCTGAAATCCGTAGCAATAATACAACAATAAGGAACAAGACTCATCAGAATGCCAGCAACAAGCACTGCTACAGAGGTGTGGGGTGTGTCCAGGATCTGTGCAACAGCTGTTGGTACCAGCACAGTCATGGCACAATGCAATTAAATGCAGTGCCAGTCAGTTTTGCATCAGATCAGTGTGTTTTTGTGAGTGGCAGGGACTGATACATAGGTCTGTCTGTAGGAAATGGTTTTGGATTATCTAGGCAGAGGAATCAGAGACTAGGCAATTGGGAGCTCACATTTTACCTGAGAAAAGTTAAGGAATTAGCCTTGGAAAGTGAATGGTTAACATTTGCCTTTGCTGCATCTTTAACTTGGTTCAATTTTACTCAGATCTCTCATTTGCCTATATAACAAATTCAACTTAGGATAACACTGAAGGTGGATCTGTATTTCTTCATGGACAAGGAGAAGGGCTGGATTCTGAATGGTGCAGTTATTTTGGCATACAGTACAACACAGATACAGTGATTCAAGTTTCAACGACTTCTTTGCTGTTTACCACCCTGCATTTTTGCAGCAGACTTTTTTCTATGTTTCAGTCACTCAGACCAGACCAACTCACTTAACTGTCAGGTGAAAACAAGCTCAGTGTTAAGCAGAAATGATCTGGAACATTTAAGATAGCTGTAGTTGATGCTTTGACAGCCCTCCTTTTGGGCTTTTTGCCAACTTTTCAGACAGCTCCACTAACCAAAAAATTCTTTGCTTGGTTAGTGTTGCCTGTCCTTTAATACTTAGAGCATATCTTGCTCCAGACTGAAAGCACAGAGCTAGAGCTACCCAAATCAAAAGAATCCCTCAAGTGCCTACACTCTGGATCTTTGCTAGGTGTCTAGGGACAGCAATCCATCAGTACAGTTAACTCAGAAGATACAGGATGCTGAGGCATTTCAAGTGCACATGGGCAGAGATAGGGAAGGGAGTGGATGCACAGGGGACTCATTAACGGTGCATAAATCAAGTGCAGAGCTATACAGGAGTCATTTGCTGGAGTAGCTGAGAACTGGCAGAGGAAAATATATGTCTGGAGTGTAGGAAGATTCCAGCCAGGAAGGAACTGTGCACAGGGTTTCTGATTTCCAGGAAAAGAGAGATGGTGATTTTACATTGCTTGTAAATACATATACAGACACAATATGGCAGGATTAGGGTGATAAGAATCCACATGGTATTAAAGATATTCACATCAGCAGTAGGGAACATCAAACTGAGAGCACCAGGACCAAACCCTACCAGGCTGAAGACAGGATGAGTAATTGTTTTTCTGAAAACTTTGGACAAACCAAGGATGTCCAAAAAACAACTTCTCAGTGCCTATTAACTCATAATAGATCTGGGAGGTAGCAAACGTGGAAATGAGAGCCGAGGAGCTAAACATGAGGGATGGGACTCTCCCATGCAGGCTGCAGGATTTGAGAACAAAACAAGTTTACAACAAAAAGTCATGGATAGTCTGTAATTTTCCTTGCCTTGCCATTCCCAGTACCTGAGAACCATGGGGAGGAAGAGACAGCCCAGCTGCAACAGCCTGAACTCCTTCTAGGGGAATTTTCCTTTTGACATTCAGACAGAGTGGTAGAAGCAGGCACTACACCAGACAGAAATATTTCTGATCTAGAGAGTCCTTCAGAGCCAGTTCAGTGTCATTTATTTGAGCAAGCTGAGCAGGAAGAGGTTTGTATCACTCGACTATTCCCATGCCATAGTCTTGCCTGTATCTAGGCTTGCTCAATACCCCTTAACGGAAGAATGCCATGTATACTGCGGGATGCTCCAGAACTGGGTTTAATCTCTGGTGTTATTGGTATGTTTTCAGTGATGGCTCAGACTAGACTTTATTTCCTCAATCTCCTTTCTCCCAACCTGAGCTCTGGTAAGAGCATAACTGTTACCATGCAGAAACAGGCTTCTAATCCTGTCATGATAACAAACAGGATTTCACATAATCACATTTTCTGTGCTAAAAATAACAGAACACCCTCCACTTATTCAGACTGTTCAACTCATCCTAATAGAAGGGAACATGTGGAGTGAGACACCTTGTTCCCAGGAAAAAAGCAAGACAAAGTTTGACTTCACAAAGCAAGTGTGGCTTGCAATCATCTGCAGAACAGCATGAAACAATACCCTATGGTTCTTTTATGCTTTGTATGCTGTGAAATATTTCCAAGCTGCGTTTCAAAAATTTAATCCAACTATATATCTTCTTAATTACACTCTTTCACCCTACAGAAGAAAATCATAAATTGTGAGGTAATTAATCTTTTGTTGTTCAGGAAATTTAAATAACTCAATTCAAGTTTAAAAAAAAGTGCCACCAGAAAGTAAACTCAAACTTCACAATAATTACCCTAACGAAAAAATGAGACTCCTAAATGAACCTTTGTCTAGTTTTAACAAAGCTCATTTTCCTTCCCTTCATTTATGTGTTTAGCTGCTGGGACACAGTGTCATGCTTCAACTTGTTTCAAGACGTAACTTTTGTTCATCTCTGTTTCTGGCAGAAGCAAGGAAGAGCTGTACCTATACTCTAGAACAATATGCCCTGCAGCTAAGCTTTCTGGGCAACTCTTCCAGGTGGCACAGAAACAAAAGAGAAGTGTTTTCCACCAGCTTTCTCGAGATAAGCATTGCTCCTCTCATGCCTAACATCTTGCCCAGCCTTCATCTTCCAAGTATGTGAGGAGCACTGGTGCCACAGTGAGCTGAGGGCAGATCAGCCAGTGGAGCTTTGGTCAGAAACACCACCAAAAAATGCTTAAAAAAATTAAACAAGGATGACTTCCCATAAAGGAGGGGAACTAAAAAAAATCTGGAATAGATACATGTTTAAATTGAGAAGGTTCTCCACAGAATTACGTGGCAGATCCTCCAGTGACATTATACCTGAACTGAAACCTTGTACAAAACCCCTACTCCTGATGGCATTAAGACCAAGGTATTTAGCAACCATGTGTGCAGATTTACAGCACACTGGCAATATTGTCCTCTGCATTTGAAGGTGGAGGTACTAATTTCCTTGGAGTCATCAGCAGAGACAGAATACAAGACATTTGTCTGATAATGTATTCACTATACAACTCTGTTCAAACATCTTCACACCTTACTTAAAGCCCGTAAGGTTCCTTTCCTATCTTCCCAAGGGATCTCTCCCCCTATTACAACACTTTTCTGCTTGAGCAAATAGCTCTAGCCTGTTCCCAGAGTTAAATGCATACAGTAGTTTTTATTGGGTATAAAGCCATAAAACTGCACAGCAGAACAGAAACCTTTAGGGAAGTTGTTGGAATAAATAGATGCTCTGCCAATTGTGTGACTGGCTGAAATTGGGAAGGCAGAGGAGATGCAGGAGGATTGGATACTAAGGATAACTTTTGCTCTCAAGAGGACAGAYGCATTCCGCTGGGTTTACAAATAGTCAGTTAATGAAGTGACTGTGCCTTTTTAGCTCTCTTTATACTCCCGGACAGTATTGTCATCAGAACATTAACATCTTCCCCAGCAAAGATCCAGCTAGCACAGCTTCCCGTGTCCTTACATTCATATACAATCAAGGTCTTCATGTAGCTATGAACAAGTTCCTTCCTGAGCATTTGTCATCCCTCTTTTTTCTTCAAACTTTTCCCTGAAATACACACAACTTTAGGTGGCAAAAGCCAATTATTTCACTGAACTCAAGCCATATATATATTTATTTTTATTTTTCTAATAAAGGCACCTTTCTGCCTTCTGGGGAAATCCAGCAAAGCTTGATCATATGCTAATAGAAGCAGTAGTCCTTCAGGGTCAATAGCAAAGAAGATTCTCTGTGTTTGGAGGAGTACGTTTAGGGAAAATTGGGTGAGTTGAGAAGTGAGGAAAATACATCAGAGAAGGATAAATAACAGGCCAAAGAAAACAGAAAGAAATGTTTCATCCAATGGAGGAAAATGAAAACGAGGAAGGAGAATGCCAGCATCTGCTAATGCTGATTTGTCCCATCCCCACATACAACAGCTCCCCAGGTACCTGAGGGACCACAAGTTGTGACTGATGCAGACACAAGCACATAGGCCCTGCAAAGGGCAGTTCATCCCATCTGCCCTTTTAACTCCCCAGACAAGAGAGCACAGCCAGCCTGCTTGTACCAAACACCTCCTGTTCATGTTATTGATGTGCCATGTCCTGCCCTTACTACTCCTACACCAAATGCTAGAGAACTGTATTTAGGTCTGCCCTGCTTAGAAACAGAAATGTTAATCTCCAGAACATCTTCGATGGTGCAGGTAGATTAGGAAAACAACAATACTCTTACACTGATGGGACACCTTTCCTTAGGGATTGAGGAAATAAGCCACACTGATTTAGCCAGGCCATGTTGCAGAGTCTAACCCAATTTAACTGCTTGATGTCATAGATTCGCAGACTGGTTGACATGAGAAGCAACCTCTGGAAGTCATCCGACCTGACCCCCTGACCAAGCAGGGCCTCCTGGAGCTAGTCTAGTCATTCTACCCTCACTTTAATAATAATAACTACCCACCACCCTATAGGAATTTTCCTTCAGGTTTTTTAACAGTAAACACATAGCAAATAATATGTTCACCATTGGTTCACTTTCCTGTCTTCTTAAAGTTTAACCTGTACGGGCATCACCCTGGGAAACCCACTGCTGTCCCTAGGAAGTGTTCTTCCTCAGTATTGTCCCCCACTCTCACAGGATGAGAAACCCCTTCCCTTTCTTTAGAAGGCATCTCCAGAGGCAGGAAGAGAAGAAGGCCACATAAGACAGCATTACTGCCCCTCTCCTGCCGTTTTGAGCTGGATTTTATGTGCATTTGCTCCCTGCTTCAGCACATAATAGAGAGGATCTCTCTGTCCAGAATGAACTGTCAGAGACTTTCCTCCCACTGAACTGAGCCAGTAAGTCATTCATGTCTTCCCCAGATGTTTCTGTTTTCTGAACTAACAGGAACCACATGTACTGCTGGCTCTCCCTGAAGACCTGGGCCAGCACAAACAGAGGAGGGGGGAATTCCCCACTTGACTTCAGGAACCAGGCATCTGCAGGAGCAAGGTTGGTCCAGAATGCTTCCCAAGTGAAGGCTCTAACAGAAAACCTCTCCCAAACCATTGGGAATAGTGTACACGGATGTGACCAACTGTTGAAAATGCCYCCCACCTTTAAAAAATTTTAATCCTTTTAAACTTCTAAATAGCACCTCAGTGTTTTTAATACTTGTAGTATCAATTAAGTACTACATGCAGCAAACTTAGCTATGGCAGTAGGTGAAGCAGCCATGCAATTTAAGACATGGATAATAAACAACACCCAATTTTCTCACTGAGTTTTAGCACAGATGTCAGTGTTCATTGTAATGGTGATATCACAAAGAACCTTTCCCGCTCAGTTTAAAAAAAAAAAGTCCTTGTAAAATACTGTTATCTATTCTCATGTTTCCAAATATCAAGACAACTATGGTCAATGCACAGCGTGTCTTCAGTTAAACTTTGTGGTCAGGCTTTAAGAGAGGAAAACCTATAGAGCAACACATTCGCAAACACATAAGTCCCTAATCTGGCCATTACATTTTACTGCCTTTTTTTTTTTAATTTACTGCATACTGAAAGTTGAATTATAAAGATAGGAAACAAATTACAATTTATGCAAATCTAAATCTGAGCAGAGGAATTCAGGCGATTGAACAGCATTTCAAAAATAACCAAAAATTAGAATTCTACTTTTTCCTTTTCAGTGTTTGGTTTGTGGTTTTGTTGCCTTTTTTTTCCCTTTACTCTCTCATTCTTGCCTAGATATTGGTCAAAATCATTTGCAGAAGGCATGCTTTCCCAGGCTCCAAAAACACTCTATTCGATTATCAAAAACAGGTATCAAAACTCTGCTTCAAATTTTTTAGAGTCTTTCTTTTATCCAATGCACAAAAACATGTGTTTACAGATGTTCACCAAAAGCAGTACAATTAAACTGTGCCACAGAAGTGGTCTCCAAATTTATTAGGAGGTACATCATGTTTTCAGTTTAAATGCATGTGGTTTATTGCCTATTTAGTTCTGACTGCTAAATAGCAGCACTATTTGAAAAGACAGACTTCAGTGACACATGACTCTTGAGTAAATGAATTTCGGTAGCAGCATCGGCTTACACAGTAAAGATGGGAAAAAAGCCCAGTCTTTTTCTAGAATATTTCTTTTCCTTTGTCTAGCTTTGGCCAGACTATTTTTTTTTTAATATTGCTTCTTTCAAGGTACTGGCCCTCAACCTGTGCTCAGTAACTGGCTTGCACTCCTGCAGAGGTCCTATGAATTCCTCCATTGAAACCTGAACTCCTAAGTCGGTTTGAGTCCACTGTTCACAAAGGCACTCAGACATGAGTAAAGAACAAATTAGAGAGAATCACCACATCCCTATGCTGGTTTAAAAGAAAAAAAAAAAAACCAACAACAAAAGACACAGACCACCATAACTGTAATTCTGCACTTGCAGTTTTCAACTTCTGACATACAACCCCCGGCTCCTTTTATACACTACCAGAGAGCTTCTCTGCCAGTAGCCTGCAAGGCATGACAAAGCCACAGATTTTGTCCAGGAACGAACCAAAACATGGGGTTAAAGTTCATAATTAACTAAAGCTCCATTCAAAGTCCAGTGATCTTAATGAATATCAGTAGTTTTCAAAGACTATCAGGTTACTTTCTCCTCCCAGACAAGCAAAACATCTTCCAGGAGACAAAAATAGTTTGATTTCTGCCTCCATGCCCCCAAGAATTATTATTATTTTTAATGAAACACATTGAGGGTCCACATTGCTGTCAGCTGCCTGCAAATCAGTTTATTTTTAGCTTGTAATATAGTTAATAAAAACCAGGTACAAACCTCATCCTGCTTTAGAAGCACATCTTGGAAATCGGACAGCTCTGCTAAAGTCATTGTAGAACAAGATTTTAAGACGCATCTAAAAAGCCATAAACCAAACTGTTCTTAATATGCCATAAAAGAACTGTTTATCTATGTGCATGCATTGAAACATCTGATGTTGCACTTTTCCATTTATAGGGAAAGGCAACTCTGTCAGAGAGACCACACACTATGTCACATTTAGTACCTGTTAGGAAAGTTTCAGCATGATTTTAATTATTTCCAAGCTGGGTAAATCCCTTTCTGCCTCTTTGCTGGAAGGGTTTATATCAATTAAAAGTGAGTATCGTGTAAACTGTTTAAGCCCCTAGAAAACTTCAACTTGCATCCTAGTTAGCAAATTTCTCTCCTTTTAATTGTCCAGCTACAGCCTTGGCCACAACAACATAAAATGGTTTCACAGGCAGCATAGTACCTAGAATGGTATCCAGATGTCCCTGTATTGCTCTCAATACCTATGATGCACTGTTTGTGCTATCCTGCACTGACAGAAGAACCGAGAGAGAGTGGATGGGCCACTTGGCTGCAGGGGCACCAGACAGCTCTTTCAGTATTTGTATCTAAAGGGTAGACTTCTGGAAAGGCTGGGACCACAAACTTTGTATCAATATCTATGGCTGTGAATCTGCTGAGGAATTTGCACATCCAAAACCAAACACATTTGTTCATCTTTGAACAATAAGGAGGCAAGGCTATGTGTGATCCTGCTCACCTGAATCCCAGGGAAGAGCTCAAACAAGGAGAGACAGGTACAAAGACTACACAAGACGGAGCACCCCCTTTGCTGGAAGTGATACGGGCACATGGCCCAGGACGAGAAGCCTCCATCTTTGGCTCCAAGTCTGGTGCACCTGGAGACACAATAATATTTCTTACCCTTAATAATCAAGTGCCAAGGCTCAGCTGAAACAGATCCCTCATGTTGGGGCTACCCACAACATTAGAGCCTACCAGGTCTTTTTTTCAGAGCAGAAATACACAGCCAGATGCAAAGGAATAATCCCGTGGTCCTGCGGGAACTAGCCCAGCATTAGAGGTTTCCACACACAGTTACCTCTGCAGAGGGAAAAATTGAGTTACGATCAGCAGAAGTAATTCTGCTGTTAAAAGCAAGGCTGGGGTTGGAGTTCACTGATTTGCCCCTCACATCTTGCTCAGCAAGGCACAGCAGACAGCAAAAGGCAGTTGTGGGAATATATAAGAAATGAAGCCTCTTGGTCTCCTTCTAAGGAGACCCCAGCATCTCCTAGCAAAGGGCAATCTTAACCTGCAGCCAGACATGTCCCCACTCTTCAGACTGGTCAACAAGATGAAACCTGAGAGCTTAATCCATGGTCAATTAAAGAACCAATATGTGTTTTATTTATTACTAACAACAGTCCGAGGAGTAGCAGAATTTGTCCATATAAGCTGGCTATGAGAAAAACATTCCTGCATATCCTAGTTCACAGCTGAGATGCCCACCTCTTCTGAAAGAACTTGTTCTGGTAGCACAGGATTTCTTCTCATTTGTCAATGAAAAAACAATAGGAATAATGAGATCACCCCTACTCTTTTTGATACATTTTTCACTTGGCAGAAAAAAAGACCAGATTTATGTTTTGTTTTATACTTCACTCTTATTTGAAAAAAGACACACATATCCTATTAAGCAGCCTGATGCGGCAGTCGGACTGAACACTGTTCTCCCAGAACAAGTCACATAGAGATTTTGATACTACAGAGTTGGGTCATCTGAAGTTTCCTTGGTTCTGGATGTTGAAAATAAGCCTAAGCTTTTCTGGAGTAGAGGAAGGGTATTTGTTACCAAGGAAATTCCACTGCTCCTTATAGTAACAGAAGATGGATTACATTAGCAGGACAAAACTTCCGGTTATGCCCAAGCACAATAGATATCAGATGCTTCCAATATATTTCTGCTCCACCTCAGTGTAGAGTTTTCAGGCTTTCAAGACAATGTCCCCTAGAAGTCATTTAGACACCTAACTTCCACATGAAAGGAGGACAACAGCCTGCCCATAATCTTTTGTGAAAGCTTTCATGGAAAGAGATACAAGTATCACAGTTGAGTTTCATATTTTTGCAGGAGGAAGAGGCAAGAATTTGGACGTAGACTTTGCAATAATTAATCACTGAATAATAAGGAGTTATCCCAGAAAAACATTATATTGCCAAACATCTTCCACACAGATGCACGTTAGCATTGTTTCTCCCTTGCATTTCAGGAATTGTAAATAATGTTGGGGCCAATTCCCAAATACAAGGTGATTTTAGTAGACCACCTTGTTTGGGACCGACCCACAGTCACCAACAGTTAAACATAATCCCTTAAATTATACACCACTGGTAACATCTGACAAAATGCAAATGCAAAGCAAGTCAGGGTAGCACCCATACACCTAAGCCAAGGGCAATGGTGGGATTTAGGGGCAGAGAAGTCTCTTCATTCCCTAATGGCAGATACATCAGTTTCTCCAAGAAGTGAGGTCATTGCAAAGTTTAGAGCATGTACTGAGAACACATCACAGGATGCAGACACACATGCTGTGTTCGGTGTTTTAACAGGGATGGCTGCAGACCCCAAGGGAAACAACACCAAGCTCCTACACTCTGAGACGCCTTAATTTTCCCTGTTCCTTGCAGGGCCCAGGATCCCAAGTAGGTTCATGAGTTTCACTCCACCATCTAGAAACAGAAGAGCTAATTGTAACACCAGCACATCAGTGCAGCCAAGCCCCTCACCAAAACTCTCCCTGGGGATTCCTGTAACCACAAAACTTATGTGCACATTTTGAGCCATAGCCCTCACAGCAAGCCCAGCCCTTCCCTAGGGAAAGGGATGGGTGTTAAGGAGGAGATCATAGGAAAGTGCTTTGCTAATTCAACTTTCAGCTCCAGGAAAGCGTTCATGTCCCCGAGCAATCTTTTCAACAAAATTGCATCTGAATGCCAAAAATTAAGGAAATGAAAAATGAGTAAAGAGCAAATTAAAATCCCTTAGCATTTAACTGTGGAATCAACAAAACGTCGTGTTCCTGGAACAAATGCTGTGCCCCAGGCACCTCAGCAACTGCTGCCCAGCACTGAGAGAGACAGAGTCTCCTCAGCGTCCCACTGTCCCAGCCAAATGACAGCTGGGGACCACCAGGACTCAAAGCACAAATCCCTGTACATGTCAGAGTTTCTCCTCCCTTCCTTTTGTAATGTTTGCAGTACTGTCTCAGTTGTGACTAATGAGAACAACTGAAACCATAGATGGGGCTTCTGCAAAGCAGCACGTTGTCAGAGAGGGAATTGCACAGCTGGTGACTCAGTGGCTGCCCAACATCACTGTTTGCCCCACATGAGCCCTTGCAGGGTGACAGAATTGCAGGCTGCCATGTGATCTCTGCTTAAGGGAAGCATAGTCATGGTGCATTTATGTATTTCTTAAAAAATATAATTGAAGGGCATGCCTCCTTGCAAATCAATTCCAAGAAAACTTTAAAGCTACTTTCATGAGGAAAAAGGGGGGTTAATTAATAAGAAAAATATAATTCAAAGTTAACAGATTCATTCTGGTACTAATATGATTTTTGTTCTTTACTGAAATATCACTCTGATAACATTGTGCTGGAAACAGTACTTTCTTTCCTACACCGCAAAAATGTGTTGGCTCCTCCCATCCCTTAAGTTTACATCCAGTTTAGAAACTGCGACTTTTGTGATGTGCAAAATGTAACAGCAAAGTCCATCTGTACTGAAAGACCACGAGTCTCTCTGAGGCTGCCCCCATGCCCGCAATAATAAGAATTACTGAAGTATGATCAAGTAACTCAGTAAATACAGCACTACCTCCCCTCAGTTGTGCATACTGCATGCATTAACCATTAACTATATTGGAGGCTGTGCATGGTAATGAAGATACCAGTGCAGAAATAAAATGCTGAACTAAGGTTCCAAATTTCTCTTTTTCTGACTACCACGTGTCAGAAAAATCAGAATACAAATCAAAGCCAACTCCAGACAGGAGGAGTCACAGAAGATCAACCTTGTAAAACAGAATTTGTCAAAACCCATGGAAACTGAAGTCCTGGAGATGTACACAGCTCTGCTGAGGACTTAATTTCTATGGACACTTTCCCTTCTGGCCACAGGGCCCCAATTGTCTCAGGTCAAACCTACTGACAGGCCTGTGGTTCCTGCTGAATGTTCCACCCATACACTTCGCAGAAAAAGCACTTCACAGCCGCTGCAAAGCTGCCTCTAAAGCTCACTGGTTTAAGGTTACATTTTGACTTCTCCTTACTTGGAGTATGACTGAAAATACCACTTGTTTTGGCAAGAAAACTGGAGGAGATTCAGTGTAATAGGGGTGAGCAGACCAGTTATTAGCATCTCAGTAGGAGCTGCAGGGTTCAGGAATGCCGTTCAGGGATGCACTTCAGTCTCCACGTACTTAATAGCTAAGACAGCTTCAGTGTTGCTTGAAATGTCTCTCCCCTCCCCACTCCCACAGGATTTACTTTACTTTCAGTGAACAAGTACTGAGTTCAGGAAACGAAAGAAAGTCAAACATACCACAGATGGGTATTAAGCAATCCTCCTTGAGCATTTCTCTGCAAACCATAATGCTTACTTAGAAAAAAAGCACCCTCAAAAGACAAAACCCCACCTCAACACATAAAGCTCTCCCCCCTTCATTCTCCCCCTTCAGCCACAGACTCCTTGGAAGCAGATATGATGTTTTGGGAACCATCACTCAGATGACAGAGAAAGGGTTGATGGACTATGTGTTGATTCCTACTGACTCAGTAACCCCTTTACAGAGTTCACAAGCTCACAATTTGAGAAGGCAAGGCAAAGAAAGCTAATACATTAATTTACAGCATCTTTTACCTTTTTGTTTACCATCTCCCTGACCCAAATTTAACATGTAAGAGACTTCCATTAGGAACTGACAGCTCTATATAAAGATAAGCCTGCAGGGTTATCATCTAGCATTTCCTCTCCAGCACACAAGGTATCTTGTGTTCAACAGATATTTTTCCTGTCTTTCCTCTCAGAGGGAGGTCCAGCTAYGTGCTGTGGCAATTCCCTTTCATGAGGCAGTTTTAACTCTGCATTTAGAAGTTACAATATCAAAGGATATGCAGGCAGGATCTTTCTCAAGTTTTCATTTAACACATGGATAGAAATTTCAAAAAGTTCACAAAGTAATCAAGTTGCTTATTAAAACTATAAACCGCAGCAAGGTATATTTATTTTAACTCCTCTATTAAACTTACAGATACATCTATCCACACAAATATTTTTGTATGTATGTATGTACAACTAAACACAGAAGCTGTGGTCCCCGTACAATTTGCACTCATGTAATTACAATTCAACATTCAAAACCAGACAGGATCCATAGCAATCCTACCAGAGTAAATCCAGTGCAACACAGAAATTAGGATGTTGCAGTACAGGTGAACCCAATCGGCCTGTTTGCCCTCCATCGGTACCACCGTAGATATACTAAACGTTTGCTTCTGTTTGACGTAAGAAAAGCTCCTCCATTTAGGTTCCTTCTCTAGCCTGAATTTAAGTATTAAACAACTCCCCAACCATGTAGGAAAAACACAGCATCCCTTTGCTTTCCCTTAAGGCTGCCAGCTAATGAAGCGGCTCTCAGCGGGTGGAGTCAGCGCGACGTGCCCTCGCAGAGCGCTGCGGACGGAGCGCTGCTGGCCGGCAGCAGCTGCCGACTGCCTCACGCCCACCCCAGGCTGCCGTGCAGGGCCGCCAGGGAGGGTTTTAACCAAGCGCTGTARCCGGCTATGGAGGACACAGGATAAAACACTGGCAGTTCAAATAGAACCTATCCCACAAACCCGAGCCGCGGCGACGTTTTCTCAGTCGTGGTCTAGGTTGATTTGAGCACACGTTTCCTTAACAGGAGCAAGCTCTAACCACAGAGAAATGGCAGCTCATAGGTAATGCATTTGAAATGTCTTTTCTAACTTGTATTTTTCCATATAAATTTAAGTTGGTGAGCATGAACACAAAGGTCTTTTGAAGCAAGGAAAGTAGAAAATGACCGCTTCGGTTTCACTGTCACTTGCCACATGCAGCAGTGTCCCACAAGACGCGGTAGTGACAGCCCTGGAGCGTCCCCGCAGGCCTCATGGCAAAGCCTTGCACAGAAGGAAGTCTTGCACGTAGCTAGTTACATGCTCCAGACTTAACATGCCTCCCCACAGGAGTTACCAAATCCTGTCGACCTTTGATTAGCTAGCCAAGGAACGGCTTCCAGGTTTTCTCTTTTAACTTAATGCCGGCTGTGCCACGAGCAGACGTGCAGGCTTGTGAAACACCCCTCATTACAGTACCCACCATACGCATCCCATACACTCCTCCTGGCACGGACATAGCAGCGTGAAGCCGGATACCCCGCAGCCCCCGCACTCACCCCTCCTTCGCCTCTTGGCCAGCAGCCACCACAAGCTCAGCCGCCATCCTGCAGACTCCTGCAGCAGCACGGCGCCCGAGCCACTAGTGCACATCCCCGAAGGTCACTTGGCCTATCACAGGCACCAATGTGCCAATTCCCCACGGCCAGGGCCCACCTGAACCTCCTCAGGGCTGGCTCCCCGCTGCCCAGCCAGGTGTGCTGGCTCTCCTGGCTCGATGCCGCTGCTCCCCAGCTGGGGCACTTGCTCACGCAGTACTGCGCGGGAGGTACAGCTGTATGTCTACAGACAGAGCTCCACGGGCTTTCCACACACTCCAAACCAGCCCGGAATCACAGCATCAGTGCTTTCCAGGACTTTGTCTTCCCTGCCAGCATTTCAGGTGCTGAAGGAAAGAGTAAAAGAGGCCTCAAAGTTGAAGCCTATTTTACCACTTACTGCTCTGTGTGTTCACCACATGTTTTTCTTACATGTTTTATTTTGAACCATCCTCATAGGTGAAAGAAGCCTTGTCAGCTCCATTTTTTTCAGATGGGGAAATAAGTTGTGGGTGGAAGGAAAAATTCTGTGGTGTGCAGTAGGCTAATCACAAACTCCCCCTCTAGAGAAAATAAATTGGTGACCTTTACAGAAATCATATACAGTGGACAACTAATTAAAAGTATTGCTCAAATGGCCACACAGGTCCAGGCCCAGTAGTCTGGGCCTTTTTTTCCCCTTAATTTATTGTTCTGAATTTCTCCCATGACAGCTGAAAATACCTGCCTTCTCATTTCCTGAATCAACATGTTTGGACACGTAGGAATGGCTGTAAAAGGGCATGAAAGCAGTGCACCACTGGAACAAGCTGAGCCCGGTATTAGGATGTACAGAAGCAAATGTCACACAAGGTCATGCAGGTACTTCTAAAAATCTCATCCTGGCACAAAGCCTGGGACTCACTGATGTCCAAAGGCTGTTTTGCCATGCTCTCAATAGCACCAAAATGTCACATGTGTAAGGACAAATCAAGTGAAACTACTCTTTAGTAAGACAAACACTTCTAAAACAAAGAAGATGTCAAATGACCATGGGGTCACACGCTCAATTATGGTCTTTTGTGCCAGCATGCACTGGTAATTCTTGCTCAGGGATTCATGATGAAGGCACCAGGAACACCACTGTGCTTGAAACTGCCAATATCCATACACTGGTGGTATCAAAATCAAAGCACATTCTAGCAGTGCTTTTGTATGAACCCCTTGCTGCACTTAAAAGTCTTGCACTAGATGTATTCTGCTGTTCTAGTTTGAAAAACACATATTTCATTACTGCTTTAAGACTTCATATATGATTTTATAGGGCACTATGTAAGCTGGCCTAGCAATCTGCAAACCAGAAATCCTTAACCCAGAGCCACAGTCAGGAGCTTTACAAATGAATTTTCGTTTCTTCATAAATTATCCTCTTCCAAGATTAGGAAAACTCAAGTAAATCACTGAATCCACTTTGCTGATTTGCCGCATTTTTCTGAACAACAAACAAGAACATTTCTCTCTGGAGACTGAAATTTCAACAGCCACATTGATTACCTTTATCCATGAATCAGAATCCTGAACTTAGTTCGGTAGGTTAAAAAGCACATCCATATTCATGCCCATATCCTTAACACATGTTTAGGTTGCAATATTCTCAGTCAATATTGTGTGGCTCTATTTTTGGCTTATACATGTAGGCAATTCAAACCAGCTCATAATTAATCTTAATAAACAAAACATATGAAGAGTGGACAGACAGTGTTTGCGTGTGTGTAACTTGGGTATGTARCTAAGTAGCTTAACCCCACAGCCACATCATGGGTCAGCAGCACTACCAAGCACAGAGCTCAGATTGTTCATATTCAAGTTCACACTGGATCCCACAGATATGTCTAGAGTAACTGGTTGTTTATTTAAATGAGTAAAATATTTCCTCAGAAAAAATTATTAATGTTCCACGTTCCAGTGCTTCATTTCCCAGCATCACACATGCATGGGTTACACAAACATAGACGGGCCAAAAAAGCTTACTTCTTTTTGTATTGTCAAGACAGCTTGATTTGTTTCTTCTCCAAGGAACTTGGAAGTCTGTAAGAAGGAAAAGTGCTGGAAAAATAAGAATATTAACCTTATGTACAGAACAAAAAAGAGCAAACAATAATGTTGGCCCTTCAGAGTTACTCCTTGAGTTTGCACTGGAAGAATGCTGCAATACAATTTTGTCACATCACCACAAGATTTGCTGATTTGGAGTAGGTGTAATGCACTATTGTGCCCACTGAAAAAAAAAACACCACAGGACTACCCTCCAGGAAAATTCCAGAAAACCCACAGATCTTGCTGGAATTCGTACCTCCTTACAGTTCTAGGTACTTTGGGTGGAAGGCGACCCAAAGCTGATACGCTCGGGTTGAACATCAATGGACCTCTGGTAGCCATTTCTTCATTGGATTTCTTTTGATGTTGCTTTGGTTTCAGTGCTGGTTTTTGCTTTGGGGGTTTTTTTTGTGTGTTTGTTCTTTAGCTCTGGCTTTTACTACTATAATAATGGGGTTGTAGGCATGGATTTAGGTGTTTTGTTTTTAATTGAACTGGACATAGGACTCATCACTTCCCTTTCTAGATCATCAGCTACTCACCACTGCTGGAGAGCTTTCTAATTCATTTCAGAAGTCAGCGTATTGATATTACTACACAGAAGTGCATATCTCACCCTAAGACTCCGCAGAAGGAAAGAAAGTAATTTAAACAAAGAAGTATGAGAGCTATCTCTGTAACCATTTCCACAATATGTCTGTGGCCAATTGCTACAAAAAAAATGTATCACTTGCTTTGTGTGTTAGAGGGGGACAATTGCAAAGGGATTAGGACTCAGTGACAGAAGCCTTAACTTCACCACAAGAAATAAAAATTACCTGAATTATCAGGGAAGGCAGAACTCATAGTTTTAACTGTAATGAAGCCTGTAAATCCTGGTACCAGATCCCGGCCCCCTAAGCTCACCTTTTTCAAGTATGTAAAAAGACAAATTACCACGGAGGATTTACAGTGTATGTACTGGAGCAGAGACCAAACAAGAGATGCCACAGTAGCAGAACTGAAGGAGGTAGTGGACAACACGGCGCAGGCAGCGTGGCTTCAGGAAGCCTGCAGCTCCATCTGCTCCATATGGCTTAAAAGCCTGCAGGGGGTTAATGCAGAATCACAGAATCACAGAATCACAGAATCTAGCTCCTCCACAGAGACAAAACTACGGAAGTGACTGTCTGCTTGTGGATATTTTAAACAAAAAAGAAAACATATGGCCCTCTGGAGCTATGTTTGCTTTTTCTCCAGCTAGTATGACACAGAGAACAGATAGCCTTGGCCTACAACTAAATGTAAAAGTTTTATTCCAAGGAGCAATTAGGGAACAATTTAGCGAACGTGCTTCAATTTTTAAAGTTCTCAGATTAGCAAAGCAGAAACAAAAAATTTGAGAATGCTCATGTACACTAACTAGTAAAAACGTTTAAGAGCACAAAATATCTTGGCTGTATAAGCCAACAGTTTCTTACCTGTGAGAGGAATATTTCTGCAAACTACCAAAGACAACTTACAATGAATAATTAAAATCAGCTTTTTCTCTCCCAGATGCTATTTTGTAATTTTACACATAGACTAGTAATGAGCAAAAATTAAAACAGAATAATGGGCTTAATTCAGAAGGCTGAAAAGAAAGACTGGTAATTTCATTTCTAAAATCAGAAATTTCACTAGAAATGTAATCATGTGGATTAAAACCACAGATATAATAAATAAGTCAAGGGCAGCCATGATGCACATCTTTAAATTCAAGTCTTGAAACATGCTGATAAATATTTCAGAGCACAAACTCGTGCAGCAGTCTGGACCCAAATCCTGAGCCACCATGTGCAGACACAGCCCACTGACTTCTGAACCCCAGCAGGAGTGCCTATGGCTCATAGGGAGCTGGAGTTGTGCATTCCCCGGGGAAAGCAAGGCCAAGTCATCTAGTCCAACCTCTGCCAGAGGATGAACTGTGCCTTAAACACTGCCAATGTTTAAAATCTTATTTAACTTTTATATTAAAACTTAAGTGAATGATTTTATAATGTTCTCAGGAAATGTATTGCAGGGCTTTGCAAACTTACCATCAAGATTATTTTCTCCTAATGCCTAATCTGAAGGTAGGCAATTACCTCTTGTCCTATGAATAGGGAATTTAGAGAACAAGGTTTGGGATTGGTTTTTTACTGTCTTCTCTGCAATAGCTTTTTACAAATGTGAATACTCCTTTAGTCCTTGCTCCTGCAGACTAAACACACCAAATTCTTTCAATTGTTACACACAAAATGATGTTGTCTAGCACTCTCATCTTTCTTGTCTCTCTCTCCACTGGACTCCTTCCAACTAGCCCCCAACGTACCTCAAGTGTGGTGCCTGAAACCAGATATAGCATACCAGCTCAGACCTCATTAGATCTTATTAGGCCTAATTAGAGTAAAAGGTTATTTCATGTGAATTTAATGCGGAATGCTTATTTATTCAGTCTAGTATGAAATTTGCTTTTTCACAAAAACATGACATTATTGACCCATTATTAACTTGCCACTCACTGCAATCTGCATGTCCTTTTCCACAGAATTACAACTAGCCAGGTCTCTTCCACCCTCTTTCTGTTAATTACTTCATTTCAACACTTTATATTTGCCCTTAATGAAGCGAATCCTGCTTACATCACCTACTTTCAGCAGTTAATTTAAGTAACTTATTGTTCTAATCTATTCCTCCAATACACTTTCAGCTTTTATCATCAATAATTACTTGAAAATGAAGTATCTATTGCATAATCCAACTCATTTTATAAAGGTTATCAACTAGTATAAAACTGATTTCAGTAAAGGCCTCCTTATTACATCTTCCCAGGTGACAGTAAATTATTAATAACAACCCTAAGTACACATCACTCTTGTAGATCCATTTAAACCATGCTTCCGGCATTGGCTATGAAAATGTCAAAAGCAGACTTTACCAACAGCCCCTTATCAAAATCAAGATGTGTCACCTTTCCAGCTTCTCTGTTCACAAGTCAATTACTCTGTGTGAATCACAACATTCTGTCACAGAAGGAACTGTTTGATAGGATTTATCTTTCATGGTGTTTTCCCTTTTCTCTGAAATTATATATTAAAAAAAAGAACTCAAATTGAGAAAGATATATAGAAACTATTTTTCCCCAGAATGAATATTAGAAACAACTAAAATGCATATTTCAATTTGTGAAGATCTCCCTGTCTGCCTCAAACTGGTCCACATTATCTTACACATCAAATAGATCAAGGGAACATTATAGTTGTCCTTATTCAATTTTATGTCCTTTAATAGAAATGCTTACTTCTTCCAGATACACTCCCTACATTTTGATGAAAATCCTGAATTAAAAGCCAATGAAAACTGTCCTTTATTCTTCTATAGACTTTGATGTATTCTGGATCACTCCAGTGGTGAATAGAAATTCTTTCCCTATCTATTACTTTTTTTTGAAAACATTGCTGTCCTACACACTCAGACAGAAGTAGTAGGTCTTCAGTAGTCTATTTTTATGTACAGGTTTTGTTATATAGATGATATAAAAGGTTAGTGGTGGACACATGCTGGACTAGGTTCTTCAAAGACACATTGATGCCACCAAATTAGGCAKCTCTTCAAAGAGAAAGAGCCAGACTTCACAAACCTGATGGAGGTCCTGATACAAATCCATTAAACATCACAACTGTAATAGATTAATCTAAACCACTTAATTTAATTGGTCTGATCTTTAATATTGTACTTGATGTTACAAATAAATGATAACTTTAATATTTAATTTATAAAATTTTCACATTTCCATGTAAAACCAACAGTAGGTTTAAAGTAAAAAGAGCTTTGTTGAGGCAACAGCTTTCTTTAACGTCAACAAGATTATAATTTTTTAAGAGTAGAGAAATGTGTAAACATAAATATTCATGATTTTCTTCTGTACACATCTGTGTAAATTAGTTGATATAAATATAATTTACTGTAGAAACATTTTTTGTTTGTTTATGCTACACACAGTTCTATGCTGGCATCACACACTAGTTGATTAATCTTTCAAAGAGTGAGATTTATTCCTTTTGCATTCTAACCCTCAGTATGTCCATTGCCAGCAGTGGACTTCATGTTCAGAGAATCAGACTCACAGTGTCAGCAATCTAAAATTAAACTTCAGTACAAGATTATAAATAATCAAAAATGAATGTATTATTTTAATATCACAATTGCCAAGACGCTCCAAGGCCATGATCCAAGCCAACCAAAATCAATGACTGTTTTTCCATTGACTTAGCTGAAATTCACCCGCAGTTTTCAGTCACTGTAGATTCTCATTTTAGTTTTGCAATCTTATTACAGCACGAAGAGTTAAAAGTACGTAGTATCAGAGCTTCAGTGTGAGAAGTAAAGCCTCTAAGTCTTTCTGGGCCTCTTTATCCTGAAAGAAACAGACAACCATGTATCAACTTCGAGAGGATAAATCCCTTCATTTGCCTAATACGTGCCTATGCACATTTCTTTACTAACAACAGACATTACACACAACTGCAACAGCCACRAAATGTAAAGACTGCATAGTAAGTTAATTTATCAGTGAATACAAAAATAAAGTTTGAAGTGAAAACAAGAGCCAGATGGCAGCCCTCCCTTTACAGCTCTGTTAAAGCACTTAAAATGTTAGCCCACAAATAGCCTTCTCAGCAGACCAGTAAGCCCTTCACCTTGGGATATAACTTTTATTGGTGTACTTTGCATAAACTATTGCCTTGCCTTATACTTGATGTAATCTTGCAACCTGACTGCGTGCAGTTTTTCTAAAGATGTTCTGTGATGTTTGCTAATGATTTATTATGCAACCAAGAAGAAAACATTGGGAAATGTAATTAATGACATAGGTTAGATTGTGCTTTCAGTGCATACAGCCATACCTACCTTTAATAGCCACCATGGGCTGACTACACCCTCAGTATCTTCCAGACCAGGCTCTGCCTATGCTACTGGGCTCACAGCAGAGTGGAGCCAATGCAGGAGCCAGAGGCAAGTGATCTGCTGTGCTCAGAGCCAACACTACATTGTACCTCCTAGGGCAGAAGSAAAAGGCTCCTTTTAGGCCAATGTGTTAAGTGCACAGTTTGGATGGGGCTTTAAACCAAACCCAGACCTAAGACTCTCTCACAGGTAACCAGTGACATATGTTTTGGCTATTCCATGTATAATCTGCTTGGAAAGGGGCACATGCATAGAAGCATGTAACCAYGGTACAAAAGCTCCATTATTCTACTTATTTTTAAAAGTCTCCTGGATATAATCCGCTTCCTTCAGTTGCCACTGCAAAACTTCCAGCTTGCAAAATGCATCTTGGTTTAAAACCACATTTCTGAAAAGTCAGCACCTCATACCTGCAGGCTCATAAAAGTCCAAACACCCAACACACGCACCCATGGACACTTAACAGTGCAAGTGAAAAGTGCCTGCACATCACRGATTTTGAGTAAGTATTTCTAATGACAGGGACCAGTAATGATAATGCCACAGGCAATTCTGAAAGAAAATCCTGTAGACAGTCAGTGAAGTAATCACTAAATTTCAGGATCACTTCATTATCCAATCAACCAAAGAGCTGGAACAAAATACAGAACATTTTAGAATATATTTTATGGGTGAAGAAATTCCTGCTTCTCTTTATTTTGGTTAGYTGTCTATAATGTCATGGAGGAACAGAGAAGAATATTGAGATGATAGAAACCATATGCCAGACATGTCAAACTACATTATATTATTGGTCTGGATTAAGGCATTAATACATTAGCTGGACACTTCTCTTGGAGTTACTGCCTTACTCCCACTGGCAACAATAGGCTAAACTATCTGCCTAATCATTTATCAGAGGCCTTAAAAGGCACACACTGCAAAGCCAGTAAGCTCTTGCCAAAATACTCTAACAGAAGGAAATGTCACACTGAATTGAGCACCCCTTAAACTCCACGTCACTACAGGCTGGCTGGAGCACCAAGCCGTTACTTTCAATAAAAATTGAAAAACTCAAAATTTTCCCTTAATTCARGGAAAATACACTATTTTTCAGTACTGTGGTCGACTTGTGAAAATTATTCCAAACTCCATTAAACAAAAATGTAAAAAGCCAGATATTGTCCCATGCTAATAAGAAATGGAAAAGTTTCATTGTATCTGGTCCTATTCTTTTGACACTTTTCTAAGCTGAAAAGTATAGATGCAGATTTTCTCATATCTGAATAGTGTTCAGCACTTCATGGGTTGATGGGATTCTCTACTCACTTTGCAGGATACAACACTTTAAAAATGTATCTCCAAACAACTTTGGATAATTGTCTCTTTCGTTAGAAGTAAAGGATTATATTGGGCTATGAGCTTTACAAGTTGCAAAGGTCCAGAAAATATTAGGCAATCTTCCCTGAACCTTCCTCTGGGCTTAGGAAAAAGAATGGAACAAACTCATGATTGTTCTAAGAACTGTCTGGAGAAGAAACCGCAAACGTGCAAGGCGTTCTATCTCTGGTTTGCCAGTTCTAAACAAGACTATATCAGTAAAAGCAGGAATTATTATTGTTGCAAACCACTTAACGGGCTGCATTAATTGAGCCAGCAACTTCCAGTCAATAAGAACTCAGATGGCAAAAGCATTGAAAAAATCAGTAATGGCATTAAAAACAAAGCTGAGAATGGTCAGTGAAGGGAACTATGATGTCACCTTTGGATAGAGTCCTTCCAGACCAAGAGATGTGTCATGCTAAAAGGAAAGAGCAGCCACAATTCTGTCCAGTGTATCAGTTTCCAGTTTTAAGGGTGTAAACTTCATTAACACCCAAAGCTTGAATGCTAACGGAAATACAAAGCCATAAATCCTGTATTTGGCCAACTCTCTTCCTTGTTGATTTCTGGGTCTGTGGCTTTCTGAAAATGAACAATAAGGTCGGCTTTTATTTTCTTCTTCCGACAGCAGGCTCTCCCTTTAGAGTGTGGCAAGCAGGAGAGGTGCAAGTTGTAGGAGGAATGCAATATTCTTGCGTCAGTTCCATTTGTTCACCCTGAGGCTTAGTTCAGCACTGACTGAAAACACAGCTATTTTCAACCTTGTCTTTCTATTRTCAAGGCTTACATTTATTAAACACTCCTTATATCATTTTCAGAGTTGAATATGAGTTCAAAATGTTCTGCAAACTGCTACACAAAAGGTATTCAAATTACAGGGTCAGGGACTGTATTTTACCTTATTTCTATTCTGTTGCTTTACTTTTATGTTTCATCATCCACAGGGGATATGCACAGAAAAAAAAGACCTGGGAGGCCAGGGACTGAACAAGGGGAGAGAGGGAGTTGAAAACAAGAGCAAGAAGGAAGAGAGAGCTCGTGGGAAAAAGGGAGTGTTAGCTTAACTGGAAGTAGTTCGCATATTGACAGTTCATTTCTGCTSAAAAAAATTTACTGATAAATACATATATGCACAGACCTACACATATAAATATGCATGTAAAAATTAAATGGTAATTAAAGTCAAAACAGAAAGATAATGATTTTACCTTCCATCTCTGCTAATTATTTCCTTATGCACGAACACACTCAACCCAGGCACTGCACATGTGTGCACTTGTTGACAAAGTCCCAACTGTCAACAGAGAAGCCCCATGACCACAACCAAAATGGTTACACCAGCCAAGGAAAACATAATTGTGTGCAGCCAGTGCCAAATCCCAAGCTGACATGCATCCTGTAGGGTTTCATTGAAGTCAGCAGGGCAGCATGGTATATTAAATGAGCTGGGCTCAAGGGTGGTCCAAAGCTGTACTCTGATACGCAGTAACAGCAATGAGGTGCTGAGAGACACTTCTGCTTTTGGGTACAGCTGTATCATTCCTTTGCAGCTCCAGAAGAAATCYTGGACTGTAACAGAACAGACTTCCAAACATGCACAAGGATTGTTAATTAGAGAGCAATAGCTCTTGTGGACAATATAAATCATGCAAAGCTACGTGCTATCCCTTCTCGGTTTCATGACAGACTCATAGATGGTGTGACCGTAGTGTGCACTAACAATTGTGTAATACTGTTTGTTTTCTCCTTAGATTTTTCAACACACCAACGTGATCATCCACTTGCCACCTTCTATATGACTACTATATGTCACAAGCTAGGGCATTCTGTGTTCTTTCATATTTTTACTATCTTCCTCTGGGGATTAACCACAACTTCTCAAGGCTTTTAGGATCAAGGCAAGCACAGCTTTAAAATACGTAGCCGACAATAATTACACATTTACAGATATTACTTCAAGTAGAGGGAAAAATACCCTTTCACACCCAGAAGACTATGAATAAACAGTTCAGCTAGTTCAAGGACTGTTGAAAAATTACAAAACAGCAGAATACAATTTAGAATAGTGAACAGTCATGCAAAATTTTAATCCACTAGTTCTTTTCTAATTTAAAAGACTAAATTTCACCTATGATCTGGTTTTCTTTTACTATTGTATACAATGTGGAGCTTTAGGTGTTCAACACGTTCTCCTCTTTCTGTTCAGCTGCTGCCCCTCCCATGATGGGACCTACAGCTTTTCTTTCTGTGCAGTCATTGCTGAAAATTCGAGCACAATCACACCCAGTTACAGCCCCTTCAGAAAGGTGCCTGTTGAGGCTTTCCTTCACAATGTATATTGACTCCAAAACAATATATTTCAAAATCCCAGAAGCTTGACTTGGCCCAGCTACTCTAAAAAAATAGGTTTTTGCAAATCCATTTTTGCAATCCTGCAGTGTACGACCACCTCTGTGAATACTACTCCCACTCTGCCCCGGCACTGTCACCATGCCAGCAAAGCAGACATACTCCACACTTTGGGGAGCTGTCTGCTGACCAGTCTTGCTGGACTAAGAACTATGCTAAAACTGTGTTACCTTTGATGGGATGTTGAAATGAATACTTTGTGATAGTCAATTTAACCATAAATATAATAAGCTTGGTATTTATCAGGATAGACTTCATCCTTATGTATGAAACTGTGACACTACAAGAAATATCTTTATCACTTCTTTGAATCATTTTTGGAGGGAGAAAAGAAAGAAGTACACAATGCAAATAAACCTTTTTTCAAGACCTTCAAAAACACGCAGACAGAAAATTGGTCTGATCATTAAGATAGAGAAAAATAGACTGTATACTTAGAAGTGCAAAATAATGTAAAATATGGGCAGTCTCAAATTATTTTAGCAACTCTTTAACAAATTTCTCATTTTCCCCTATCATTTTAGTTCGAAACCTGAACTCATTATAATGAGTTTTTAAAAGTGTATTCCCTGAGCTTGAAGCAGTCACGTTCATTGTATACAAAACCACTAATTAAGAAATAGTTTTTTCAAGTACATTCAAAAAATATTTTAACTTTGACCTGGTGGTAGCTATTAGGAAATTCTTGTTCAACTCCACAAACRGTACTAGCAGGAAAACAATAGCCTAGAATTCAAAATGAACACAAATGTGAACACTTCCATTATTTTGCAATTGAAACACCATCGACTTTTGCTGGCCATTTGGAGACCAAATGTGCATAAAATTTAAAGCAACAAATATTCGCTGAAAAGAATGACATTTTGTATTGAGCTGAAGATGTCGGGAAAAGATTCTGTTTGATGAGAAAACAAGAACATTTTTATAAGGTCAACCCAAATTATTAACAGTTTCAATTCGTAGTTTTTTTCACAAACAAGTCATAATTCGTAACCTTCACTTTAAAAGCAAAAGTCAATTACTTTTTTTCCTCCTCAAAATCTTACTTCAAAGGACAGATTACCACAGCACCTTCAAACGAGATCTTTTGGAAATATCACTGCAAGGTCTSCTCAAATGACCAATCTATGGTAGCTGGAGAAAGTATCTGTTGGAAAAATCTTGAAAATGCAGATAACCAAATGGTTATCTGTTTTAACAGGAACAGCCGATCGGTGTTGAAGTTTATACTCTGACCTCTCTTCCACCCCTCTCTAATTTCAACTTTTTTCCTTACAGACCATATTAAAAATGAAATTAATAACCAGGGAGATCAATTATGGTGATGTAAAAAAAGTGTAAGAAAATTGTATGAGTGTGATTCCTYCTCAGCAGCTGCATTCTTGTGTAAACATTCAGCCATTGTTCCTCCCTATTATTACATTTATCTCCTCCTCCACATGAGTTTCAGATGTCACTGATGGTGAAGGCAGAGTCTTTAACAAGTCTCTGCTTCCTGCCATTCTACACCTGCAAGAAGTGAATGCCATAATCACCAATTTCTGTAATATCTAAATCTCTCTCACTTGTTAATTTCAACTCTGAATTGCCGCCATTTCTAATTACTGGGAAGGATGGAGTGCACAAAATCACAAATAATTTTGTAAAACACATTCTCAATTTCAGGGAAGTTTTTCTCTGCATTTTAAGTAAGACTTTCATCAACTCTCAGTGCAAATGGATTTCCTTTGCATTTTTCCTGCTTTGCTGTCTTCATCTCTTCCAAGACTACACTTTTTGTAACACAACTGCTGCTTTTCAGATTAATTTTCAAAAAAATGTAATAGAGACTAGAACCTTGAAATTTTAATCTCTTTCTCTGCTAGATTGTTAATTCCTTTGTGGTGAGTTTACTGGTCCTACAATCACAGAGTTCACTCTCATGCCCATGCTCATCTCCAGATACAAGAAAAAATAATTTCTTCACTGTTATACTTTATAATCCTACATTGAGACTTGACATTCTACAAGTTCCAACCTTGAAAATATCCAACAATCTTTATTATACACAAGAAATTAGTGTCTTATTCCCCTTACAAGCAAAGGACCACATGTTTAACCAAACACACACACACACATTTTGTCTTTCTATATAGACACCCGTGATAACAAAATTAAATTACGTTTTTGTCTTCAAATTAAGAAAAATAATTTCATTCCACCACAATAGTCCACCACATCTGGTTTCAACTGCCCTTCATGTAGTCACACTCAGCAAGGCTTTGAGCACACTACAAAGTAATGAGTCTTGGTAAGGGTAATGCAATGTCCACTAGATGAACAGAGCAGCTGTTAGGCACTTTACAATAACTCACAGCAGCTCTGAAYATTAGGATCTCTTTTACTGAAGGGGCAAATGTTTCCCAGGACCCTGAGGTTATCCACCTGGGTAGCAATCAGAGAAAAACTGGACAATTTAATGTCCCATGCACCTCCAGCAGTGAAGTACCACTCTAGAGCATGACAGTATTTACAGCCAAGGAAGGACCATATGATTCATTGGAGGTTTTTGTTTAGAGAGGATAGAGAAAGGTCTCTTAAGTTGCACTGTGACATCAGTTTTGTTTTTCCAGATGTAATTTGAACCAAATCTCACATATTTCCTTTTAAAATAAAAAAAAATGCATAGACTGATAAGTTAAAAATGTGCCAAACTATTTTAAAAAACTGTCCTCTTTTAAAAAATCCTCCTGTAACTCTCAATTTACAGGACTTACAGRAGTTGTTCAATCAGAAGTTGTTTCTTCTTTCTAATTTCTGTGTATCCTTTTTAAGATTCTTAATAGGGTTGAAACAGGCTGTCTGTTTTATTTTTTTTCTTTAACAAGAATTAGCTATGTTTGGAAGCCTCATTACCCCTTGAATTAAAATGTATTCTGTGAGTGCTACAACAGATGCAGAGAAGGGATATCTGGATATGATACAACATTCAAGACAAAAATAATATCACTTAACTCGATGTGTTACATGACATGAATCCTAGAAAAAGTGTCAAAGAATTGTCCTGAGTTACAGCAGCTGAGAATTTGACCTGAGGATTAAAATGAACTATGGGCTACTTTACTGATGCCAAGCACCTCTGGTTCCCAGAAGTCACTGGAAACTGTGGATGCTCAGAAGCAATAAAAAGTAAACCATTGTCTCTGATTATTTTTCTGCAGGATGATTTGTATCATGAAATACTATACATTTCCTCAATGTGGCACCTTTCCAGCAACTTTGTCTCTCAGTCTGCTCCTGMTTTTATGCCTTTATACAAATACATGTTTCTCAGTAGAAGCCAACATTTAAAAACAATAAAGGAATTCCCCTGCTTGAAAAAAGAGAAAACTCATATGAGAAACTATGATTACACTTGGGAATGATGGGTTTCACATGACTCTGACAACATACCACACTGCTGACAACCTTGAGATTCTGTGGCAAACTGAGAGAAATCCTCAGACTGCTGCTGACCTGTGCTTTTTTTTYCAGACCACGAACCCCATCTTCTACCGGGCTGCAGTCAATTCAAGCACTTTATTAGCATCTATTTATTACTGTCTCCCCAATGTCTCTTTAGTCTTATTACAGTCTCTTCCCTCTCTTAAACTAATCTGACTAAATGTTACTTCTACATACAGCCCCAACCACTTCACTTCCAACATGTTTTCCCAAAAATCAGTAACAGTCTTTCTGTAACACAATAACCAAAACAACATGTAATATTCGAATTCAGATGGGACTTGAGGTAACAGTTAGCATCAGCAGAGTTCATGTTCCAGATCTCCATTTCACAGTAATTTCTTTCAGCATGCACTTGGTTTTACCCTGTGCTGAGTGCTTGGTTGTTTTTTTAAAAATTGAATTACATACTACTGCCCCAACACCATATTTTTCTGGACTCTTTTTTTTCTAAACTTAACTCAAAACACATCATAAGTAAACAAGATAAAGGAGACAAATCYGTGATATCAATAGAATTAGTCAAAACAGAAGAGGTCAAATCAACTTGTCCGCTTCAGATGGACAAAAGATTTTTGGGGCTCATTTGATGCTCGCTCTTCTGTTCACAAACCAGTATCATTCTTATTCTCATCACCACCTTGCTTGCCAGAATACATATACCTACCCCACAGACTGCTCCTGAATTCCTGCTCTCACCTCAGGGTTCCCTYTCCTTCTCAGGTCTGCTGATACTTCAGAAATGAGATGGGGTATTAAATAGATAACTTATAGCAGCCTTTCCTATGTTCTGTAACAGGCAAGCTGAAGGTATATTTTAACAATAAGTAAAGAATAAAGCAGAATTAAATCACTGTTAATGTCATATCTGTATCAATACATATTTAAAGAAACACTGAACTTAAGCAATGATTACTTAATTTATGATTGGTACATACTATAACTTGGGCCAAAAATTAGGCCACCCAGGAGCAGAGGCTGGTGAGGCATGCAGTGGTCTTTCTTCCCAGCAGGAACACTTGACATAAACATGTTAGTGCTCCACACACAGCACTTATTGTCAGTCAAGTTACAGAGTTATTTAACGGTCTTTTTCCTTAACTTCAAAGAATAAAATGGGATGGGGCCAATTCATCTCAGGAATCACCTCTCTCTCTCCATACCACATCTGCTGTACTCAAAGGGGGTCCCTTAGGCTGACAAAGCTCAGGTTTGAACCTGTCATGCTCTAGGATGGTAAGATGTTTCCAGTCATAGGTCAGTCATGGAACTTCTACATGAGATCAGACAGAGTGAACCTTCTCGCCATGACTTGGTTTACATTTGAGAAATTAAACAACCTAAAATCTCTCAAATATCTGTAGAAATTTTGTGTCCACATATCAAAAATATTCTAATGGACCTAAAGAGGAATCTAGTCATCTCTTAGAACAAACTATATTCCAGCAGATGTAACTTGAAGAACTGTGCCTCCTTAACTGCACTGTCCTTGAAGACAAAGGCAATTTTGAATAACTCATCTACCTCTGCTGTAGTTAACATACTGCCCTTGACAAGAATCACAAACCAGAGGCTTTCAGAAGCAGAGATAGAGACTGTAGGACAAAAATCCAGAGTGCTTTCAACTGAGACAAACATAGGTCTGGGGCAAAATTTCAGCACAGCTAGAGTGACACACTCAACTGCTTATGCTTAAGATGATCTAATGAAGTGGGTTGAATTACAAAGAGTACAATTCAATTTCTGATACAGACAAGTCCCTGACAGTTCCCCAAACAAAGATTTTTTTAAAGCTGTTGATACAGACAACTGTAATGAGCCAACCTAGAGTGGAAGAAAAAGGAATGTTCTGTGTTCAGAGGAAAAACTGAAACATTATGTTATTACCGGCAGTGCAATAATGGATGCCAAAGACAAGAGAACAGTCACAAGGGAACAAGTTATCACTCTCAATACCCACCTCATTAGTAACTGAGAGAATTGACAGTGCAGAATCACAGTACTTCAGTGCATTGTTTTTCTGGCCAAGATCTTTATAGCACTGAGAAGAAAAAACATTTTGTTTCCAATCAGACCACTGTAAGAACACCAGAGTGTACAAATCATTATTTTTAAAAGAACTTGGTTACCTTTGCCAAATACACATAATTGTATTTGGAATACCCTGGATGCATTTCTTCTGCCTAAATAATAAAAAACAGAAAAGAAAATAGACATAAAACTTCTATGATGAGATTTATGTGGTCTGCATAACAGTTTTAGTAATGCACTACATTTCCTCAAACATCAGATGGAATCATCCCTACCGTGTGTAATGCAATCTGTTTAGTAGCACTTCAAAAAAACATCAAGAAAACACAAAACTCAAACCCGAAACCAGGCACATGAGATGCTGATAGAGAACACATAAATATGTTCTGTACTGCTTGCTCTCCTCTCTCCCTAAGTGCTCTGTAAACATCTTGGGTCATTCTGCACAAGATCTACTGGATTCTTTCACTTACATAGTAAGTTTGAAAATACTGCTGTCTCTAGATTATTAATATTTATTTTATCATAAAAGAAATAAGAAAGCAACCAACCATTCACACGTTGTGTAAGGAGTAATGAACTGTGTATCGATTTTACAATTATTTCTCTTCCACAGACTCCTATCTTCTAGCTCTGAGTTCACCTTTCTTTTCACATTATCATCTTCTGAAAAGTTCGGGTAATTAAAAAAGTTSAAGAATGCCCTCTTTTTAAAACACATCAAGGATGTAGAAGCTTGCAAGATGAATAAAAATCTTATTAATTATCTACTAACAAAGACGCAGCTTTTAATCAAAAAAGAGCTTTTGGGAGAGAAAAATTACATCCATCAGTGAAATTTATAGTAGCTGCAATCCTTGGACCAAAACAATACTGCTTTCACCATAACTGTGTAGAATCAAACAACTGAAAAAGAAACCCAAACAGTTGTCTTTTAGACAGTAATTTGATTTTTGTTGCTGAAGATGACTTAAAACCACAGTCACTCTGCAGCCCACCACAAAATACCCTGAAGCTAAAGCGAATGTTTCAAATTATTTCTACCACTTTCGGAATTTGACCTTAGAGATAAAATCTCTTAAACTGGGAAAATGGTAATGTACTGTACTGTCCAAAATTCAGGAGATCATTCAATCCTTAAATAGACTAAGAACACAGAAAACAAGCACTTCTGATAGTGAAGAAAATATGCCTGTTCAATTCCTTTGAGAAACTTTCTGAAAGTAACTGTAATGATAGAAGTTTTTGCTTTTAATTCAGTCCAGTGAAAAACTTGTATGCTTTTGAGCTCCAGAAGCAGAAATTATTCATATGGAAGACACTGAAAGGTAGATTTATTTTATTCATGTGGTATTTTCTATGGTTCACATAGAATGCCCAAGAACATGGACCTGTATGACAGAGTTCTTTTTTCTACTTCATTACAAAGTCAATTTCATCTCCGCAAATAAGAAAGGCTTTTACAGAAATTCGATAAAAAAAGCTTCAGATCAGTAAAAGAGAAGCATCACAACGTCAAAGTTTTCCTTGCCTATGTTAACCTTCCTGCAAACGGGCAAGTCAGCAACTACCCTTGGTTAGTTTGTTTCAATGGCATATATAACTAATCCATATCCATATCACATTCAATTCAATAACTATTAACCATGGCAATTAATTGAAGAATTTCCTGAAACTAAATAAAGAACAGAAAGGTGCTACYCACTCATGTCCAAACTAATTATAGAACCGAAAAGAAAAGAATATTTTAATAGAGAACTCAGAGGTGTTTAGAAAAGCCCTGAATTGATAGTTACTGAACGTAATCTGTTGAACAGACATCTTGACAATACTCACATGTAACAGCTGGTAAACAGCAACACAGGAAAACCTTTGGCTAGGACTTACCTTAAGGAAATTCTGCAGTGCTTCTTCTACTGTTGAAGTTGGTGGAGTACCAAAGAGAGCAGCAGCTACTTTCTTTTCAATCCAAGACAACTGAGCTACCTGGAATTAAAAAAAAGAAATTTAAAAAAGTCAGAAGTCTTTAGGGTTGCTTCTCAGTTTTCCAGCAAATACTGTCTTTTGCACTGTACTTCTTACACAATGTATTTTGCAAAAGAACCTGAAAAGGAATGTTTTATAGTGTCAATTTGGCCAGCTCAAAGCAGTCTTTTGGATTTTAGAGTCATACGACCAAACACCAACATCCTCAATATAAGATTATTCCCATGTTCAAAGCTTTAAGTACATTTTAGGTTTCATAGCACCTTGCCTGTTTTAAAAATGTAAGGCTAGAAATAGTACTTGAAACTTGTTAAGGTTTTCATGAGATAGACAGCTTTGCATGATAATCTATGCACTTGACTACTTTTCTATATTATGAAATGCTGTTGCTGCAGTAAAAATGTGAGTGGTTTTGGTGCTTGTATAACAAGTTCATTTATTACACAGAAGCTGGTGACAACCACTGTTAAGAAATAGGCTTCATTTTTAGCTCTTCCAATCTGACAAGTAACACTTGCCAATGACCTTATTTCAGGAAGATGAGCTGCTATAAAAGGACTTTAGGGAACTGTCATATTGCCACACAACGCACATGATTTCTTCCCTTACATACACTGACACCTGACAGAAACTGCTTTGGTTACTTCCATAAGGTATTTGGCTCCATCACCCAACCTGGTGAAACACACCTCACATCTCTAACAAAGGATGGAGTTGCTAAGAAATGCAATATGAAAGCAGAGCCTGTTTAAATGGAGGAGTGAAATCACTTTCCTTCAGACATTTCTACCACACCTGTAAAAAATAGTCAGGACTTTTTTCCTTCACATCAGTATTTGCACCACAGCACTGATGGCTCTTGTCACAGAGTAGAGATGAGTTAAAACATGGTAAAAACCAAGGTTCTGTATTCTGTGGCCTGATCTATGCAGAGGCAACACAGAGAAGAGATACAGGCAGAGAAAGAGAGTCTCTCATCAGAGACTTGGAGGTGAAACTTGAATCACATAGGGACATCTATTCAGAAGGAGCTGTGATWCAAATATCAGAGTTCAGACTTGAAGTCAAGTCTGTCCTACTGCTATAAAATTTAAAATGGTTTTGGATAGTTTGAGATTATTCCTGCCTCATTCCCTGGATTCTCAATATCTGCAGGACTATTGCTGCTCCCCCTACCTTCTCCACCAATATGCAGCAATTATCCAGTAGATGTCAGTTAATAATTGTAAAATATGAGAATCCACTCTCTCATAACTATCTACAGCTAACAACCAGAATGCTTCTCTTTTGAATAGACATCAAGTTCTATCTATTTGTTGTTGCAAACTGCCCTAAAAAGGAAAAATACCATTACAAAGACTAGAAATATGGGTCAGCATACAACAGGAAAATGCACAGGACCATGTTTYCTCATCTGGTCCCAATGTCTCTAGCTGCATAAGAGCAACATGCTTGGAGACGGAAGGCATCCTGGTCAAGTCTTGCTAGATGCTCATCAGGGTCTAATGCCTTACTTGCTACATGTTGTCAGTAAGCATTTCACACAAAAGCACTAAAAATTATAACCCAGAGAGAAACAATACTAAGAAAATAAAGCTTTTGTTTTCAATCTCTCTCACATTTCCCATTCTTGAAGCTTCTTCTAAGAACATAAAGTGTTTTTAACAAAAGCTCTCCAGCAAGTCAGAGTTCTTACTCATTGAAGCAACAAGGTGTTGCCCCTGCAATGCTTTCTCRCTGTTACAAACTGCAGCATGCTGCTTAAAACTTGTTTGTAGGTACGTAGATAATTTCCTTCCACATTTCATGTCCCTCACTGTTGTATAGTTTCTGAGACATATTCTGCAAGAGTTATTAAAAGAACTTTTGCAAAAGTGGTGTTTTCTTCGTGCCAATCTACTGATGTTTTCTCTCTTCTTTTGGAAGAGGAAGGGGTTTCTATATTTCTAGGTCCATCACAGCAAGATAGAGGTAGCTTACAGAGGGAGGAAGAGAGGAGGTAAAAATAAAGGGAATGTATATGCTTACACTGTTCTCTGCAAGACCACACAACACCCTGGAAATGCACATACACTGCACAGATACAATTACCACACTCATGTCTGCTGCTATGCAATAGTGAGGAAACAAAATCGCAGTGTTTCCATGCGGAGTTATAATTAACAATTGAAAACACAAGTTCTTCCTGGCAGCTGTTTTATTTTCTTACCAGATTTAATCAGAACTGATTTAGTGAGGTTTTAGTCTTTATTTTGTCTGGCTTGGGTGCTGCTTTGCACTATTCAAACTTTTAAAAAGCCCAAACATACATGCAGTTGGCCATTTTTATTCTATCCCACCAAGCTAAAACAATGTGTAAAAGTGAAATGCATGTAAGCACATTTCACAGAAAATCACCTGCACTGAAAGGAGGTTGTAGTGAGGTGGGGGTTGGTCTCTTCTCCCAGGTAACAAGTGACAGGACCGGAGGAAATGGCCTCAAGTTSCACCAGGGGARGTTTGGATAGGATTTAGGAAAATCTTTTTTACTGAAAGGGTAGTCAGGCATTGGAATAAGCTGCCCAGGGAAGTGATATAATCACCTCCCTGGAAGTGTTCAAAAGATGTGTGGATGTGGCACTTGGGGACAGCAGTTAGTGGTGAACGTGGTGGTGCTGGGTTAACAGTTGGACTCGATGAACTTAAAAGGTCTTTTCCAACCTTAACGATTCTATGGCAATAGTGAGCTGTCTTTAAYGCGCACTCTATCCAGCATTACACTTTGTGACTATTCCAGAGACAGTCTGAGAGTTCTGTGATGTTTTCAGCAGTCAGACTTCTATGCCAGTGGCTTGATGAATTTGTTGCAGCAACTCTAGCCATCCATATATGAAGTGCCTAGTTTACGCAAGTTGTCCAGGTTCCTTGTGGCGCCAATACAGAGAKATAGGCACTTCCAAGAGGCAATTCCTCTTCACCTACATTAGCTTGGGATGAATGCTCTTATCTTTCTTTTCTTTCTTTCCTTCAACTACAAAAGGACCGCAGACCTTGAGGATAGCTAAAGACAGGTGAGGTGAATCCCATCACAACAGCTTAACTGTGTCTCACCTGTCTCTCTGCACCCCATTATGACCGAGGTGGGACAAATGGAAAAGACCTGTTATTTGCAATACATGAAATTGTGTCCCAGAGCAATAATGATGAACTATATGGAATTATACCCTTCCTCTAAATGCACACAGGCATAGTCTTTAATTTGAAATAACTTTATTTGAGTAAATCTTACACCATGTTCAATGAAATGGAAACATTATTCCTACTATACCAAGTAACTTTATTAAGCATTCTCTGTGTGTGAGTAAGCACAGGGAAAAGAAACCCTGGCATAGCACGCCCTAGGGTAGAGCAGATTTGACTGCCACAGTGAAGGTTATCCCAGTAGTGCACAGTGTATCTGGGGGCCCATACAAAATCAAGTACAAAGAGAGTGTAACTGTCATCAACCACAGCAGAACCATGATTTCACTTCGTGCGTGTTCCAAGAGTGGTAGAGGACAGCAGAAAGTAATAAGGAAAACAGCTACTGTAGCAAGTAATAGCTACAATAACAACAACAAAATTAAAGAATGAGGCTTGGGTTTGCCCTACAGATGATTTCCAAATGTTAAGTGAGTTTTGGTTTTTTAGGCCTCCTAAACCCTGATGTCATCAGTCCTGCCAGGAGCCTGAAAATTCACAGGAGCACTGCAAGGAACACTGTGTTTCCACAGAATATCAAGTTTTAATGTTCTGGGTCACTCAAGGAACATTGCTCCCCAGCTGCTATACATAAGGAGAGCTAGTCCCACACACTCAAGAGCAAGAAAAAAAGGCCTGAGAAGCCATCAGCCAACTCCTGATCTTCCTTAGGGCTGGAGGGGAGGGGGTCATCATGACAGCCTGGCCTTAGCCAAGGAGAGGAGGCTTCTCTACAATATCCCAAAGCAAACAGAGATGCTTGTCTCAACCAACCTCTCCTACAGATCTGTCAAAGAACAAGCTGTCATCCATTTATTCTACCCAAATCTCTATTCGTAGCAGAGATGGAAGGAAGGCACTCCCAGAGTTAAACTGCAGCTGAATGTAAAGTTCTTAACCAGCACTCTTCCATCAGGCCTCTTGTTTCTCTGAGGGCCAAGGCAAAAAATGTGGTTCTCCCCTAAATACTGGGAAAATGGATTTCATAACATCCCTTTTTCTTCCTTAGCCTAGGATCAGCAAAAATCATATCTACATACATACATACATACATACACACATATATATATACACACACTGAAATATTGGCTGGATTTTTGTCTTCTGTTTGTTTTTTATGAGAAGCAAACCCTGCCCATTGAAAGCTCTTTTCAAACTCGAGGATGTTGGTACCAAGGAAGCTAACCTGTCTGGATTGAAAAATCATCCAGAGTTGACTTTCAGCCCTAAAAGACGTCCTCCTCCAATATTTCCTTGTTAGTAGCTCACTGAAGACATATCACACAATTGTCTTCCATAAAGGAAAATCACCCCATTGATTCAGCTTCAATAAAACATTAATGGCATCTAATTAAATATCCCCAGAGAATTTCTTTTTTTTTTTTTCATTACAATATATTAATGTAAAATTGTATTAAATCATTTTGCAAAGCTTTGACTTCTGGAAGACATTAAGTAATTGGAAAATACTGGCTTCCAACACAAATATTCTCTTTCTTGCCAGCTGAGGAACCAGGACGGTCTGCACAGGCATTTAGGTATTTATCCAACTTGAATTGGGCTTTTCACTTTCCAGCAAGGGAAGCAGACTTACAGAGCACACAAAGGAACTGGATCGACTTGTTCCTTGATGTAACCCAAACAGATACTGGGATACACCAGAGACAAACCCAACACACRGCATGTAACATGCAAAAAGAAAATCCCAAGACATCTAATTTTTAACACCCTACTAGCATTTACCAGAGACTCTAATCCAGTTTCACAAGCACATGTTAGCTGTTCTGTGCCCGCCCTGTAATGGAAAGTAGACATACCTTAGCTAGATAGTACTCTGTTTCATAAGCTATTTGAAATATTAAAACACTAAAAAACCCCTCRCAAATATACAATTATAAAGAATTGTCAGATAATTGTGCCCAAAACTCTAAGGAAATAAAACTTGTTCCTGTCCACCATGCACCACAGATCCATTCACTTCTTGCATACACAGCAGGTCTCACAGGCAAAATTTTACCCATCATGACATCTATGAAATGACTGGTGAAAATCTTGCCTCCCTGATTGCGATACCAGAAATAATTTTCTAACACAGCTGAGACGATTCTGTGATCTTCCTCTCTTGTACAGCTCTACTGACTTTATAATGGTAAGAGAAATAAGAAACAGCTAAAATTGATTTTTAGACAAGGTGGCAGACAACTGTCACTGGCTCTGCATCACAGACAAACCCCAGCTGCTGTGAGGCAGTGAAAACCCAGCTCATCCTTTCTGCTGGAAGGTGCTACGACACTTTGCATCAGCTTCATTTCTGGCCCAGCAAGAATAACTGCTGAGTAAGAAACTTGGCAACGTTGTGTCATTGCTCTTTGCAAATGACTGCACTACAGTGAAGAAGGTGAGAAATGGCAGTCAGGCCAAATTCTGGCACAACTCCATGAATTAAATAGCTTCTACTAGTACATCATGCAGTCTCTACATACAGATTTCAGTCTTCAATAAATCTTCTCCACTTGCCTCCACTGGTTTAGGGGTGACAGTAGTGCTGGGTTGACAATTTGACTTGATGATCTTGAAGATCTCTTCCAACTTGATGATTCTATGATTCTATAATTTTTACCTCAAAGTCTTTTCAACAGATTTTCTTTTGTGAAAATGAACTGTAACCCTGAGCTACAATACTTGAAGTATCCCCATTTACTGTCTCTTATGCAATTCCTATTTTCTTCAGTTTGTCATCCAAAAAAATCAATGCTAGACAATAGTAATAAGATCCCTTAATATTAAATAGGGAGTGAATGGGAAATATCTGACTATACTAGGAAGATTTAAGTACATCAGACTTCACAAAAGTGTTATCAAAGCCTATAAAATATCAAACACTAGTTATCTTTTTTAACTACATTGCTTCACTAAAAGAATATATGACCAAAATTAGACAAAAATACCCTTGGAAGCAATACCTATGAGAGAACAAACATTGTGGCCAATCCTWACTGGATCCCAAAGTCAGGTAGGCTAAACATAAAAACTCACCGTCTTGCTCCAATCATCCCTTTTTCTTCTTTAATTCTCTCACATTGCACAACACAGCCTTCCCAGCCTCAACAACAGCGAGACTGAACATTAAAAACAGAGCATCTRAGAAGAGCATTATCACTCCACCTACAGGTACCAGTACAAATGAGTGATGAAGGAATTTTTCAAGTACTCCATCATAACCTCTACCCTGAAGAAGTATTTGGAACCAATGCCACAGCCAATAGTCTTCTTTGGGGACAATTACCACAGTGTGAAACATCACAGTCTGCAGAATAGGAACAAAGAATTTGGCACATTTTCCACAAGCTCCTATGACTACCTATATCACACACATAGTCAAAACCTGTGGTAGTGGGTCAGTACAGAAACCCATTAGTCTGCTAAAACTAGTGAGGATAGTACCAACCTCATTGGGCTAGGGTTAAGAACTAGTAAMGTCTCAAAACTAATGTTTCCAAATGACCTCATCCTGCTACTGGAAATGTACAAAGACAGTAAGTTTCTAAGAGCTGACAGCCCCAGAAGTTAAAACAAAATGTTATTCAGTCCTATACTTGCATTTATTTACACTATGAAAATCTGTTCTCTGTGTTTCAGGTTACTATTTTGTCATGGCAATCACAGAAGGCAAGAATTAAAAAAGGAACTAAAMCAGAAATCTGAAATCAATCCTTACATATTTCAGTGGCTACATCTGTTTAGGTAGATTGTTTCACTTAAATAAAGGCAGGTCAGGTCATAACCTAAAGCAAATGCTAATCTCTGGTTTCAATGTTTAGTAAGGAAGCCCTGCATAGATGTTGCAATTGTGGAATATGAATTTGTAATGATACAGTAAAACAAACCGCATGTATTAGTCAGGAAGTGGCGATTATCATGAAAATGAAACAAGAGTAAAAAAAAAAGTGCAATAAGAACAAAGTGAGGTATATTGAGATTGTATGTTTCCAAAAGCAGCAGCTCACATGAGAAACAAGCCATGAAAAACAKCTGGGAGTGTTTGACACAAATGGAAGCTGCAGTCAGCTGTTGGACCCAGCACAATATAAAAGTGCTTAAGGAATCATTGGTGAGAGAGATGCTTCTCAGAGGCAGGACAGCAAGCATACTCTAGGACCATCTTCAGCAACTTATTTTTGCATAGCTAAAGCTGATATTCAAGAATACAGCGTGAGAAAAAGCAAAATGCCAAGTTCTTTGAAAAAGTTGGTGTCATTCCTTATTCAAATCAACAGAGAAAAAACATAGTTGTTGAAAGCTCTTTGAAAGTCAAATATATGACCTGAAAATACTGCTGAAAGATTACTTTGCATTAASTCTTGTGGCAGATAAAGACAAAGTCTGCAATGTGTCATAGCAACTCTTTCTTTCCAGTTTGCAGGCACTTTGTAGTGACTACCACTGGAAGTACCCATAAGAAAAAGGGTTGGCTGGAATTAATGTGCATTAGCAGTTATTATCCTGAGAAGACTCAGAGTGATCTTTTACAGCATAGACTATGCAAGAATGTTTTCTTCCAAAAAAAGATTCCTCACAGCACTGGAGATGAAGCAGTAAGGATAGCCAGCTGAGCCCTCAAAGATGTGGGTTACCCATAAGATAACTCTCCTATTAAAGCACAAACACAATTTTTCTAAAAAATTGATTAACAGCTAAACTGGTAAACCAATTATTTTATTTTTTCATGTATGAGTACTTATCACTACGTAATCTACTACAATCTAATATAATCTTTATAATATATAAATAAAAATATAATATATAAGTAAAATAATCTTTAAAAGCACCCGTTGTACTGTCATGACAAAAGCCGCATCTCTTGCAAAACTCATTGGTGAATTACGGATTTTTATGCCTGAATCTTTTTTGGACATTCCACTGGAATTTACCAAGCCAGTACGGCAGCCTTGCTGCCACAGACGTAATCCCGCGGCATGAAGTGCCTTTAACTTAAGTTATGGATGGGGAATAAAGTTACCGAAAGGCTATGTTACCAGCCCAAGGTCACTCAGAAAGTTTGTGGCAGAACAAGGAAGTGAAATCAAGAGGTCATCCTTCCTCCTTTCCAAATATCAGTTCCTTTYCATTCAGATGAAAAACCTGAACACTACAATGAGGGACATACGAGTACAGCTTACCTAACTACATTGCAGGAATGGTCAGCTGTTAGCAACAYGCATCTGGTAGTTAATTCCGGAAATGTAAATGTCTGCTTCATTTAGCTCAAAACATCTACTTAAATAAACGCCTACTGTGTCTTAAGCCCCACCATTTAATTACAAATGCATGATCATTTTTTAGTATACTCAATTCATATGCTGGATAAATAAAACACAACTTACTGAATAGCACCATCTTCCATTTAGGTAATATAAAAAAGGATCTTGAGGCTTAAGTTCAATTGCCTTGTCTAGGTGTTCCTATTGGAAARAAAATTAGTATCACTTTAGATGTTTGTTTGGCAAGTGTGCTTACATTCTAAGTAGTTTGCTGCAAGTCAGAAACAAATTCAGAAATTATCTTCTGCTGCAGTTGTCTTCTAACAACCTAAAAATATTTTAACTAGCAAATCCCTTCCGCGTGGAGAGAAACCACAAACAAAATTATTTAGCAATGCTGCAYACAATGCAAGAAGGCATGCTGTATTTAGAACATGACTAAACAGCTCTAAAGTTCAGTCAAATAATTCAAGAACTTTTATCTTAAAAAGGCAACAACTTCAATTAAATTCAGTTCATTTACAGTTAGGAAACTGTCACAGATCAAATCAGTGAGGAAGCAACTACTCTTGAATAGATCTTACATGCCAGCACCCATCACTGGAGCATAGTTCCTTCTACCTTGGAATGTGAGTGCCCCAATGAAATGGTACTTGACACAACCAATTGTTACTATAAGGTGAAATTCAGAAAATAAAATGGTTCTGTTTATGGAGAAACTACAAAACCTAGAAAGTATCTAATGAGGTCCTTCTTCCAAAACCATTTTCATTACAGGTCATGAATACCTTTATTTCTCTCTTTAATTTACTAAAGAAATCTCTTATTGCTCAACCTGAGTTTGAAGAAAAAAATAGAGATGTTACTTCACCCCTACTATCTGCCTCTCAAAATAAATTTCATTGAAACATTTCTTTTTTCCCCCCACGTGTCTTTCTAATTAAACCAGTCACAAAAATACTTGAGTTACACACATATAAGAGATTATCATTCTATCATATCCACAAACTATTCAGATAGAAGCTATGTTTTCATACTACTATTTTCCCAAATCAACAGATTACAGGACTTACTTGGGAGGAGGAAAACCTCCCTGAAACAGCTACTGCTAACACCGCGGACTCTTTTAAAACTCCATCCTTAAACAGCCGCAGCACTTGTGTTATTTGTCATTTTCTCTTCGTTCCCAGCTTGTCCCAGTGCTCGGGGCTTAGCTCGCTTGGCAYGGCTCAGATGTAATTAATGCTCTCTCATAGGAAAGCTACACCACACTCCAAGTCCTAACACGGACATGACGTGAGAGCAACCCATCCCAGGCATTCCCCTGGAACTGGAACATGTCTGTTGCCTCTCACTGTCACCCAGAAAGGGGGAAGCCAGCTTGGAGGGCAAGAGATGGATGGAAAGTGTCTAAGCAATGCTGAGGACAAGGAGGGGGAGAGTAGCACATGTAACACAAATGGCTAACTCTAAAAAACACAATTACCTTTGAAAGGACACTGTTAAAACAAACATTACTAAAGGGTGGCGTGAAGGATGATTGCAGAACTCTGTTAGTTCATCACTTACTATTTCATGTTTTGATTTTCTAAACAGAATTGTTATTCCCTTTTCCTCCCTCCTCTGACTACAAAAGAAACCAGAAATCTTAATGCTGTTCCCAGACTCCTACCCAAATTCTTATATTTTGTAAGCATATAATCTATTTGCATACATAATGATAACCTTTTTGATTTAACTTCAGCACCAAAATAGATCTGGTAGGCTGAATTACTGTGTTGGAAAAACCCGTGTTTGACACTATATAAGGAAATAACTTAAAGGAATAGCTTAAAAAAAAAAATCAACCCCAAATCCTACAAAAACATACCTTAAAGAGATAACCATTCCTGATTTTGTTTTGTACACTTTCAAACTGAGACATATAGCCACACATAATTGCAAACCTGAGAGGGGAAAAGAAAAACACACACACATACTTTTTGTGATTTAAATACACCTTTGAATCAAATTACAAAATATTTCAATACCTAATGCACACATTTACACCTGTTTTTTYTCCATCTGGATGGTGGGATGGAAGTTTGGCATGAGCTATACACATTCAGGAGCAGACAAAAACACAAACCAAAACAAAGCAATGGAAACAAGAAGTTTAAATGATACTATTTGGGTTGTCAGTGAAGTGAAAAAAACAGATTTCTCCTCCAAAATTTCAGCCATTTAGTTCAGAGTGCGACACTTCCAAACTGGCTCTACCATTGACAGCAKTTTACCTTCACATGTTGTGCTCTGCACTGCATTGCACTGGGAACGTGAACACCATCGGCTACAGAACCTCACCCAGGAAGGCAAATGCTTGGGGTGTGCTCAGTAGGAAGCTGTACACACCTCAAAAACATTCACAGTTGTCTTCTACCCTTCTCAAGCATGTCAGAGCATTCCTGCACTTCTGACGTTCTTCTGATGTCTTTAAAATCATATAAAAATATACACACATGTTCTGCTCTAACAGGATCACTACTGCTATTACTAGATGCCTATTGCCAAGATCATTAATATTTCTATTGTTATTACTATGATYACCATAAATTGGGGACATTGAGTGATAAAAGAAATGTGAGATAATTTCTATAAAATATTTGTATTGTTAAGCAGGTATAAGTGAAAATATTTTCAATAAAGATTCAGACCTCCTAAGCAATGCTARTGTCTTATTAACACTCCATCTAAATTTCTATTGCTTTCTTATTATTACTTCAACAGCTATAGAAACTCTATGCATAAGGAATCTCTTACACACACATCAATTGTAGTTTCCTTGGACCTAATTTCATTGGAATTAAGACGACTTTGCATTTCTGTATAAAACTAACAGAACCACCAAAGAAACAGTTTAACAGCAAAACCTCATCCAGATTATTTTTCTATTTTTTTAGAATTTTGCATTTTTATCAAATATTTACAATGCAACACCAAATTAAAATAAAAAATAATCCTAAAAGAGGGGAATCAAGTTGAAATCCAGAGGAAAACATGAGTTATGCAAGAAGCTTATTGAGTTAATTATGGCAACAAAACCACAATCTGTATGGCACACACAGTTTTTAAGCACTACTAAATATCAGCTTTCTTGAATTTCTCTATATAACGTAATTATTCAAGCTCCAGTGAATCCTCATTAAAATGTCATTGCTAACACAACTAAAAATATTATTTTATTGCTTACAGTTATACCTTATGGTTTTAAGTTAGAAATACTCATGCTACAGTTTGTTGCATTTTTTGGTCAGTAAGTGTTCCCAGGTAAGGCACAGAGTCAGCAGAACAAGAGCAGTTGAATTTGTAAGAGCTCCAGACAGACTGTCAAACACTGTTGAGCAGGATGTATGTTGTGACCAATGTGCACTGGACAAAATCCAGCTAATGGCAGCACTAYTGCTGACAGAGCTGCAGCGAGAGTGCATTTCCTATGGGAATGAGCTGCAGTTGAGGGAAAAAGCGAGGGGTGAGGGTCAGGAAAGTTCAGGTATTTAGAAAGAGGGGGAAGGTACTGAAAACTTTATTAGGGTTAAGTAACTCGGGCAACATTGCCCCTATTCCCTTCACTCATTAAGTGCTAATCAGATAAACTCAGCATACCATAGCTAAACGGATTGCTGCTACAAAAGAAAACAATGAAAAGCGAACAAGCTAATCCAGCATCTTGCAGTATTTCCCTGTCTGTGCGTGACAAGAAAGAGGGCCTTAGTTTAAACTAGTTCAAAGAAAAACTTCTACTTACAGCTAAAATCTYTTGGGAGGGAAATCCCAATAAAATTTTCAACGAATTAAAAGTAAGATAACCTACTAACTTTAAATACCCATTATTTTTTCACAGAGAAAATAAAAATGTCTTAATGTCTTTCATGTATTTGTTGGAGGGGGTTGGTTTGGTTTTTTTTTTTATTTTATACTTTTGAACTGGGCTAGGCAGCCAATTGATATAAATGAACTATTTCATCTTTGAARTTCTATGGCATTTTGGATATTCATTTCATTTCTAAAAAAAAATCGAAAACAAAAGAAAAAAAMCACCAAAACAAAACAAAAAAGGTGCCTTTTTTTTCCCGAAAAGAATTTTTAGACATTTTAAATAATTTTCAAAGAGTTTAATACACAAAGCAAACTTCATTTTCAATGATGCAAAGGGTAATATTAATCATTGAATGGTTTGAGTTGGAAGGCACCTTAAAGATTATCAAGTTCCAAGCCCTTGCCATGGGCAGGGACATCTTCCACTAGACCAGGTGCTCAAAGCCCCATCCGATTTGGCCTTGAACACTTCTAGGGATGTGGCATCCACAGCTTCTCTGGGCAGCCTGTTCCAGTGCCTCGCCACTCTCATGGTAAAGACAATGATCAGAGAAAACGAGGCAGGACGGAACTAGAAACGCTTCCATCTGGTTCGTGTCATTCTTCCCGCGGGCCGGTCCCGGCCCCGGCGCTCCCTGGTCACCTGCCCCATCTCGTGGTGACAGCGGGAATACTAAAAGACTATCACAATAACGTGCAAATAGCCAATGAAATGGCTAAAACGCACATGTCTTTTGGCAGAGCAAGTGATACCGGTTCTCTCCGCAACCACTGCCTCCCTCACGCCCTTTGAACATCAAAATACTGCTTACAGTGCCTTCACCGAGAAAAATAAAAAGGAAATCGTATCAGCGAAGAGCTGTCAGGAATGACCTACTTGCTGAGCTGATGTTACTCCCGGGTAATGTAAAAAAACAGCCTCAGACACATTCATCGAAATAAACACAACGATAATTACCTCATTAAGGCAGACAGTACTTCAGTTGGTGTAAAAAAAAATGTTATTCCCAGATGGAAGAAAAGAACACAGTGTAGAAGCATATGATTAATCACCCACAACTAACACACCTTTAAAAAGCACAAACACAATCAAACAAACTCAGCCTAATAAGTCAGCACCATGTTCCTTTGTTACAAACGATGTCACTGAAACTCAAGACTCACAAGAAACTCCAGTTGACAGAGATGGATGCCAAGTACCTATGCAGCCCTCACACAGAAGGTCCAGATCRAAGTGAATTAACATTTTCCCTTCTGGTGCTCCAGAATTTCTACATGTATTCATGCAAGGGAAAACTGTAAGGGGCATACCTTATCTGTTGCAAAAGGAAGAGGAGCAGGTTGATCTAATAAGTTTTATCAAGCCACTTTGAATTTTARTATCAAAAATGCTACCAACACTTAAGATTCTGGCAACCACAGCTTATTCTATATGAGACAGATTTACAGAAAAGATTTTGAAGTCTCAAATCAAGATTAAGCCACATTATGGCATTTAAATACAGCATTATTCACCTTTTCCCTGATAAATTTCACATGGCCAAAATCAGAAATAACATGCATCTTCCCAGGCTTGTTCCTCCCTCTTCTATGTACCCTTTTATATATCCCAAATCTAAAAAACTCTTTCATGTCATGTAGACTTTGAAAATGTGTGGTTACAGGGTTTACATTTACAAATCTAGATCTCAGTTTTAGCATTCCAGTATCAATAGGAAAGTTTTTCATAATTGTAACTGCCAAGACTTTGCAAATAGGAGGAGAGTTTGTGATATTTACCACTACCAAAGAATTTAATTCATCTGTTTCATACCTGTTTTTCACTTCCTCCTCTTCATCCAAGAAATATTTACCATGTAAGGTAGTATGAGCAAAGGCTAAGGTGTGGGCAGCACACGAGAGGCCCAGTGAAAAGTTCATTTCCATTCCAGTTCTAAATGTGTTCTTGCATCTCCCCATTTCTGCATGGCTCAGTTCAGTCCATGCCATCTTATTTCTTTGYCCCCGACTTCCTCACCCCCCAGTTTCACCCACTTACACATTCTGACAGTCTCTGCAATGCAGCCCAGATCTGCAGGATTTCTTTCTAACATTTCAGTGAGACACCAATTTCTATGTAGGGAGATTTTGCAACTTAAATTGCTGATTATGATCCCTGTTGCATTACCCTTCCTGAGATCCCAGTTTTGCATACTTCCTCTTGTATCACTTTCCTACCAAGATATTTAATCTACAAAAATGCATCTGACACTAAGTTTCATGGAAAGGTAGAGTATTGSTTTGATATCACCATCTTCATGGGAGTATGGAAGCAGTGGCTGAGAATGTGTAAGATTGCCAACACACAAAGTAAGATGTGCCAAGGTGCAAAGTGAAGTGTTTAGGGGATTTTTTTTGTTTGTGGGAATTTTTTTGTTAATGGAGATTTTCTCTTCTCTCTCTTCTCCTTTCCTTTCCTTTCCTTTCCTTTCCTTTCCTTTCCTTTCCTTTCCTTTCCTTTCCTTTCCTTTCCTTTCCTTTCCTTTCCTTTCCTTTCCTTTTTTCCTTTT